>CAWUFW010016116.1:0-325892 GCA_963921515.1 Calotriton arnoldi
TCACACACGTCAGGTGGGAAAAATCACTATAAAAGCCGAAAAAAACCCACAAATAAAACAAAAAAAACTGCGAAGCACAAAGGAGGGAGCCGGAGCAAGTACAGAGGACAACCAGAAACCCACAAGCCCCACGGAGGACCAGCCTGGGATCTCAGGGTCAGGGAAGGGCAAGGAGAAGAAGAAGAGGAAGACGCGGTTCAGTCCGCAGGAAAACAGGATCCAGATAACGGAGGTGACAGAACACCAACAGCAACTGTTCGTCACCTCCACTGTGTCATTGGCAACAAAAAATGGAATATGGCAGCCCATCGTGGACAAGGTGAATGCAGTCGGAGTGCTGAGGAGGACAATGGAAGAGGTCAAGAGGCGCTGGAATGATGTGAAGCGCAAAACCAAGCAGAAACTCGGCAACAACCAGAAGGCAGCATTGCAGACTGGAGGTGGGAGTCCAGCGCCACAGGAGGAGCTGGATGAGATGGAGGAAATGGTGTCCACAGTCATCAGTGTGGAGACAGTGGCAGGAGTTGGGGGACCGGACACTGCTCAACATGACCTGACACAACAGCAACAGGGTGAGTTACGACCAGGGACTGGGGAGACGGGGGGAGATGGGCACAATGGCACACATGCACAATAAGTATAGCACAGTGCACACCCACAATGACTCTGGATCATGTCCCTGATCCCCTTGGAACACTGCAGCACACCTAGAAACAGCAAGTAGGCCCCCGTCGACTATGTGCCGAGAGGGGGCCCTTCCCACACATCACCAATCTCACAACCAACCCATGCACATGTGCCAAACCCAGCAAAGCGGCGTGTCTGTGAGCCACACTGACAATGCAAGTGACACTGCATGACGGATAGCATGGCTGCAGTCAACATATTATGACATGTTGCGCGCCACAACACTGAGGAGGCTGAGTGTGGACCACATCCGTAAAGGAGCAGGTCACACTCTGACACATCCACGTGCACAAACAACCCCTGACGTCAACAACACATCTGCAGACAAACCATGCCCCAGAGTCCCAACTCCCACCAAGAGCCCAATTTACCCAAGTATGCAACATCTCAGCACTGTATAAGCACAAAAGTCAAAGGCACACCGCCTGGAAGGGATAAGGGGCAGCAAAATCAGAGCTGCAGGGGCGACTCTTCCAAAATGGAGCACACACACATAACATTCAGAGCACATCAACTGTGACAACAATGTGGTACAAGCTGCAACACGTTCACAACAGAAGAGAGGACACAACTGGTGCCGCTTGTGTGTAGAAAATGGCCAATCACATTTGGCATAGCACCGGAAATGTGAGATGATAATGTACAAGTACAAACACACATCCGTGATGTTGTCGATATGTCCACTGCCCCGCATCAAATAGGCAGCTCCTCCCAAACAGTCACAATGTACATTGTCATGCAGTCTGTATGTAAACTTGTACAATGCGTCAACATACATGTGAACACAATGTTAAACTGCATCTCCCCTTCACATTGCAGAGGGAGAATCAACACCTCCTGCAGAGCAGACCGAACATCTCTACACTACTGACGAAGAGGACCTCCCCACCTTCGACACCGACGCCCTCCAAGAGCTCATGGACAGCTTCGGCACCTCACCTCCAGGAGCAGGGCAGCCCAGCTGCATCGAGGAGACCCCACCTCCTGCACAGACCACACAGCAGGAAGCACCCACCACCCCAGCTGTCTCCCAGGACCCCCACGAACAACACATGGCCTTCCAACGCGTGTGTTAGCGGGCCAGGAGAAGATGGCTGAACAGGTGCAGGTGGGGTTCGACCTCATGGCAGCCAAACTAGATGCCATACGTGGGTGTCTAAGTCCCATCAGGGGCCACTTACAGTCCCTAACGGACACCCACAGTCCGCTCCATGCTCTCCAATGATCCATGGCTGACATCGCTGGAGTCCTGACTCAGAGACAAGAATAATTGTCTAGTCAGAGTGGCTCCAGCGATGTCACCCGGGAGTTGGAACACATGCGGAGGATCATGGAGAACAGGGAGCGGATGCAGGTGGAAAGAATGGCTGCCATGGCTGCACACCAGCGAGATGTAGCTGGGATCTACCATGCCTTGCAGACCCTCATCATGGCATTGCTGCCACAAGGCCTGGCGCCGATGAATGCTGCTGCTGCCTCTACATCCACATCTCCGCCCCCTGATGTGTCAGTGCCTCACAGTGCGGCAGACAATCCACCTCCGGCCCCTGATGTGTCACTGCCACACAGTGCGGCAGAGATTCCACCTCCGGCCCCTGATGTGTCAGTGCCACACAGTGATGTGGGCAAAACACCACCACCCACACGTGAGGCACATGAAATATCAGAGGACGAAGATGCGGATGATTGTGCCTTAGTGGTAAGGAGGAAGTGGTAGCATTCATCTCCGCCATATGGCCTGTTTCTGCTTGGTTCTGCCCTCTGCATCATCACCTTCCACTGTCCCCCGATACACTCTGCAACACTCACCTTGAACCTCGACATGGACTGCCTTATTCTGTTTGGTTACCAATGACACAGCAATCAGACTGCAGACTGAACTCTTCCTCTTCCGATGAACTTGTCATTCCCTGAAGGACTCTGGCTGGCCCTCCACGGGGCAACAATGTAAAGTGGGGTTTGCATGGCCCTGTACTGCTCCAGCTTCAACACTCCACTGAATGTGAATAAAACATTCAAATTCACACAGATGTGCCATGTCTATGATCATTCAAGTATGAAAGTATGGATGAATGTAGGGTCAGTGATTCCCCCTTACGTCCATGTTGCTCATGTCGTGGGACTCGAGTCACAGGGTGCAACATTGCCGATTGCGGTCCGGGTGGCACCGACACTACAACAGAGACACACGCATTGGTTACTTTCTTGTCCGGCCCAGTACTGAACCATGCCCAGAGCACCGGGATCAACGTTCACACCCCTACGCTGGACCGGCATACGCCAGCCCAGCCCACTCCACTTACACTTACAGCGGGGACGACAAAGCTACATGTCCCAGGTCTTCCCTGTAGTGATCTGCTGATCACTGGTCTAGTTGTCAGCATGCCACAGCCACTCCCTGAGGGCTGGTTTACACCCACACCACACCCATCCAGCACAGGCGTCACAGGACATGTGTCCCTGCCAATAAAAGGGGCCTACCACATCACATTCCCCACTGCCGGAGGTGACATGATGGCGTCCGCACCACGAGACTGAATCATGAAGGGGCCATGACTTGTGGCGCACTGGGTTAGTGGCACCCGATGCACTGAGGCCGGCACGAGGCCTACCGCCACGGGACGTTGACTTGCATTGCACAGAGTTGGTGGCACCCGATGCACTGCGGCCGGCATGAGGCCTACCGCCACGGGACGATGACTTGCTTTGCACAGAGTTGATGGCACCCGATACACTGCGGCCGGCACGAGGCCTACCGCCACGGGACGATGACTTGCAGTGCACAGACTTGGTGGCACCCGATGCACTGCGGCCGGCACGAGGCCCACCGCCATGGGACGATGACTTGCGGTGCACTGAGGTAGGGGCACCTGAAGAGCTGAGCGGGTGTGCAGCCTGCGATGATGCCTAGACCTCGATGCGCCGTCCTGCCAATCAAGATTCGATTTGGATTGAGAGCCCTGCTGGACCGCAGTGTACGCCGAAGGCAGCTGGCAGCACACACATGACTCCGCGGAGCGGTGCCGCAAGGTGCGCTGGGGGCCTGTGGCACGGAAAACAGCGACCGGCTGAGGAGGTTGCACCGGCACGTGTTGGGCCCTCTTGGAGACACGCCGGTGGCGGCAGGTGAGCATTGAGGCCTGGGTGCGCAGGGGCGGCCAGTCATTGCTGGGTGGCGGACCGGTCTGGGGACCAGGGCTGGGGTGCAGCAGGCGTACAGGATCGCGCAGGCACCACCGGTCATGGAGGCGGCCTCGTGGTTGGGTGGGGGGCGCTGCCCTGGCAGACACGACCCTGCATGCGATGACGAGATGTGCGCGGGTTGGCTTGGGACGTAGCCACCTCGTTTCCAGTGTCAATCTGGCCATTGGAGGTGGTCGGCCACATGTGTATAGGCCTATGGACAGGATATGGCGGACACAGAGACACACGCAGTAGTTACTTTGGTGGCCATCCCGGAACTGATCCACGCCCAGAGCCCCGGGCTATTTATTCACGACATACGCCGGCCAAGGCCACTCCGCTCACGCTTACAGTGGGAGACGACAAAGCTACATGTCCAAGGTCTTCCACACTGCCTGGGAAGTTTGCGTCGACATTCGTGAACAGGCCCTGGTGGTCCACTTTTGCCTGCACATTGATGGAATGCGTGTAGTTTCTGTTGCGGTTGTTGTGTGCAGTGTCGGCAGGGGGCACAAGTAGTGCATGTGTGCAGTCAATTGTCCCCAACACGTGCCGGAAGTCAGCTATGGTGTATTTCCCTTGCTTGGTCTCCAGCTGTTCCTGCGCAGTGTGGGGGAAGTGAAGGTGCAGGGGTATCAAGCTGTTTCAAACCGTGATGCTTACAGGTACGATTACTCCTGCATAATGAGATCGTAACAGAAGTTCGTGTGGTCGTAACCTTCCTTCTCTTTCCTATGAAGGTTACGACCACACGGACTTCTGTTACGGTCTTTTTGTGCAGGATTTATCATGCCTGTCAGCATTCGGGTTTGTCCAAGTGCAATACACTGTGCCAGATTACGGTTGTGTCTATGCGGACGCTTGACCATTGTCACCATTTATCCAACAGGTTTCTGAATACTGACTTTCGGAATATGGAATTGTATTGGGGAGTTCCAGCAGCATATGCAGTTTATTGAATCCACATGTTGCCCTGATGAAGTTCCCCGTTGGGAATGGAACGCGCTGGCTGAGCTTCTCGTATTGTTGATTTATGTATTTGTAATAAAGAACTGTTTTTACACTACTGTTGACTACTGGACTTCATGACCTGGCGCACCCCCATTTCAGTGACTACAAACTTGGATATGGAGCACAGAGGCGTCAAGCAACGGCTGACATTGGGGTTGGTTGCGCAGGTACACTACGAATTAGAACTAGCGTGTGGTGCGGATACAGGGGCCCGTCGTTGCTTTTGTGGACCTGCATCCAAAACAGGTGTGAGGAACTTTGATAGGGCTGGCTGTGAGACTCCTCCGACTCTGGCAGTTGTTGGTTGGAAGGTACCACGGGCCAACAGGTGCAGCACAGCCAGCAGCTTTGTCTGCAGAGGGATGTTGGTTCTCCGCTGTGTTGGTACTGTCAGCCTGTGGGCAATGTGGGTCAGGATGCGGAGGATGGTTGTCCTTTTGAGCCTGTAGTGGGCAATGGCATCCTCTGGCGTTGAGTGTCTGAGGCTGGTGCGTTTTAGAAACGTCTGCTGTCTTCTTCTGCGCTGCCTAGGTGGTAGTCCGAGGGGGGTGGTCTTGGGAGGGTCCTCGGGGTGGTGGCGGTGGGTGTTGTGGCCCTCTTGGGTCTCCAAGCAGCATGATCATTGGCTCCATGGCATCTGTTGGTCTTCAGATGTGGCTCTGGGCTGGGCTCCCTTTCTACTGCAGGTTGTCATCCTGCTTAGCACCAGTAATAGGCAGGTGTTAGATCCCTGCTGCTAACGCACCTTATCGCCTGTTTTTGGATTGCTTCGCCGATCTGGCTGGTCGTTGAGAATATCGCGAAGTGGTGTTTTCGTGTGTTTTTGCACGGGTACGCCTACTCTGCATATCATTAGCGTTAGTTGTCGCTCTCATCCGTGGCGATGTTTTTTGCGGCAGCTATCGCTGGAAAAGTGGCGATTTCGGCAGTTTGCACCAGCTTGAGAATAGGGCGAGGAAACTATCGCCACTTTTGCGGCGCAAAAGTGCCGATAAATCGGCGATAGGTCCTTGAGAATATGCCCCTGAGTGTGCTGCATTCTGAGAGGAACTACCTCTGGGGATTGTTTTCGTAAACATTCCTGCCTGCAATACAGGCACCCTTGCACCATGGAACAAATATGCCTGCAATGACACAAGGCTGCACTCAGTGAGCCAGCACAGATAAAGATCAGGTATGCACAATTGTAGGAAAGTGCCTCCTTTTGTCATGGTCAGCCCCACTTTTTTTGCTACTGGTACTGATGTTTTTCCGATTGATTTGCACTGGGTCCCTGGTAGCCAGGCCCAAGTGCTTGTGCTCTTTCTCAAAAACAAGGTAAAATGGTATAATTGTAACACAATTGGCACACACTTTGGCACCCCTGTAAGTCCCTAGTAAGTGGTACCTCTGGTACCTGGGGTATGAGCACCAAAAATGGTTCCTAAGGGCTGCAGCATGCATTACACCACCCTAAGGGACCCCCATACAAATTACATTCAACCTGCCATTGCAGACTGATAGTCATGGTGCAAACCATGACTGAAAATACAGCATAGCAGACTCACTCTGTGCCATGCCCAAGTCACTGCATGTAATATATATAAGTGTTAGACTTGGCATCCTTGGCATGGTTTCCCCTGACCTTTTTCCTCTACTGCCTGTATTTTTGACAGTATACTGGATTTTGTTTTTGCTGGCTTAGATGTTTTGGGTACTTTGCCACTGTTGATCAATGTCAAAGTGCAAGTCTCCCTGTGTAAATTGTACTTCTGAATGGTTATCCATGATTGGCATATTTGATTTTCTGGTAAGTCTCTAGTAAAGTGCACTGAGTGTGCCCAGGGCCTATAAAACAAATGCTACCAGTGGGTCTGCAGCACTGATTGTGCCACCCTCGAGTAGCTTGGTAAAAGTATCTCAGACCTGCCACTGCAGTGTCTACTTGCACAGTTTTAAACTGCCATGTCGACCTGGAAGTGCACCCACCTGCCAGAACCTAACCTTCCCTTTTCTTACATGTAAGGTGCCCCTCAGGTAGGCCCAAGTTACCCCCATGGGCAGGGTGCAGGGTATGTGAAAGGTAGGACATGTAGTGGTGTGTGTCACATGTCCTGATAGTAAAATACTGCCAATTTTGGTTTTCACTATTGAAAGGCTATCTGTCCAATAGGCTAACATGGGTGTTGCTTTGTAACATCTTACAAGTATTACTTTCCATTGGGACAAGATAGAGAAATACATCTTAGGCTCTTAGAATGTAATAACACATCTTTTTAGGAAGATGGTTTTAAAATTGTGTGTTTGAAAATGTCACTTTTTAGAAAGTAAACACAAGTAGGCATTTTCTTGTTTAACCATTCTGTGGGCCTCTGCTGTTTGTGTATTGACTGTCTGGTTTTGGAGTGACAGGAGCTGGGGATGTGCATTCACTGTGGACAGTGACAAGGGGGGTTGAGGTGTGTCCTGCCTTTCCTGGGTGACTCATAGGTGGGCTAAATAGACCTTGGCTGCATTTAGAGTGGTGGGAGGGGTTTCCTTTGCACCTGAATAGGTTGAGTCTCCTTTGCACAATGCTGTCTCCACGTCCTGTGTTCATGCTGCACCAGAGAGGACAGAACTGGTTTGGACTGGGCTCAGAGACCCTTGCCACAAAAATAACAAAGAGAAAAAGGGGTATTAGTATTGGACCTTAAACCCCAGAGCATTAGATCACTTCTGAACTCAAGAGGAACCTCTACCAAGGAGAAGATCTGGAGAGCTGGGAGGAGGAGTACTGCCCCTTTGCTGTGTTGCTTTGCTCCGTTGGCCCGCAGTTGCTACTTCTGCCAAAGAGAGGACAAAGACTATAACTTTGCTGTGAACTTGCTAGAAGAAGAATCTCCTACGGCTTGTCTGTGCTTGCCTTCTGTTCTGAAGTCTCAGGGCCACAAAGACTTCACCTACACCCACTGACCAGCAAATGGACTCCTCTGTGGACTCTTGTATTCAAAACGGCAGCAGTTCCAGTTCCTGAGCCCTGATAATTTTGTGGATTGTGCTGCAAAGCAAGGAGAACAACTCTGACGCCGTCAGCGCCACCGCCAGTGATGCTGCAACCTGCACCGAGGCCGGGGGAACCGCTTGTGAAGTGCACGACGCACGGCCCCACCTGCATCGCAGCTCCAATGCCCTTCAACGCCTGCTGGCATCTGCAGTTATCAGCCTTCCTGATGCCAGCACTCACACTGATGCCATCACCGCCAGTGCCAGCATCCTGCCATCGTGGAGATGATAACCGATGAGGGTGACTTCACAAACTCTTTGACATCGAACACCTCACCGGAACCAATGCCTCACTGCCGATGCCACCTAACATTCCCTCTCCAGGACTCGATGCCTCTACTCTTCATGGACTTGATGCTTCACCTCCCCCATACCAGAAGGGAACTGGCTGCGCTTCAACAACAACACCTCACCTCCACGACCCTTGCATCGCCTGTTGACTTTGTTTCAAGATACTGTTTTTAGGGGTCCGTGTTACTCCGTGCATGGCCCGTGCACCACGCAGTCAGGCTGTCACAACGTCGTAATAGCCCAGGTGGAGAAATTTTGTTTCTATGGTTCTATTTTTGAAGTAACCATTTTAAAAGCGATAACGAGGTGCATGTATGTTGGATTTTTGTTGTTTTGGCCTTGTTTGGTTTAGATAAAGATACTTTATTTTTCTAAACTGTTGTGGTGTCCATTTGTGGTGTTTTCACTGTGTTACTGTGTGTTTGGGTACAAATACTTTACACATTGCCTTTGGGATAAGTCTGCCTGCTCATGCCAAGCTACCAAGGGGGTGAGCAGGGGTCATCTAAAGTGTGTAACTCCCTTACCCTGACTAGAAGGAAAGGTCCCTACTTTGACATAAGTGCATACCTCTGCCAATTAGAGACCTCCATTTCTAATAGTAAGTTAGCCCTACAGCAGGCCTTGTAGCCCTAAGGCAGGGTGCATTATATTACATGTGATGGCATATCTGCATGAGCAGATAAGCCCCTGTGCTTTCTAGTCCAGTTAGTAGATGGTAAAAAAAACTGGGAAGCCATCTTAAGTATATGTACTCGGCACTGGTCATTCTGAGTTCCCCAGCTACATGATGGCTTTACTGAAACATATTGTGTTTGGTATCAAACACCTTGTCTTAATCAATCTGTACTGTTGCCAGTACAAGATTTATGACATGCACTCAGAGGGCACCTTAGAGTTGCCCCCTGAAAACCTACCACTATCTAGTGTGCTGGCTGACTGGTATCGACCAGCCTGCCACCACAGTTTTTGACCCC
Organism: Calotriton arnoldi; assembly: GCA_963921515.1. Classification (NCBI taxonomy): domain Eukaryota; kingdom Metazoa; phylum Chordata; class Amphibia; order Caudata; family Salamandridae; genus Calotriton; species Calotriton arnoldi. Next base: position 9,174 of record CAWUFW010016116.1, read on the forward strand.
CCTGCAGCTGGGAACCCTCGCTCTCAGGCCAGAAAGAATGCCTGCTCCAGAGGAAGTTGTTCACCCCTCCTGCAGCAGGATGGTTAGTGATTTAGCATATCAAGGCCAGGGACTTCAAAGCCCCTGCTGCCTTTGATATGCGACCCCGGCTTTCCCCATACCTGGGAGATGCTTCCCCTCCCACCCTGAGGCCCATTTGGCGCCAAGACAGGTGGGAAATTTGGTGTGCCCAGCAGGCTAGTCACACATCTAAGGTGGGCTGCCTGATGTGCTCCACCAAAGAAGGATTCCACAATATTGTTTTTGGTGAAATTAGGAACTCTGGGACAGGGTTATGCCTACTCCCCACAGGATGTGGTCATATAGGGGGTGTAGTGACCCCAAGGCTAAGTAGCCCATTAGCTACTACCCTTCACTCCCCTTAATGCCCCTGAATTCTGTATTTAGGTGCCCCCCTGACACCAGGAACTTAGATTCATCTGCATAATGAAGAAGAAGGACAAAGTAGAGCCAAAGAAGGCAAGAACTGTGGACTCGCTGAGGACTTGGATCCAAACCTTGTCTGGCTGCTCCTGGTCTAATAATTGCAAAGACCCGACTTGTCCTGCAGCTGCGCATCCTCCCAAAGCCTTGTAGGGCTGCCAGCACTTTGCTAACCAGCCAGCATCTCCCTAGAAGGGGAAGAGCCAAGTCCCTGCAGTCTTCAGGCACCGACCGCACCGTCTGGTACACAGATCTGTTGAACACTGGGTCCACTGATGCAGCAGCTGCCCAGGAAGAGGTCACCATGCTCCAGGAGGTCAGATTCATCTCCCACCATGCCAGGACTTCCTGAAGCTGCCCTGCACAGATACCCGGTGTACCGGAGCCCTTGCAACTGCCAAGGCTTGTTCAGTGTCCAGCCAGCTCTACCAAGACCGACCTACTGACACGGGCATCAGCACTGGATAGTTCATCATTTAGAGTGGCTCAACTGTCCTGTTTTGTCCCCATCTCCAGGTCGACCTAAAAGGTGAGAGCATCCAACGCAAGCAGTCCGCAGGACAAAACACATCTGCACCCGAGTCCCACAGCCCGAGTCCGAGCCTACCTACAGTGCAGTCTTGCCTCAGAGACCCTCAAAAACCGAGACTCCCTTTAGGTTTCAACGGATTTGTCCAAAGTCCCCACTTGCAGCATTTTCCTGTTACAGGTATTGCCTGTAGAATTCAGCGGAAGCGTTCAAGGCTACCCTAGAGATCAGCACCTCTGCACCCGGACACACCAGGGCAGGTAAACCAAAACTGCTGGTAGTTCAAAGGACCTTGGGCCCTACTTACCTTAATTCCAGAAGGTCAACCCTGCAACTCGATTGCAAGTACCCCTATGCAGTGTATGTTTCTCTCATTGGATAACATTACAGCGTTCGAGGCTCATGCCTCAAATCAGACAGCTGTATTTTCTGTGTATCTGAAAATCGCTAACTCAAAAGTACTTACCTAATCTCGTGGACTTGGTTTCTAAATTAATATAAATATCTATGCTATTTTTATAAATTGGTGTCGGATTTCCTTATTGAGTGTGTGTCTCATTTATTTACTTTGTGTGTGCAACAAATGCCTAACACTCCCCTTTGATAAGCCTAAACTGCTCGACCCCACTACTCCAAACTAGAACATTTGGGAATTTTAACCCCTTCGGTGTGTCGGACGGCCGGGGGCCGCCGACACACCAGTGCTCATGTGCGTCAGTGCTCATGTGCGTCGGATGTCCTCCCTTTCACCCCCAACAGCCTCGGGAGCTGGGGAAGAGCTTCCCTAGCTCCCGAGGCTGCATCTTTGCTTTCCCTGAAATGACGATCAGCGCGCACGTCGCGCTGACGTCATTTCAGTGAAACCGAAACTGAAATGAGCCAAGAGGCTCATTTCAGTTGCGCTTTCTACGTGCTCAGGGGGCTATTTCAGCCCCCTGAGCACGTAAAAAGACGGGAGAGGTATCATTAAGGGGAGAATCTCCCTTTTCCAGTGGTACCCCTCCCTAGTGGATACCTGCTTGGGGATCGCCCCAGGAGGGCGATCCCCAAGCAGGGATCCACCCACTAGCCACCAGGGAGGGGGGAGCGGCCCCTTGGGCAAGGGCCTTGAATTGGGTTCATTCGGTCTTTCTGCCCCCCCCCATGGGGGGCAGTAGCCCCCAATCTGCCCCCGGGAGGCAGAATGTCCACTAGACGCCAGGGATTTTTTTGCCAATTTGAATTAGGCCCCCCCCTTGGGGGGCAGATGGGGGCAGAAAGCCCACTAGATACCAGGGATTTTTTGGGCAATTTGAATTAGGGGTGGGGGCTGCCCAAAATGGGCATGCCAATGCCCCCTCCCCACTCCCCCACAAAATTCCAGTCTTTCTGCCCACTAGATACCAGGGATTTTTTTTCACTGAAATTAGGGGTGGGGGCTGCCCAAGATGGGCATGCCAATGCCCCCACCCACCCCCTGCTAAATTACAGTCTTTCTGCCCCCCCCAGGGGGGCAGATGGGTGCAGCAGCCCCCAATCTGCCTCCCTGGGGGGGTAGAAAGCCCACTAGATGCCAGGGATTTTATTCCATTGAATTTAGGGGTGGGGCTGCCCAAAATGGGCATGCCAATGCGCCCCCCCCAAAATCCCACAATCTTTCTGCCCCCCCGGAGGCAGATGGGGCAATAGCCCCTCATCTGCCCCCCTAGGGTGCAGAAAGCCCACTCGGCCCCAGGGATTGTTTTTTTTATACATAGAAGTGGGGGCTGCCCAAAATGGGTATGCCAGTGCCCCCACCCCCCCCCAAAAGAAATTGCCCCCAAAAAAAGATGGGGCAATAGTCCCTAATCTGCCCCCCCGGGTCAGAAAGCCCACTAGGAGCCAGAGATGTTGTTGTTTTTTTTATACGTAGGGCTGCTTGGCTGGCGGTGTGTGTGGCTGGCGCTTGGCTGGTGGTGTGTGTGGATGGTTGTGTGCATGTACTGACTCTTGGCTGGTGGTGTGGCTTGCGTGGATCCCCCAGCGTTTTCTTACCCAGAATCCCCCGCAAACCTCACATTTTCCTCACATTTCTGTGTGGGTAAGTTGTAGGATCACCGTGCAGGCACAAATTTCCTACTACCCAGCATTCCCTTTGGTCTCCCGAGAAAAATGATACCTCACTTGTGTGGATGCCCAAAGTTGCGTCAGCTGAAAAACGTATAAACGAACTGCCCTTTTGGACCCGCTTTCGGGCCCCTCAATTTCAGTTTTTGGCCCTTTCATGTCATAGGCACTTGGTCCATCCACACAAGTAAGGTATCATTTTTATCGATACCTCACTTGTGCGGTTGTCCAATGCAGAATTGGCTAAAAACTTATTTTTTTTTAAATGTAGCGCTTAGAATTCGCTGTGCTATACCCTTAATCCCTATGTTTTTGGCTCTTCACAGTCACAGGCCCTTACCCCACCCACACAAGTGAGGTATCATTTTACTCTGGAGAATGAGGGGAACACTGTGGGGTAGGACATTTTTGCCGGCACGGTGATTCTACACAAAAATATGTGGAAAATTTGTTTTTTTCAGCTGAATTTGAGGCCACCCTCACGAGTGAGGTATCATTTTTATCGGGAGCCCTGGGGGAACGCTTGGTGGTAGGAAATTTGTGTTAGCCTGGTTATCCCACAACTTTCCCTCACAGAAATTTGAGAAAAAAGTGATTTTTTCAGCTACATTTGAGGTTTGCAGCGGATTCTGGGTAGGAAAACGTAGGGGGATCCATGTAAGCCATACCTCCCTGGACTCCCATGGGTGTCTAGTTTTCAAAAATGTGTGGGTTTGGTAGGTTTCCCTAGATGGCCGCCGAGCCTGGGGCCAAAAACCCAGGTGACCCCCTTGCAAAACCAGGTCATTTTGAGATAGGTAATTTTGATGTCTACTCAATACGTTTTGGGCCCTTGCCTGTCGCGGGTACTTGGGCCACCCACACGAGTGAGGTATCATTTTTATCGGGAGACCTGGGGAAACGCTGGGTGGTAGGAAATTTGTGTCAGCCCAGTGATCCCACAACTTTCCCCCCCAGAAATTTGAGAAAAAGGTGATTTTTCCAGCTAAATTTGAGGTTTGCAGGGGATTCTGGGTAAGAAAACGTTGGGGGTTCCACGCAAGCCATACCTCCCTGGACACCCCTAGGTGTCTAGTTTGCAAAAATGTGTGGGTTTGGTAGGTTTCCCTAGATGGCCACCGAGCCTGGGGCCAAAAACCCAGGTGACACCCCTTGCAAAACCAAGTCGTTTTGTGATAGGTAGTTTTGATGTCTCCTCGAAACTATTTGGGCCCTTGCCTGTCGCGGGTACTTGAGCCACCCACACGAGTGAGGTTCAATTTTTATCAGGAGACCTGGGGGAACGCTGGGTTGTAGGAAATTTGTGTCAACCCGGTGATCCCACAACTTTCCCACACAGAAATTTGAAAAAAAAGAGATTTGTTTTAGCTAAATTTGAGGTTTGCAGGGGATTCTGGGTAGGAAAACGTTGGGGGGGTCCACGCAAGCCATACCTCCCTGGACTCCTCCGGGTGTCTAGTTTTCAGAAATGTGTGGGATTGGTAGGTTTCCCTGGATGGCCGCCGATCCCGGGGCCAAAAACCCAGGTGACCTCCCTTGCAAAACTAGGTCGTTTTGTGATAGGTAATTTTGATGTCTCCTCAATACGTTTTGGGCCCTTGCCTGTCACGGGTACTTGACCCACCCACACGAGTGAGGTACCATTTTTATCGGAAGACCTGGGGGAATGCGGGGAGGGTGGAATTTTGTCGATCCATGCATATTCCAGAACTTTCCATCACAGAAATGTGAGGAAAATGTTTTTTTTTTTTTTACAAAGTTTGATGTTTGCAGGGGATTTTGGGTAACAAAACCTGGTGAGAGCCACACAAGTCACCCCACCTGGATTCCCCTGGGTGTCTAGGTTTAAAAAATGTATAGGTTTCCTAGGTTTCCTTAGGTGCCGGCAGAGCTAGGGTTCAAAATCCACATCTAGGCACTTTACAAAAAAAGGGTCCGTTTTCACTGTAAAAATGTGGTGTGTCCACGTTGCGTTTTGGGCCATTTCCTGCCACGGGCACTAGGTCAACCCACACAAGTGAGGTACCAATTTTATCAGAAGACTTTGGGGAACGCGTTAAGGGTGGAATTTTGAGGATCCACGCAGATTAAAGAACTTTCCATCACAGGAATGTGATCAAAATGTTTGTTTTTTTTACAAAGTTTGATGTTTGCAGGGGATTCTGGGTAACAGAGCCTGGTGAGAGCCACACAAGTCACCCCCTCCTGAATTCCCCTGGGTGTCTAGTTTTCAAAAAATGTATAGGTTTCCTAGGTTTCCTTAGGTGCTGGCAGAGCTAGGGTTCAAAATCTACAGCTAGGCACTTTTCCAAAAAAGGGTCAGTTTTCACTGTAAAAATGTGTGTCCACGTTGCGTTTTGGGCCGTTTCCTGTCACGGGCACTAGGCCTACCCACACAAGTGAGGTACCAATTTTATCAGAAAACTTTGGGGAACGCGGGGTGAGTGGAATTTTGTGGATCCACGCAGATTCTAGAACTTTTCATCACAGAAATGTGAGGAAAATGTGGGGGTTTTTTTCACAAAGTTTGAGGTTTGCAAGGGATTTTGGGTAACAGAACCTGGTGAGAGCCACAAAAGTCACCCCCTCCTGGATTCGTCTGGGTGTCTAGTTTTCAAAAATGTATAGGTTTGCTCGGTTTCCCTAGGTGCCGGCAGAGCTAAGGTTCAAAATCCACAGCTAGGCACTTTGCAAAAAAAGGGTCAGTTTTCACTGTAAAAATGTGGTGTGTTCAAGTTGCGTTTTGGGCCGTTTCCTGTCGCGGGCACTAGGCCTACTCACACAAGTGAGGTACCATTTTTATCGGAAGACTTTGGGGAATACGAGGTGGGTGGAATTTTGTGGATCCACGCAGATTCCAGAACTTTCCATCACAGTAATGTGAGGAAAATGTGTTTTTATTTACAAAGTTTGAGGTTTGCAAGGGATTCTGGGTAACAGAACCCGGTGAGAGCCACTCAAGTCACCCCATCCTGGATTCCTCTCGGTGTCTAGTTTTCAAAAATGTATATGTTTGCTATGTTTCCCTAGGTGCCGGCTGAGCTAGGGTTCAAAATCCACAGCTCGGCACTGTGCAAAAAAAGGGTATAGTTTTCACTGTAAAAATGTGGTGTGTTCAAGTTGCGCTTTGGGCCGTTTCCTATCGCGGGCACTAGGCCTACCCACACAAGTGAGGTACCATTTTTATCGGGAGACTTAGGGGAATTCAGAATTGTAGAGCAACTGTTATTACCTATTGACTTTCTATGCATTTCTGCCTTCCTAATGTAAGACAATGTGTAAAAAAAGAAGTCACTTTGAAAAATGTCCTACAATTCACAGGCTAGTATGGGTAACCACAATTTCGGAGATGTGCAAATAGCTACTGTTTCTAAACTCTATGGGGCATATTATCAAGAACGGCGTTAAAATTATCGCCACTTTAGCGGCAGAAAACTGCCGCTAAAGCAGCGATAATGGGCTTGATAATATGCCCTTGAGAATTCCAATAGAAGCCCATGTTTACACCAGAACACGGCGATAATTTTAACGCCGTTCTTGATAATATGCCCCTATATTTTGTTCCCATTTCGAAAATACATAGGTGTCTTTGATACATATTTTTCACTCTTTATATTTTGCCAAATTAATTGTTATATACCCGGTACACAATGAAAAACCACTGCAAGACGCTGCTCAGTTATTGGCTCTGGGTTCCTCAGGTTCTTGATGAACCTACAAGTCCTATATATCCCCACAACCAGAAGGGTCCAGCGGATGTAACGGTATATTGCTTTTAAACATCTGTCATCCTTAGAAGAAGTTACAGGTGAAAACGTTGGCACAAATGGCTGTTTTTTTCAACTCATTTTCAATTTTTCTTATTTTCAACTGTTAGTTTCTATAAGAAAACCTTGAAGGTTCTACGTGAATGATCCCTTGCTGAATTTAGAATTTTATCTACTTTACAGAAATGTATAGCTTTCTCACCCATTTCTACCACTTAGGGGCCGATTCCGATCTCGGCCAGTAGTGCTCCGATTCGGATTCGGATTCACCGGATCCGATTCAGAGCCCTGTTTCCCAACCGAATCGTACGCGGGTCCGGCCGAGCGAGTACGATGCGCGCCGCGAGCAGTCCAATCGACTCGCACCGTCCGGCTCGAAAAAGCTGTCGGAGCCGTACTTTGGGGGTCCGCGTCGGACCCCCCTATACGCGTAGGCGCGCGAGTCGCACACAGGAGGGACCCATGGGTCCCCCTACCTGTGCATGTACGCCGCGATGCGCATGGACGCGTACACGCTGTAGGGGGCGCCCTTGTCCGCCTCGCACCCATTGAGTCAATGGGAGCCCGCGTACGCGTTGTACGACAGGCTCCCATTGACTTCAATGGGAGTCCGACCGACTCGAGTCCGATGGCATGCGTGCGCATCGTACTCGTTCGGTCGGACTGCTAGGGTCCGATTCGGTCGGAATTCTCTCCGGGTCCGGCTCGGTCGGAGAGAATTCCGGCCCGAATCGGAATCGGCCCCTAAGTGGTAAGACGTTGACAGCACAAAAAGTAGCAAAAATAGGCTATGTCCCAGTAAAATGGCAAAACTGTGTAAAAAAGTTTGGTTTTCTCACGAAAGTCTGCTTGTCCCTGAAAGCTGGGAAGATAATGATTTCAGCACCACAAACCCTTTTTTGATACATTTGCAGGGAAAAACCAGACACTTTCTTCTGCAGCACTTTTTCCTCATTTTTCCCCAAAAAAACAAAATTTAGCTATATTTTGGCTAATTTCTGCGTCCCCTCCAGGAGAATCAACAAACCCTGGGTACATTTAAAATCCCTATGATGTTGGAAGAAAAGGGCTCAAATTTGGTGTGGATACCTTATGTGGTCAAAAAAACTGGGGCCTAAGTGCGAACTACTCCAAATAGCCAAAAAAAGGCTTAGCACAGGGGGAGGAAAGGCCTAGCAGCAAAAGAGTTCAAGGAAGCCCCTGCACACTTTTAAGGGATATCAGAACTCTCTACAAAGTGCACCTCATTTTGGTACACTATAGAGAAAGCCAGCTTCCTACAATCATATCTTAGTTGATATGGTGCACTCCTGCTCTCTCCATTTGACATTGCACAGCAAGTTGACTTGCTGTATTGTGCTCATCAAATGTTAGTAAATCTCAATATCTATTTTTCGTTTTCACTCTGTGGCTTTTAAGCTCATCTACCATTCTGCATTCATTTATCTTGATTCACGCGCAATCCCTTTCCTAGTCCCTTATACTGCTTCAATATACATTATTCAGTTGAATTTCCGACTGCTTTTATGGCTCCACTGTGGTCACCGGCCTTCCTCTCTACCTATATGAAGGTGATATATTCCTTATACGACTGGGTAATATTTTCCAGCTCATTTGAGACCTCAAGTTAGCTGTATCTGGCCTGCTCGGTGTATTTGTTCTATTATGTGCAGTGGCGGCTGCCTGTGAACGGGGGTGATGAGGCGGGGGGAGGGATTAAAAAAATAAAACTTCCCTTCTTTGCCGCTATCGCCACCTCGCCGCACGCCTCTCTCTCGCCTCTCCTCTGTCTTCTCTGCTGGAAGAAGCACTGGAAGCATCCAGGCTTCCGGACTCTGCCGGCCAATAACGACTCTGCAGGAGCAGCGTTGTGATTGGTCTGAGCAGCCTGTTTGGCCGCTCAGGCAGTGCCTGGGGAGGCTGGGCATGTTCTCCACGGGGCTGTGCAACACAGTCCAATGGAGAACATGCCAAGTGCGCATGACGGTTTGGACGACCCTAGAGGGCCGGTCCAAGCATCATGCGCACATAGGAAGGGAGAGCAAACCACTCCTGCTCCCCGCTCGACCTGGCTGAAGTCACAAAGAAAAATAAAATGATAATAACTTCTTGTTATTATCATTTTATTTTTATGTTCCACTGCTCAACAAGCAGTGGGGCTACGCTCCTCCGCTTTAGATGGAGTCGCCACTGATAATGTGATGGAAACTCACTGAAATGAGTACACTAGTATTCCTATATAGCCAACTCTGTGTTTAACAATATTTGAGCTTGCAATGATAAACAGTTTGCCCTGTTGACTGATATTGTCATATGGTAATACTCTCTGCAGCAAGGTTTCTTTAACGCCAGCCTGAAATCTTAACAGATCATGACTCACTCCCTGTAAACACTGACTGCTTGCTGTTGATGTCTATCAATAGGTGCAGCCCTTGATTCCTCTTGATCATTGATCCCGCACATAAATGACATAGCTAAAGCTGCCAGCTCCATTTTCACTACCTCAAAAAAGTAAAACACCTCTTCTCGCAGGAGCAACTAAAAGGATAGTTCACACGTTACTAATCCCCTACCTGGGCCATGCATCTTCCTGGGCCATACAATGCCATCTTGCATTCTGCAGCGACAACTTTTTCCAACTAAAACGATTGCTGAGAGTGTGTCCATTCTCACAAACTCCATTGCCAATCATAAAACACAATGCACAAATTCAAGCTCAGCTGCATTCCATAGAGGGCAACATACCTGAAAATCCTCTATTCTTCGCCCCTCTTCTGCTTATCTCTTGGATTGAGACACGCAGGTTTAAAATGCCTTATGCTCCTTCTGAAGGGCCACATAGCCTTAGACTCTCCTCCACTCAACATTAGAGGCCACCCTTGCGCTTCTCAACCAGGAAACAGCTAGAGAGACATCTATACCGTCTACTCTTGGGCTGATCCGTAGACTCCTTCAACTCACTTTCATGAATCCTCCCGCGTGTTCCTTTTCTGAACTACCTTTCCTTTATGTCTTCTATGACATGTGACTTGCTATCCACGCTTGGCTACACACGCCTCCTCAGGGGTGGTAAGTGCTATACAAATGCAATACAATAAAGTTCAATTTAATACATAATAAAGTAACTCTCATTTCTGTTATTGTATTGTCATCCTGCTGCGAGTAATGGTTCTCTCTCATGTGCAAAGTGCCTAAATAAAATAATTAATGAGGAAATCCAATCAGAAACGTGCAGAAGATAAGAATTATAGGACAGCACCATTAATGCACAGAAAAGTTTATTTTAAATAATAAATATTCTTACAGGGATGGATGACCACCCACCATGAAAGCAATCAGAATAAAGTTTCAGATGTATACATTGCACAGGACATAAAAGACCCACAATTTAAAATACAAACATGATTCAAACACAGAAGTTTTCTCCATCAACGTGAACACACAAACATTCCATCATCAAAATGAACATCTAAAAATAGGCAAATATTGCTAACTGTGGTGGTAAGTGTGTAAATTCATGTGCGCACCCAAGTGGAATAGGCACATCAATGTATGCAAGACCGTCCACAGTGCTTTTTACTGTGTAATTTGTAAAGGGTTCACACGGGGCAGAAGAGCTAGACAACTCAATCATGTTTTAAAGGCGAAAATGTTCCTCCATTTTATATAATTTTTCTTCTAAATACATACCACTCAGCTTTTGGAAAATATGTGAATTTTGGAAATGTTTTCTACCTCTGCTGACAACATTGTAGAGTGTGCCGGGGCAGAATTCAATATATGTAGTGCAACCGAAATGTACACTTTTTACATTACACATTGATTTATTTCAACGAGATCTAGAGTCATGTTCGGAAGAATACCCAGTGACCCAACCTGAAACTGACTCAGAGGTGTTTTGACCAATATCACTAATTTTCCATCAGTCAAAAAATGTATTTAACAAAGCAGATGACATCACCATAAATGTTTTGGCTTCTGAATCTATGACAGGCAATACTGCTTTCTGATTGGCGCGATTGAACAAATAGTATAATTCATACAACATCTCTCACCATGAAAGTACGAATGAGCGATACATTTAACCAATACAATCACATTATCAGACAGCCACATCCAATCAGGTGATCAAGCAATTCACACAACTGTGGCAATACGGCCTATTTCCAACCAAAGCAAGTTTTCATTATTATTCATTTAGAAACCCTCCACCTGAGTATCAAAGAACATCTTAGACATGAGCCTGGGTATCTGCATTAAAAATCTTTGCTTTAGCACCAATCACCCGTTTAGAAAACGAAAAGTTCCGAAATTAGCAGTTTTCTGGGGTCTTTAAGAAAAGTGACGAGGTAGCCGAGGAAAAAGGAAAGCCTGTTTAGAAATTCAGCTACGAAATTAGATTAACTTTGGTGCAAGCCAGAGACATCACGTCTAAATGTGTGAAGAGCAAAGTTCAACACACATGGTATGGTCAGCAAACTATAAGATGGTGATTCGCTGTGAGCAACATGAAAGAACGGCAGTGATTTGTCATGGACAGTGTATTATCTTATACTCAGTTTTTTTTTTAATATGGTGCAGTAATCAAGTACGTTAATCTATGGCAGCTCTTTTAAGTGCATATTGAGAACCTAGGACAGGTAATGCCACCAAGGATAGATGTGGAGGGGTAAAAGATTTAAGGTGTTGAGGTCTATCAAAAATTCTGTTTTCAAAACCATTTATATAGAGATTGCAAGCAGCAAAGCCATTGCCTTCTTATCCAAATTCTGAATACAACACATAGACATCCATCTGAAAACAGTTGTAGGGTTTCCTGTCTACAAAACAGCCTGTTATCTGCAAGATGGTGAAAAGCAGTGTTTCAATCCTTTGTTTGATCCAAGACAGCTGCTTGCGACTTCTGTCTAACTCCTACTGCTTTTTACAAAGCATATATGCATCTATTGGTTGCTGGACCTTACAATGGCTTTCCTTTTTCTGGAGTCGTATTGAAACACGCTTTTCAGAAGAGGTGGGATTGATGGCCTTGGATCCCAATACTTCTTTGTCAGTGAGTTTACTTTGTTCCTCAGGATCTTCAGCTCATGACAATTACCAGCCAGCAGAGCAGCAGCAGCAGTGGTAGACAGGCGGCAGCAGGAGTGTGTGAGCTGCTCAACAGGGATTGAAGCATCAGTATTTCATGTAGTTCATCATTGTTGCTGCTGCTGTTGTTGTTGTTGCTGATGGAGGAGGATCCTACATAAGCTGAACAGAAACAAAACTTAGTTTTCAAAGCTCAGGTTATACATTTATAAATCAAGTATACTGTATGACCCTTTCATCCTTACTAGGATATAGCAGGCACAGCTCAGGAAAGCTGTACTGTCATACACGTATAATGGTATCTAATGACCTCATCCCTCTAGTGGTAGACAATGACTTGAGAAAACCAGAACAAATGTGAGTGTTGCATGCATTATTTTATCTAAAGGGAAGCACTTTCTCCAATGTCTTCTGTGCTTGACCAAGGTCCCCAGGTCTTGAGGTAAGTTTAGTTTAAGGAGGTGAGGATGTGTACAATGGATAAAAGAAGCTAGTGGTGGAGAGGGTATAGCTAGCAAGGCAATTTTCTGTACTTCATTCCACAGCCCAATTACAGAGTACAGTTGTTTCGGTAAGGAGTCAAAATGACATTAGTCCAGGAGCTGCTGATTTCATCAAAGTTCTCTTTAAAGTTTACAGATGCTAAGTCTCCATATTTTTGCAGTAGGAGCACCGTTTGGGTGCTATCATTGCTTACAACCCAGATTAATAAAGAGAGAGGCCAAAAATTGAAAATACCTACACTGGAATCGCACATCCTCTTCTGTGTTTGAATCCCTACATGACTACTAATATAAAGGGAATTGTTAGTGGTCTACACCAACAAGCATGGGATTGTATCCCGCATCACTGAGCAATCCTACACGTTCCCTCTTGTGGAAGAGAGAAGGTTTCCCACCTGTAAATGCTCATTTTGTCTTCTGTCCAATATACTCAAGGGATACTAGCTTGCATCACCTACCACCGATTCTCCTACCATCCCTCACCTCACAGACTTGAGAAAACCCGAACAAATGTGAGTGGTGCATGTATAACATTTTCAGAAGGGAAGCACTTTACCCAATGTCTTCTGCGGTTAACCAAGGTATTCAGGACTTGAAATAAGTTAAGTGTAATGAGGTGAGTATGGGCACAGTGGAAAGAAGAAGCTAGCTGTGGAAAGGGTATAGGCAACAAGGCATTTTTCTGTACTTCTTTACACAGTTCGACTAGAGAATACAGCTGTTTCGGCAAGGAGTCAAAATGACTTTAGTCCGGGAGCTGATGATTAATTAGTTTTCTTGCTTCACCGATCTTGAATGAGTCTAACCAATAGTAAATGTAAATCCGGTACTTGTATAGCGCACGAATCACCCCCGAAGAGGTATCTCGACGCTGGGGGCCATTGGGAAGATTAAGCGAGCTATTGCCCAGAGTCGCATGGTGCTGGGCAGACCCCTGCCACCGGAGCCAGGGATCAAACCATGATCCCCAGCGTCCAGCGCCCTGGCTGCGGCGCCACACCTCTTCCCATAGTAGAGGAGCTCTTCAAAGTCCACAGATTCTAATTCTCCACATTTTGTAGCAGGAGTTGAGTTTGGGTGCTATCATTCTATATAAGCCACATCAATATAGAGAGAGGCTAAAAAATTGAAAATACCTACACTGGAATTGCATATCCTCTTCTCCTTTGGAATCCCTACATGACTACTAACAGAAATTAAATTGTTAACAGTCTATACCAACAAACATGGGATTGTATCCCCCTATCACTGAGCAATTCCATTGGATGGCTCAGAAAAATTAAAGGTTGCCCAAAAAATAGTGACACAGATATCAAAAGTTTGAGCCCCAACATTGCCTTCCATTCTTCTACAGCAAGGTATTCAAGCACAATTCAGTCTCGGAGCAATAGCTCTTGCCATTTGCAGAACTTAAAAATGACAGAAGCACGGTATAAACCACTAAACGAAAAAGAATGTATTATTCTTTGATCCAATAGCCATGAGGTCTCATGTACTGGGCTTTTTAACACAACATTGCCTATAGTGAAGCAAGTAGTCTTGCAGAAGCGAGGTATTAAGAGGCAAGCAACCTCAGTATATGCTGTCACACTTTCAAGTGTTACAGGTCAAAATCTGAAGTTATCACTAACATTGGATACTAAACAATCAAAGGCTCTCTCATATTGAGTGTCAAATCAGAGGTAAGTAAGCATATTTTGATTAGAAAGAAGTTATTAACACTAGCACACTATTAAACTAATCTGTATGATCCTTTCCTAGTTGAGGTTATTCTAAGTAGCCATAATCAGTGTTGAAGGTCCACCAGAACACATATAGAACAGCACTACAAACTAACAGTACTTGACTTAGTCCAATGTAGAGGAGGTTGTATTATTGAGTTTGGAGATTACATTTTACCACTGACACCATAGAATATTAACTGACTGCCAAAGCCCCTCTCCTAGGCTGATCGATACTCATGGATGAATCTCTTTCACTATTCGATGTAATGCCATATCTGAGCTTTGCCCTGTTTTCATTGGACAGCCTCCTGATGTTGTTGATATTGGTGGACAGCAGAATCAGTAAACTGCCTGCTTCTCTTCTACCTCAGTAGCCTTCTTTACAAATACGGAAACTTTAGGCTTGCATGATAACCCTTTCAAGGTTAGCTACCCTCCACAGTTCACCTCACATTTCAGACTGTTGTCATGGTTTTTTGCATCCCAAATCTACAAATGGCGACATGATTCCATTATCTATGCAGTCTATAAATTTGCACAGTGTGTAACTCAAATCTACAACTTTCTTCACATGTGTCTGAATGTTTTCATTGTTGTGGAAACTAACTACAACTAAGTCTACTTTTTCATGTTATCATTGATGAAGATATTGAAAAGTAATGGCTGGAGGGAAAAATTTTGTGGCACCCTCATGGTAAGTGTGTTTGAAGTTTAACTTCATTACCTTCTTTCTAATTACTGTCTGATTTGAACATGTAGCATCATAGGTCTCATTGCTTGCCTGCTTAGCTTGCATAAGAGACTCCTCTGTGGAAAAATATATCATTGTACAGTAGTACAAGAGGTCTATAGGCATCATCTACAAATCTAAATCTATAATCACAAAGTCTTTAACATATATATATGTATATATATATATATATATATATATATATATATATATATACACAGAGAGAGAGAGAGAGAGAGAGTGAGAGATAGATGATAGATACACAGACATGATGTAAGAAAAATCCTGTTTATTGTCTCACACAATTCATCTTACATTTACTTTAAACATGGAAACAACTCTCCTTATCGTCACAAGGCCTTGCGGCACAAATTTAAATACTTTCATCTTGGTTTTGAGTAAATAACTTTTTCAAACAAATAAACATGAAAACGCCATGGCATACACCATAAATTCATATTCGCAGAGTGTAATATGCTTTTTATTATCATTATCAATAGGATATCATAGTCTGCACAACTCACGCTCTCGATAGTGAAGAAAGAGAGTTGTTTGGAATATGATATGCTATCAAAAACTATTGTTGGGTGTGTGAAGGGACCATGACTCACCAGAGGGGAAGCCTTAAATATGTCATCATGATGCCCCTCCCCTCTCTTGACAATGACATTAAAAAGCATATTACACTCTGCGCTGATAAATATTTGGTTTATGCCCTTGCATTGTATTTGTTTTAAAAAGTTATTTACCCAAAACCAAGATATAGATGTGATAGATAGATAGATAGATAGATAGATAGATAGATAGACAGCCATGCAAGTTATCTTATAACTAACATGAGATGTGAAAAGAAGAGCAGTCAGGCGTACATCAACACAACAGGACGAAGTCTGACGTTTTTTAGACGACCTCCTTACCATGTGAATCTGACATTGGTTCTGTTCCATAAACAAAGGGCCCAGTTGATATAAGTGATCCATCCACTTCCGGACTTGCCTGCACTGCTCGTGCGGACCTTGATGAGCACATCTGAAGGAATGAAAGAGAAAACCACTTAAAGGACCCTTTTTCTAAGATATGGTAAAAAAACGTGCTTTCTCCTGAGTTACCATTTTCAAAAACATACATCTCACTTTCATGCACTGATAAACATTCAAATATCATCGATTAAAACATCACCTCCAACTAGATAAAAGGGAAAATGCATCAACAGAAGTACCCTGTATTCTGTATTGTATGTCAGTAAATGCAATCGTGTAAAGAATATTTGCTACAACACGGCATGCCAAGTCACTTTGTTAACATCATTTATGGTGTAACATATGTCAATACTTCATAGCCTGTAAACATGTCCTCTGAGAACCTTTCAGAAATGGGTGACAGCATGCATATGTTATCTACTACTAATATATTGGCACTATATGGGGTGATGTGCACTCTACAAATTCACTTATTTTTCATCTTTGGTTACTGCTCCTTACATTGAAAAATGAGGGGGAATTTGTAAAGCAGTTGCGCTCAACTTCACATCATGTATCACTCCACATATTAGAAAACTGTGCACCCTCATTGCTGCACTACTGTTTGAGGCAGTGATGAACGGTATATAAAGCGTTTGAAGAGGTACACACAATGTCACATTTAATTTTTTAAGTGTATTCAAAAACAGGCAGTTGGGGTGAGCGATAGGCACTGGACATTTCCCAGTCTGGATTCTGCTCCAACCCCAGCACCGAAGCTGCCCTTATCGCTCCCACAGATGACATCAGAGCCCTCCTTGACCAAAGAGAAACAGCAGCCCTGATCCTCCTTCACCTCTCAGCAGCTTTTGACATCGTATACCACCACACCCTTATCAAGAGACTCCCCAACATTGAAAACCAAGGAGACAACTGTAAATGGATCACCTCCTTCCTCACCGGAATAACCAAGAAAATTCCTCCTGCCTCCCTATACCTCCGAACACAAAAGCTACATCTGCGGTGTCACTCAAGGCTCATCCCTCAGCCCCACCCCGTTCAACACCTAAATGACCCCGTAGCCAGACATCATCAGAACCCATGGACTAAACATCATATCCTAGGCCGACGACACCCAGCTCGTTCTCTCGCTATCAAGAGCCCTCCACCAAGAGGGCCAACTTCCACAGGTGTATGATGAGCATCGCAGATTGGATAAAAGACAACTGCCTGAAACTCAACACAAAATAAACAGAAGTACTGATCTTCGGGAACAACACCTCGCTGTGGAACGACTCCCGCATCCACACCAACAGACCATGCTTGCAACCTTGGCATCGTCCTGGATAGCAAACTCACCATGAAAAACCAGAATAATGCAGTCTCCTCCACCTGCTTCCTCACTCTCAACATACTGCGCAAGATCTTCAAATGGCTCCCACACAACACCAGACGTGCCTTCACCCAAGATCTTATCACCAGCCGATTGGACTACAGCAGATGTCTCCAACCAGTCGATCGCAAGCTACCAGTAGCTCTTAGACACCTTTAAAGTAGCTTGCAGCCTTGAGTTCATTTTTAAATAAACACAGGTTCACACTGCCAGGCCCGGTCCTCCCTGGACTGGAAACAAGCATCCTAGGACCGGTTTCGGGCTTTCAGCCCTCCTCAGCCAGGATAGCTTGACTCCAGTGGCATGGAGAGCACGGGACCCAGGGTCTTGACCCTGCGCCCAATGGGAACAGTCCAGCCCGAACTGCCAGGCCAGGTCCTCCCTGGACTGGAAACAAGCATGCTGTTTCCAGTCCAGGGAGGACCTGGTCTGGCAGTTCGGGCTGGACTGTTCCCATTGGACGCAGGGTCAAGACTGATTTGCATATGGCTGGGTCCAGACTGGAATGGCATGGTGAGCAAAAAAACGATGGATTTAGGCCCAGATCTCTGTACTGTGGTGAATGTACGACATTGTTCTGCATTCTGTCCATCAATTGTTGTTTTTGTACTTTACATTATTATCACCAGGCTGCATATCGCAGGACCTGATAATGATCAGTGCTCAGTCAGATTTCTGGGCCAGTCTGCGTCACACAGGTGAAGAACTGAAGCACTGAAATATTTAACTCTTAAATAAAAATCCTTGTGGACTCAAAATTGGAGTGTGAGATCAAATTATGTTTCTGAATACTTTTGAATGGGAGAAAAGTTTAAATGATGTTACCTTAATGATTATGTTTTCATTTTAAGTTTCTCCCATTTCAAAGTGTCGCATTTACAAGCAACAGGCCTTTTTCTCCCAGTGGCCAGTAGACAATGTGGCATATTTATAATTGAAAAATAGCAATTTTTTCCAAATGGGAGAAATTTATAGTGAAGAAAACTTTGTCTATGAAACATTAAGTATTAATGTCTTTCTCCACCTTCAATTTAGCCAAATATGTCTTATGAAGAATATTTATTCACTTGAAATCCCTCCCATTTAAACAAATGTATTTTACTGTTATAAATATGGCACCATGTCTACAGGCTACTGGGAGCAAGATGCTTGTTAATTGTAAATGTGACACTTGGAAATGGGAGAAAATTTAAATGATGTGTTTTATGGAATCCATATAAACTAAGTAAACTCTTCAGTTTAATTTTCTTGATACAGTGCCATATTTATAAGTGAAAAATACAGCCAATATTTTAGGTTGGAGAAATTTAAAGTGCAGAAAAATGTTCCATATTCTGAACATTTTTTCATAACATTTTTCTGCACTTTAAATTTCTCCCATTTGTGTTACACCTGTAACAGGGTCACATCTGGCAAAAGGTATGTCCTGTGCCACAAGTACATATGACACAGTTTCTAAGTCAGGCCGTCACATATATCACTCTCATAAGCACACATGTTCAGACATCCTCAAAGACCACGCTCTCACTGAACACTGGCAGCCCTGTTATAGTGCCCCTAGTCAGAGCATTTTGTTCAAACCATAGTATCTGGCTCTATGGACATTAGGCTTACAGTCAATTTAGCTGGGCGTGGGGGGTCTGGTAACAATGCACAAGTTGCTTAGCCTTCAGTAGCTCACGATTATTTTCGCTGATAAGAAGTAGCTTTCACTACAGAAAAGGTTGGAGACCCTTGGACTACAGCAACGCAATCTACGCAGGAATCAACTCGCACCTCCTGAAGAGACTACCGACAATACAGAATTCTGCTGCCAGACTAACTTCAACCCCTCCAAGCGGAACCACTTTATCCCCCACCTCAGTGAGATCCACTGTCTCCCCATTCAGAAGAAATGCCACTTCAAGATACTGACCCACACATGCAAAGCCCTGCACAACAAAGGACCAGCATACAGCAATCACCGCCAGAATTTCCACCAACCCTCCAGACACCTTTCCTCCACCGCTTACCACCTCACTCAGACTCCTCTCACACGTCGACGCCACAGTGGAAGTCATTCCTTCACCTACCTTGTGGCCAAGTCCTGGAACAACCACTGTCTTTACCTCCCAACCTCATCCTTGCTACTGCAATTCAGGAAAGGACTCAAGACCTGGCTGTTCAATTGAGCCTCCGCAGCTAGATCCTCAGCGCCTTGATACCCTCATTGGTGATTAGCCACATTTTACAAGTCATGATTGATTGCTTGAATGATATTCATCATAAAAATTGTTAACCAACACATTTCCTATTGCAGCAGACATTTTTCAAGGGTATCTTCTCATCTCAGTTTCTAAACAAGAGATCCATGGCTGCTCCAAGGGAAATTGCTCTACCCCTATCATATTCTCAACTCGCACAAACCCATGTCAGAGGATCATCGACCAGGACATATTCCAATGTGGAGTGACAATGAGGAAGAAGGTCAGAACTGTAGAAATTCCCTTACAGTAGATAAAGAGATCTAAATTGAAATGGCAAGTTGATTTGGAAAGAGTCAGCTGAAGGACGAAACCGGTATGAGCTACACCCAGTTCCTTGATAAATAAAGTATGTGAATGGAATGGAACACGAAGTTTAAAAGTGCTTCTGCAGCTATTTTTATACACAATTTATTAGATGAGTTGATTTTGAAAAATGTCCATCCCCAAGTAGAAGGAAGCCAATACTGTTGTGAGTATTGTTTTTACAGTATTACAGATATCATCTTTCACTGATCATTTCAGGGGAGATCCAACTGAATTTATTGAAGTATATACCATTCAATCATACAATACTATGCTGTATTGTTGCTTTGCATAAATAATGGAACAGCCTGAAGGCCAATGCAACAGCAGTGCATCACCAAACTAGAAGTGAGTAGAAGTGGTGCAGTGCAAATCAGAAAACTTCCTGAAGGCTAGACTTCAGCAACCATGTGCCTATAATGTGAACAACATGCCTTCACACACCACACTTTCACAAGTTATACTTAAGTTCAGGAAAAAGCGGAAGACCCATTCTTTTAAATAATATCTCACCTGTAACACAAGGATTCCCCACTCTAACAACCCCCTCTACATCAATAGAGAAGAAGATGTCAACCACTCTCTTCCCATTCCTTTTGCTTGTCCAAAACATGTGCATAATAAGTTAGATTTGAACATTCTTAATACCAATACATATGCAAATATAAAAAGATAACTAAGACTGGGTTAAAGCCAGTAATATTTTCTGCTACTGATAGCCACATGGTTAGCATGTTAGGAGAAAATACATGAAAAGATAATGAAGAGACATGTCAGCTTAACCTGGTATTACATGATATGTATGGTCTCAAATATTGTATTGTTTGTGGTACTGTAATTGTAAAAATGTTATAAGTTAAATGATATGTCATCTGCTTTTCATTCACATTTTACTTAGTTTGTAAACAACATTGCCGAGTGCCTGTCCAAGGCTCATTAATGCTGGTGCCTTTATTCAATCAGCACAGTTACCAACACCATCAAATTAGCCTTGTTAAGTACAAGAATTTAACCATCAAATGTCACCGACATACACACCAGATTCTAAAGATCTGTAATAAGCAAGACAATTCGTAATGCACTACATAAGTAGCATGTTGCTGCAGTGCAAGACACCCAGACTCAGGCTTTGGTTTAAAGGTGTGTGGTAGTGGAAAATCCTCCAATGTTAGGAATACATTCTAATTGTGAAAGAAAATTCACTGGTTTAATTTCTCTACCAGAGCACCAAACTCTAGGTCATGGTCTTTGATGCTGTACCTTAAGAGATGGAGGTGCTCATAAATGGATAGATTTATCGACCCCTAGTACACAAGTACTAGGAGAGAGGAGTTGGCCTAACGGCTAGGGCGGTCGACCTCGAAGCTGGGGAACCGGGTTCGAGTCTCGGCAACGACGCTGAACATCCTGTGATTCTGGGCAAATCACTTAATCTCCCCGTGCCTAACAAAAATGAATGTGTCCTCATGTAACGCAACTGGTGCTCATGTAAAGCGCTCTGATACCCAATACCCTTGGGTCAAGTTCGTGCTATATAAAACTGAAAAGAAAAAAAAAGTATAGGGAAGGAAGTAAATTAATGCCCTTGCTGGCTGCTCACCCCACTCCATGAAGTCTTCACTCCTATACTTTCCTGACACCTGTTCATTTGTAAATAAATATGTTGAAGCTTGATACATGTTTTAAGGCTGCATCTCCAAAATCTGTATTGCAAAGGATCTCAACTCCCACTTGGGCAGTTTCAGTGAGTGAATGCAAAAATGTAACCTAATAGTCTGGTAAATCGAACAGTGTGTAATATGCAAATACCAGACCGATGTACACAATTGTTCCATGTTTTTGGGCCTGGCACGAAAGTCTCTACCATGTGGTTAGAGAGCTAATATCTGACCCAGGTTTGCTATCTGACCTCCCTGCATGGCCAACAAGAGACTAATTAAAAGGGTGGGAGAGGTTTTCTATATCTAACTACCAAACAAGTAAAAGGCAAGTTTGTTTTTTCCCCACTGGCAAGTACTGCAGGAGTGAGAGTGTCCAGGAGTGACAGACTAGCTTGACCTATTGAGCAGCACAACCACAATAATCTCCATTGATGAGTAAAAATCACATTCATCATAAAGTGAAATCAGGCAAAGTACAAAGCACAGTTTTGAACAACTGGAAAACAAAGTCCCTGGTGCTTCAGTTTTACTCACCGTGGAACACACAGATGTCCGGATGTTACAGAGGTTGACCTGGCAGTGAATGTAGATCATGTGTGAATCACTGATAAATTCGAACACACTGAAGGAGAATCTCTTGATGGTAGGGAGATCCTGACCGTCCAGGCTTACTGAACCATTTCTGCTGATCGGACACCTGATGCAAACAAAAGAAAACATATACTTATGTTGTGTCGTGATACGCAACTCAAACTTCACATAACCTAATTCTATGCTACGAGGACACGTGACTCTACTATCTTTGCCAGTTTAAATGTTATCAGCTTCTTGCACACTATGCCCTTGTACTAAATAATTTTCCTCCTGATGCGTTACATCCTTCAACCAGAAGTAGAATCTGGATCCAGGGAGGAAGAATAATATAAATCATTGCCACCATGATGTCAAGCTTCATGTAAGTGAAGGGGGCAGTTTAAGTGAAATGGGATGCCAATCACTTACTCTTCATCCAGTCTTGTCTAATATCCGGTCCTTTCGCTGGTCAATTATGCCAGTCCACAGCTAAATCTTTAGGTATTAGATCAACTATTTCCAAACCACTTTGCCATTCTACACCTAATAGAGGTTCCTCGAAAGATAATAGTAAATTCGGTATTTGATGAAGTGTTCAAGCTAATTGCTTTAGCATATTACATTTTGTATATCTACCATCTTTTACTTTTTATTTTAAGAAACTCAGCACACCTTCATTTACCCGTGTAAAATGTATCGATAAAATGCTTGTAGACACTTAGGACAGGTATCCTAAAACACACACAGGTGCAGCAAACCTTTAAGGGATTCACACAAAGCCCCTTAAATCTATACTTTCATATACATAAAGGTATGCAGTAACATGTTTACAGTTTCACACATTTCATCCTTATTGTATGGTAAAATACCTGAAACAGGGTTAAAGATTTGTTCTTGAATGTGTCCTTGCCTTCTCCTAGGATGGGTTTCAATATGACACACCCATAATTGCTTTAAATTGCTTATTAAACGCTGCATTGCTCATATTTTACTAACTGTGTCATTTTAGTATTATCGTGTAAATGCATGAATAATGTTGTCCAATATGGGTCCTACATTAGTTTAAATGAAGGTTCCAAAATCTGCATATGTCAGAAATACGTAGGGAAGTGTCATCCATAAGGGAAAAGTAAGTATGATCAGCACTTGGACAATATCTGGAAATATCCACTTTCCTCATTTGATTTATAAAGATGCTTCTTGTCCACGTATTAAACATAACCACGACTCCATCTCCGCAGTGGCGTAGCTAGGGGGGAGGCACAAGTTTTGGGGGCGGCGGCTGCTCTAGCTCCTCCCCCGCTCTTACATGAGTTTGCCGCAGGGCGGCAAATGCTGAAAACATCGCCAGCATCCACCCCCAGCCCCCCCTGCTCTTCAGCACGGCTGCGAGGCAGCAAAGGCAGGGACCGCCATGGGCAGCAAAGTGCCTAGCTACGCCACTGCATCTCCATCAGAATAAAACAGAAGAGGAAACTTAATTTGGTAGAAAACAATAAGTGTGCACAGGCCACTGAGAGAGAGTGAGAATCAGAAAGGGAAAGATAGAGCAACGTAGGCGAGGAAGGAGAGAGTGGAAGAGTGAAAGAAAGGTAGTGAGAGAAACAGAGAGACAATAGGAACAAGGGGGTAGGATAGCATAGGTTCAACTAGACTAAAAGAACATCCCATCGAACACTTTGAAAATGTTAATATCCAACAAAGAAAGTACAAGTTTAGATAACATATTTAGATGTTATGTTATTAGGTTTGTATAGCGCTTGAATACCCTAGGGTGTCTTGCCACTGCCTTGAGCAAAGGAACCAGATGAAAATTTACAGAGTAGAGCTAAAGCCCAAAAAGACAAGTTTTTAAGGCCTTTCTAAACTGCAAGACGTTTTCAGAACATTTAAGGGTAGAGACTTCCACAATTTGTCAGTACCCACAACAAAACTTTTGCCGCCACTGGAAGATTTCCTGAATTTAGGGACAATCACGTTCTTTAAAGTTAGTGAACGAAGAGCTCTAGGGGGAATATAGCAGCGAAATGTTTGAATCAAGTATTCAGGTCCAATGTTGTGTAATGCCTTGAAGGCAATATACAAGGTTTTGAAAGCAATCCTTTTCTTTATGAAAAGCCAATGGAGTTTGTGTAGTGCCATAGAGGCAGAGTGATATTTGGGAAGATTTAAGACTAGCCGAGCCTACATTTTGTAAAACATGGAGTTTGGCCAGAAGAATATGATGCATATTAAGGTATAAACCATTGCAGTAATCTAGTTTAGATAAAATCAGAGCTGTTACAACTGATTTTTGGGGAGTAGGAGGGATGAAAGGAAGGACTTTCCTAATAATCTATTGCTAGACCATACTCTTTCTTATCTGAAAACCTACCCATTTCTGATGAGATCCCATCGTGTGGTAGAGGCAGGGTCAATGGATGGAGTTGCCCAACAGGATCTTAACTCCAGCACCCACTGGGTGGTATCAACATCGGTCACCTCAATAGAAACGTAGACCCTTTCGTTGATGGTGAGGATCACAGGGCACACTGGGATGAGCTGGCTGTAGTTAGAGTCTTTATACAGGATGAGAGATGCTTCCAGGTGTCCTTGGCCATTTGGCAATGACATGTTGACCACACTGTTTAAAACAGCAATATATCAATGAAAACAAGACAATATTGGTTGAAAAAAGTTAGATGAGTAAGAAAAAAATGTCCACAACCAACAGACAATCGTCACACCAGTGGTACAAGCAAGTATAAAATGGGAGCAAAAATCATTTGTGGCTGTTTTTGCATAACATTTGAAATTTTAGATTCCGATTTATCAGTGAACTATGAGGGCTTGATTCACAAAGAATTCTTATGTCCAAGTGTTAAGGAGGAAAACAGAAAGGGACTTACACAATATAAATGATGCTCGCCTGGGAAGCAGGCTGGTAGATATAATGGACACTAAGAAATGAGTTGCATCTTTTACAGAATATGTAGTATGATGCATGCCCCAGAGGCAATATAATAAGCACAGGCTTCCATGCATAACAGCGAAGATCTCAGTGGCAAGGAATCTGTTGCCACTTCTGAAGTACTAGGTGTATTGTCATCAGAAATATTATAAGGGTAAACATCAGATGCCTAATTTTCAATAAAGCTATACCGATTCTTATGCAGTTGACAAGTAACAGCATGATAGCTTATACGGTAACTGGAAGCACCAACTACATTACACTCAAACAACATCTAGTAACAGAGAAAGAAACACTTACCTTGGTACAACATGTATGGCCCAGAGGAAGGACAAGCTAATGCTGAGAGGATAGGCACAAGAGAAGTCAATGTGAATTTGTTTATCTTGAAGAATTATTGCTCCTTGTTGTTGGATATAGTGACCTTCGACTGCATTGGAGTAGACAGCATGAGTGCTGTTGACCTGAAAGATCAAAAAAGTTGATTCATATTCCAAAAAGGTAATTCATATTCCTACTAACAGTGAGGATATACTATGAAATCACCGTGTTGGTCAGTGGGTGTCCCCAGTAACGATGAAGGCCAGGGAACAGTTATGGTAAGAGAGCTCAGTCTGCATGTCTGTGCTTGAGTGTGTTTCAGTGAGTGCAATTATGTGTATAGACAATAGCAAGTTTGTGCCGCAGTGTGGGTCAATTCTTGAAAAGCAAGGTTGTTGCAAATTATAGCTAATGGTAGAAATGAATGTGGCTTGTACAAAAAGAATAGTTTAGTGTAGATTAGAACCTAATGCATTGGAATGCATTTTAGTTATCCCAGTACTAAAATATGCAGAACTAAAATCTAGATGTGTTTGAAATTCTTCTTGATTCTGACACTACTGTGACAGCTTCTACAATAAGCACATAATATGTACAATTTAGCTATTCATTGTTGACCCTATTATAATCTTTTATTGTTAAAAATTCCCTAGTAAATGTTAGAAAATTTGCCCTGGTTGATTCATTTACCTTCAGTTGGCTTCCACAGCTCTGCGATATGTTGCCAAAAGAGAAGAAGATTCGTTCATCCACCAATGTCCCAACACAACTGGGATCCGCCAGGTGAAGAGTTTCAGCTGGGATCCCGTTGGCACTCAGCAATGATCTTGAGAAGGACAAGCAGCTCTTACTGCCTTCACAGATAAGATTGAAATCTGAAAGTTACAAACGCAATAGCATGTCAGTTTGGGCTGTTACATTATTAATATCTATCTGTCCGTCTTCATTTAAAATATATAGTCTTAGCTGACCAGCTTACCAGACTGGCATGTGTTCTCTCAAAAAGTATGAGTTGTTTTGACTACTTGGGTAGGATGTCACATCAGATGTGTGTCACATGGTTTGCACGAGGCTCTGGTTATGTGTGAAGAGATCTCACAATCAATGTTGCTGAAGACCACTGTGAATGGGTGTCACTGTGTATGTTTGCTACTGCTGTGACTGGGTGTCACTGTGGCTGTAAGCCATTGCTGCTACCGGGTATCGCTGTTGTGGTATGTCATTGTTTTAGCTGGGATTTGTTGTGGTATTATGTCATTCTTGTGGCTGGGTGTCATGATGCCTCAATGCCATTGCTTTGACAGGGTGTCAATGGGTTGATATGCCATTTTTGTGGCTGGGTGACACTGTGGCTCTTTGGCATTGCTGTGGCTAGTTTCACTGTGGCTGTTTGGCACTGTTGTGACTGGGTGCTACAGCAACTATATGCCACTGATGTAAATGGGTGTCACTGTGGTGGGATACTATTGTTGTGGGCAGGTATCTCTGAAGTTATATGTTATTGATGTATCTGGCTGGGTGTCTCTATGGTTGTATGCCATTGCTGTGACTGGGTGTCACTGAGGTGGAATAACATTGTTGTGGAGGGGTGTCACTGTGGCTGTATGCCATTGTTGTGAATGGGTGGCACTGTGGATAATTTGCCATTATTGTTGCTGGGTATCGCTGTGGTGGCATGTCATTGTTGTGAATGGATGTGAATGTGGCTGCTTGTCACTGTTGTGGCTGGGTGCAGCTTTTGCTGCCAGACATTGATTTGGCTGGGTTTCAGTGTAGCTCTATGCAATTGCAGTGGCTGGGTGTAGCTGTGGCTATCACTTATTGTTTTGGCTGGGTGTCACTGTTGCTCTATGCCAATGTTGTGACTGTGTGCCGCTATGATTATATGATATTGTTGTGACTGTGTGTCACTATGAATATATGATATTGTTGTGGCTGGGTGTGACTCTGGCTGTATGCTGTTTCAGTGGCTCAGTGAAACTTCTGATTTAAGCTACTGTTAAAAATGGGCCTCACTATGGCTATACGTACTTTTTTCCTGATGCCCCTGATGTTTACCAGTTTCTGTGGATGGATTGTTAAGAAGTGTTTAAATAGAGCATAGAGATAAATGTAGATGAACATTTCTAGGTCTGAGAATGATGGATAGTGGGGGACATTGGTGTCTGAGATTATTGGAGATAGACAGCAATGTGTTAGAAACTATTGTGGACCTACACTACATCTTTAGGGATGAGCTTGGCTTTTATTGCTGAATTTATGTTCATGATTGACAGGGATTTGTTAGAAATAAAGGTTTAGGCATTAAAAGGAGAATAAAGACTGGGGGGGCGATTCACAAAGGTAATCTGAGACAAAAGTCAAAATTTACGACTTTTGGTATTCTCAGAAGTCATTTACGAGTCGTATCTTTACGCCCGCAGTCGGGCTGGAATCTCCGCACCCGGGCGTACTCTCCGCCCCCGGGCCGTACTCTCCGGCTTGGGCCGTACTCTCCGGCTCAAGCCTTACTTTCCGGCTCGGGCCGGATGAAGTGTAATCGATGGGCCAGAATGCAATTTTTACAAAAGGGAATATTAGGAACGTGTAATAAATGGTAGAGGAGGTCATGAAAATCAGTTTGGGCAGGGAAAGGGTGTGGCCGGACACTACATTGCATCCCAGAAATGTTGGCTCCTTTGCATCATGGTACATGCACTGGACAATTTGCGCTCCCCTCAGTGTTGACTCTGGTGTCAACACTATAGTCAACACTAAGGGGAACACCCTTAGAGGCACATGCATCAAGCATACATTTTGCGATTCTAAAATAGCGATTTTTACCGAATCGCTATTTTGGAATCGCAAAATGCAATGCATGTAGGAATCGCAAAAAAGAGAGTACGATTCTGGCCCGACTGCGGACGTAAAGATACAACTCGTAAATGACCTCTGTGAATACCAAAAGTCGTGAGTGACTTCTGTGAATACCAAAAGACGTAAAGTTAGACGTTTGTCTCAGATTACCTGTGTGAATCGGCCCCAACATTTGTAAACCAGTAATTGTAACTTAAGGCAGAGGATTGAGAAAGTGCATATAAAAAAAGATCGGTGGGATAGACACAGTGATAAGTAAAAAATAATCCTGGAAACATTAAAAGAAAGTGGAAGAAAAGCAGAATAACATATACGGAAACAGTCAATAAATCAATCAATCAGTCAGTATTTGTATAGCGCAGCACTGTCACCCATAAGGGTGTCTGGTCGCTGTGGGTGCTGTGTCTCCGTTGAAGAGCCAGGTCTTGAGTCTCTTCCTGATGTCTGCCAGGGAGGGTGCTGTTCAGAGGTGGAGGGGCAAGTCGTTCCAGGTCTTGGCCACAATGAAGGAGAAGTAGTGGCCACTGCTGCGGCTGAGGTGGATGCAGGGGGTGTGAGGGCAAGGGAGGCAGAGTGCAGGTATCTTGCGGGGAGGTGGAAGTTCAGTTGATGGTTAATAAACGATGGCCCTTGGTTGTGGAGAGCTCTGTATGATGTGTGAGGATCTTGAACTAGCATCTCTTCTGGACATGGAGCCAGTGGACGTTTCAGAGGTGAGGGGTGATGTGAGTCCATTTTGGAAGGTCCAGGATGAGTCGGACTGCGGTTTTCTGTGTGGTCTGAAGTCTTTTGAGGAGGTGGGTGGAGAGTCTGTCATGGAGAGCGCTGCCGTAGTCAAGGCAGCTGCTGATGAGGGCCTGCTTGACGGTCTTCCTGGTCTAACCATGCTCTGACCATGTAGCGGTTATGCTAACCCTTACAATGCCTTCTATGGCTAGCAACAAGCCCTTTTCAGTCAAAAATCATAGGAGATACCAATGGCATCGCCTAGATAGGACTGAGTTTAACACCCAATTGGTCAAGAACAGACCCCTTCTATCTCAGGATCCAGAGATAGCATCGTTAGACTATCACAACTGGATTGCGTCATCAGTACAAACAATAATCCCTCAGAAAGCAGGGAAAACTAGCAGAACGGCCCCCACTGAACCATGGTTTTCAGAGGAGCTAAGGCTTTCTAGGAGGCGCTGTCGTAGACGAGAAAGGTGCTGGAGACAGTTCTATGACACCAAGGAAAAAGAAACATATAAGGGATTACTAACACAATATAAAGAAACGATTTATAAAACTAAAATCGAATATTTCTTGGAGAAAATTAAAGCAGCGAAGAATAATTCTAAAGAATTATTTGCTACGGTCCAGAAATAAAGCCGCACTCAGGAGTCTAGAAACAATGTAATAGACCAAGCCTTTTGTAACACCCTAGCATCTTCCTTCTGTGGAAAGGTATCCAGCATCTATGATGCGTTTGCTCTGCGGCCTTTAAAGCACATAAGCACCCCATCTTTACATACTGATGCAGGGAGAGCAGAATCAAAAGATCCCAACATCCTCCGAGTTCTCGATTTTCCTCAACTCTTAGACTTTCCACCTGTATCTTATGAGCAGGTCGCTAAACTTCTCTTGGCCGCTAAAACCGGATCGCCACTGGATCCGTGTCCTCCTAAGATAGTGCAAACAGTGGCAGAGACAGTTGCATGTCAACTTACGGACATATTCAATCTAGCCCTCAAAACTGGAATATTCCCAAAAATCTGGAAAATAACTATTTTACCACTGTTAAAAAATCCAACTTAGATAAACAGAGCCAAGTAACTATCGTCCAATCTCCCGCCTGCCATTACCAGCAAAACTTCTTGAAAAGCATATGAGCAAGAACTAACTACTTTCATCAACACTAACCACATCCTGGACTTGACGCAGTACAGCTTCTGGAGCAAGCACAGTACAGAGCTTGCATTGATCACTGCGTCAGAAGAAATTAGACGTTCAGTAGATAATGGAGGCATGGCCGTCTTGATTCTTTTGGATCTTTCGGCGGCGTTCGATACGGTACATCATGGCCTCTTGAAATAAATCGCCTCCAAGAAATAGGAATAGCAGGCGCAGCCCTTTCAATTTTTAAATCTTTTCTGGCAGATTGAGAACAAGTAGTGGAAATGGATGGCTTTAGGTCGCATAGCTTCAAACTCCCATGCGGGGTCCCACAGGGCTCTTCCTTAAGCCCAACCCATTTTAATGTGTATGTTACCCCGCTGGCCAGACTGATTAAATCCTACGGTTTTGCTATGGTGTCATATGCGGATGACACTCAGATCATTGTCTACATTTCATATAATATTAAGGACACAGCCCACAACTTTCAAGCCTGTATGCAACATGTGAGCAGATGGATGTCAGAGAACTGCCTCAAGTTAAACTCGAATAAATCTGAAGTTTCACTTTTTGGCAAAGATCCGTCTTTCTGGTCCGCTGACTGGTGCCCTTCGGAACTGGGCCCCCCTCCCACTCCAACCACTAAGGCAAAAAAACTGGGAGTCGTCTTTGACACAACCCTGTCTTTTTCCCATCAAGTGAAGACGCTTACAGCATCTACTTTTTCTACTTTGAAAATTTTGAGTAAAATGTTTCCCTTTATACCTCCAGAACTACAAAAAACAGTGGTCTCTGCACTTGTTTTGTCCTGGTTGGAGAAGTGTGGCTCAATGGTTAGAGCGGCAGACCCTGATGCAGAGGTCTAGCCCGGGACCAGGGTTCAATTCCCGCCTCGGCGGGTCTTGGGCTCAATTTCCTCGGACCTGATAATTCTCGCCTCGGTGCCTATTCTGATCATGGGTCCCACTCTGCAACTCTGGGCAATAGCTTGCTTAATCTCCACAACGGCCCCCACAACGCTAGGATGCCTGGCTTCACCTTGGGGGTGCCCAGGAGTGGGCATCTCACAGGGAAAGGCCAGGAAGGGTTCCACAGCGGTATGCGTACAAGCGCCTGAGATACTCCCTTCGGGGGTCGATTCGGGCGCTATACAAATACTACTACATTTACATTTACATTGTAATGCCCTTCTGGTCGGTATAAATAAGGGACTCCTTGTCAAACTACAGGTTCTTCAAAACTCTGCGGCTCATCTGCTCTTTGGCATTCCTAAATACTCCTCAGCCAAGGTCACCCTTAACGCCCTACACTGGCTACCCATGGAAAAACGAATCAAGTTCAAGGTCCTTTTCATTGCCTTCAAAGCCCTGCATAAACATGGCCAAGACTATATGATTAACCGATTCTGCTGCTACACCCCATCTAGAAATCTTCGGTCCTCATCACACAAGCTTGTTGAGGTGTCTAAACCCCGACTTTCGAACTGGGGTGGTAAAAGCTTTGTAAACATCACGGCCAGACTGTGGAATCGTCTGTCTTTTAAGCTTAGAAACTCGCCCGACCTGCTCTCCTTTAGGAAAGATCTAAAGACGTGGTTATTTACCTTATAGCTTTTCTCATTCTAGATCTCGAGCCTTTCAGTGAAATTTCAGTGTTGTCATGTGGTTGGATGCCAAGCGCCTAGACGCCTTAGTGTATTAGTTGCACTATATAAATAAATAAATAGTAAATAATAATAATAAATGGGGATCCATCTGAAGTTTCAGCAGAGCATGTGGAGGGTCTGAAAGCAGGAGAAGGTAACTGCATTGACTTGTCTTTTCCTGGTGAGTTGGCTGTTGAGGATGATGCCGAGGTTGCATGTGTGGTCTGTTGGTGTAGGTGTTGGTCCCGAGTTCTGCCGGCCACCAGCTGTGGTACCATACGGAGGTGTTTCCTCGAAAGATCAGTACTTCTGTTTTGCGGGGTGGAGTTTGAGTCAGCTGTCTTGCATCCATTTTGCCACTATTGGTCATGGCATTGCAGAAGTTAGGTTTGGCGTTGGAGGGGACATCGGTGAGTGAAAAGATTAGTTGAGTGTCATTGACGTAGGAGATAATGTTGGCTCTGTGGGATCTGACGACGTCTGCGAGGGGGTCATGTAGATGTTGAACAGGGTGGAGCTCACGGATGATCCTTGGTGTACGCTGCAGATAATTATTTTCGGTGCGGACGTGTCAGATGCTCTCAGTGCGCTCTGACAGGAAACAGGCAATCCACTTGAGGGCGCTCTGCTGTATGCTGATGTGGAGTCTGTCGATTAGGGTATGGTGGGAGACTGTTGAACACAGCAGAGGGGTTGAGGAGGATAAGGGCCACCGTCTCACCGCAGTTGAGGAGGGTTCTGATGTCATCTGTAGCGGTGATCAGTGCGGTCTCAGTGCGGTGGTTGGCATGGAATTCTGATTGTGTGGCGTTGAGTATGTGGTTTTGTTCCAGGTATTCGGAGAGCTGTTTGTTGATGGCTTTCTTCAGTAGTTTGGCTGGGTCCGGCAGCAGGAAGATCTGATGGTAGCATTTGAGGTCACTGGGGTCGGCAGAGGACTTCTTTAGGAGGGGTCTGACCTCTGTGTGTTTCCAGACATCTAGGAAGGTTGCTGTGGAGATAGTGTTGTTGAGGATGCTGGTGAGTTCTGAGCTGATTGGGTTGGCTCCAAGGTTGAAGAGATGGTGGGGGCATGTGTCGTTTCATGCCCTGGAGTGGATGGTTGACATGAAGGCCGTGGTGGCCTGAGCTGTGGGAGGCGATCAGGTAGTTATCGTTCGGCTGGTTGGTCGAGGCTGGTCGTGGTTGAGAGTGGGGGGGTTGGGTGTCGAAGTTGTTGTAGATTATGGCAATCGTGCTGTGGAAGTAATCTGAGAGGGTGTCACAGAGTCTTTGGGAGGGGTGGATTGTGTTCTACATGGCTGTCGGGTTGGAGTATTCCTTGACCATTTTGAAGAGTTCCTTCATGTGGTTGTCTGTGGTGTCAATTCGAGTTGAGATGGCTTCTCGCTTTGCTTCTTTAATGCATAGGTGGTAGTGTTGAGGGCTGCTTTGTGGGAGGCTCTGTCAGAGGGGTTCTCAGTTGCAATTGGCGGTTCTGAGCTCTGAGGTGTTCCACTTGGCATGTTATAAGGTTTTTTTGTTTTTTGCTGGTTTCAGTGGGGCAACTCTATTGACGCATTTGTTGATCCAAGCGGAAAAGTCCTGGACTGCCTGGTCGAGGTTTGCTGAAGTTTAGGGTCATGTGGTGTTGAGGGCTTGAGTCCATAGCATCTCGGTAATGTTGCCCCAACTGCGGGGGGTATTGTAGTGTTTGGCTGTGGGGGGGCTCAGTGATGGAGATGGTAAAGTGAACAATGGCATGGTCTGTCCATGTGAGTTCTGTGACATGGGTGAATTTGATTCTGTCGCTGGAGGTAAAGATGGTGTTGAGTGTGTGTCCGGCTTTGTGTGTGGATTCGGAGACTAGTTGGGTGAGGCCGATGTTTTTGAGGCTCTCCAGGAGGGCGGTAGCATTGAGGTCATTGATGTGGAAGTTGAGGTCGCCGAGCAAGACCTAGTGGGAGAGTTGATGGCAAGGGGTGCGATGAGGTCGGAGATGGCATCACAGTAGAGTGGTCGGGGTCCCGAGGACTGTGGGCGAGGGTACCTCTTATCGTGGTCTTAGTGTCGGTTTGTAGTCTGAAGTTGAGGTGTCCATAAGAGGCTATGGGTCACATGCATCAACCAATTTTGCTTTCGCAAACGGGCCGAGTTGCAGAATCGGACGGTTTGCAAAAGGCTTTTTACGTGTATCAAACCCTATTTTGTGATTCGGTAACCTGTTACCGAATCGCAAAATGGGTTTGCGTTTCGGTATTTGTAAGGGGCGTGTTTAGGGCGTCACTTCCAAATACCGAATCGCAGTGGTATATATGAATGTTTTGCGACCATGAATACGGTCGCAAAACATTCGCATTTTACCACCAACTTCAAGTTGGTGGTAACCCATTCGCAAATGGGAAGGAGTCCACAAGGGCCCCTTCCCTTTTGTGAATGTTTGTAAAAGCCTTTTTTAAGAGCAGGAGGTGCTCCTACAGACCACTGCCTGCTCTTAATAAATTAAATAAAAACTTTTCATTTTTCGTTTTATAAAGCAGCCTGTTTTCCTTTAAGGAAAGCGAACTGCTTTACAAAAAAAAGATTGCCTTATTTAAAAGCAATCACAGACATGGTGGTCTGCTGACCTCCACAGGCCACCATCCCTGTGATTTTTGCAATTCCTAAAGGGTCGCAAATTGCGACCTACCTCATTAATATTCATGAGGTAGGTAATTTGCAAGCCACTGGGAATTGCAGAAAGTGTTCAACACACTTTCATGCATGCCGTTTTGTGATTTCCTAATTGCGAATCGCAAGGATTCGCAATTAGGGAATCACAAAATGGTGTCTTCAATCATTTGACCCTTAGGGTTGTCATTTGTGGCGGTGCTTCGGATAGTTTTCTTGAAGATGATGGCAATGTCCCCACCGGGTTTATCAGTGCGGTCTAGGTGTATCATCTTGTAGCCGTCGGGGACGGCCATGGCGATGTCGGAGTTCGAGTAAGGGTTGAGCCACGTTTCGGTCATGATGGCAATGTCCGGGGAGAGGGTGGTGATAGTGTCTCCGGATTCCCGTGTCATATTTGCAGAAGGAGTGGCCGTTGAGCAAGACGCATTGGAGTGGCACCAGGTTGTTTGTGGCCTTCTGAGTGGGAGCGGTGTGGGCTGTGTGTGGGCGGGTTGTTCTGTGTGGCAGGTGAAGTGGCAGCAGGTAAAGGGTCCTTTGGTCGATCACGGAGAGGCCATGAAGAAGCTGTTGTTCTGGTGCCTGGGGGCCGGGGTTAGGAGCTCCTAGACAGTGTAGCGGTGGGAGAGCTAGGAGTCCTGGTGCTGGGCGTGGTCCAGAAGCAGATGGGCGCAGACGGGCTTGCTATTGGCGCGCCTTCAGTGTGCTGGTGGTGCAGCTGCACAGCGGCCTCCACAAGTTGCCCTGGGAGGCGCTGTCAGGGAGGTGGGAAGTGGGAACAGCGGTGGGAGGGAGAGAGTGGGAAAAACCAGGCAGGAAAACCGGCGGTACTAGTGACCCAGAGTGGCACTAAAATAACCTTAACAGGAAGAGGTCAGATAAAGTAAATAAAAAAATAGCCAACCAATGCACAATAACAATAAACTACCTTTACGAACAGTGAAATTACATGCCCAGCAGGAAGGAGTTGAAAATTCCAATCAGGCAGGCCTCTGGGCAGCGGAGGCGAACTGGCGGCTGTGGGGACTAGATCGCTATGCAGATTGTGGTCCAGTCACAAGGAGCTATCTGGCAGGAGATGGAAAGAGCATGCAAGACCAGAGGCGCGAGAGAAAAGCAAAAAAGACAACTGCCAGAAGTCCAATGCACAGTTCAATATGAGGCGATAGACAATGGCAGTAAAAAGACAGGATACTTAAAAGAAAGCCAGAAGAGAGAGGACACACAATACAGAAGTATGATAAAGTTTCACCATAAAGGTCCTGGTGGTTGTGCGTCTCATATTTGTTACAGGTGTACTTTTCGTCAGCCTCGCCACACCATTCGTCATCCGAGCAGGCCAAGATGTCGCAGGAGTCCAGCAAACCTTTTGACAATACAAAAAAACAAAACGTTCAAATATGTTCTCCAAAAGTCCTTGTGCTGGAGCTGGATGTTTTATCTGGTCATAATCATGCATAAGATCAGCAAGAAGTAACTACTTAGAGACTGATAACAACTCAAAGGATGACCCAGCCAACCATCGGGCACACCTGTGTACTCTAAAGAAATGTCTCTTGCAGGTCATAAAACCCTAGCAATTTCAAGGAGCTTTGTACATTAGATGTCATATTACAGTATTTGGGAACGGAGCTAGGGATGTAGCTGTCAATATTCCTACAGGTGTAGTGGCACAGGGGTTCAGAGCTGTGAAGGGACAACTGGACCCTAAATGTGGCTGTATTTTATTAGCAAACTGGATCAGGGTGCTTTTTTCCTTGCTTGCAATGCGAACCATGAAACGCTTAATAGAGGTACTGATAGGAGCAACTGGAATTTGAATTAGGGCTTTGTTGTATTCTAGGGCTGTCATCTTGTTTCTATGGTTGCCCTTTCTGCATGATGCTGTGGTATGATGTCACAGTGTCAGGTGCAGAGTTAGAATGTCATTGATTAAAGTTGAATTTACAACTGTTGTTCCTGTGATGGCTCAGCAAGTGTGACCTGGAGCTGTGTAGTTCTTCAATAAATCCTGGCACAACTCATCCAGTGTGTGACTCAATTACTACAGAATTTTTGGCGACGTTTAAACTACACAGCAGAACCCAGCGTGCATCAACTACCTTCAAGCTTCTTCATCAAGAAACAAACCATCTTCAACGAACTCTCCACCCCACCTTCTACCAAGATCACACTTACTTCGATCCTGACTTCCCTACGGTCACTTCTCTGCGGTCAGTTGGACACTTCTACCTTGACCCTCTGCATTGTTTTAACTTCACTTGGAGTCTGTTTCTCAACGACGACGCCTTTCTTTGCTACCTGCCTCTATTTGCGAAAGCGGACTACTAGTACACGTTCCCCGCCTCTCGCTCTGCTCCGCTTACCTCTTCTGTGCTCACCGACCCAGGACAGTCTTTCATCCAGCTCTCAAAAAAGGCCCAGAATCGTCACCGCATCTCGTCTTCCCGGAATTTGTCCTCCGCAGATCCCCAGCGGCCTGAACACTCTCCTGTTGTCCCGCTTCACCAGGATCTTCAGAGCGGTACTGTAAATCCTTTTTTTTCTATTTTCCCCTTAATAGGAGGTGCAGCCAACGCGCAGTCTTTGTGCGCGTGCGTCCAGCGGCCCGCGCTACACCTCGCGTGCACATGCGTACAGTGGCTCGCGCTAGAGCATGCGCACAAGCTCCATGACTACAGCAACTTTTTGTGTGGCTCGCGCTAGAGCATGCGCACAAGCTCCTTGACTACAGCAACTCTTCGTCTGGCTCCTACCGGTGGCTCGCGCTCGCGCAGGCGCATTATCGTCAGCTTCTACCAATACCAAGTATTGCATCACGGAGAAGGATTTCTCTTCATTATCCTGTTGACTTGTGAGTATTGCGAACACCTGTGATTCGCACACTTTCTTATAACATTTTTTTTTCACGTTGATCTGCACTACTAGTCTCCAGTTTGGTTATTTGTTCCCAGCCTCGCAGAGCTTATCATTGTGTTCAGCACACCCACTCTGGCACATTTTTTTTTCTCTACAAAGCTGATCACGGTGATTAGCACACCTTTCCATGCCTGCTTAATTGATTGGCACATTAGTTGTTCTCCAGCTTCTGTGTGATGTGTCATTTCACCTGTGGATCACAGTGATTCACACACTGTTCAACCTGCAAGAATACGTCTGCAAACTCGTACTCAATTTCAAAGTGTTTTAATCTTATGTAAAAACCTTTTGCGTATTACCATTGTGATTCCTCTTGTTCATAGTTTTTTTTTTTCTCCTGTTTATTCCCTCTTCACTAGCACATTTTGGGAGTATTTGCCTCTCTGTTTCTGTAGCGTTCTAAATATGTGTACAATGCAAGCCGTCACACCTCCTCCTTCTTTCCTGGATGCACCAGGTGAGCCTCCAGTGAAATGGGAGGTTTGGTTTGATGCGTTTGAGACATATTTAGGGGCCATTGGTGCATCAAGATTTTGCGCAGAGAGGAAAAAGTGTCTATTACTTCACTCTCTAGGTTTCGAGGGTAGGTCGATTTTCAAACATCTACCCGACTTACTTCTAGCTGAGGGAGAAATTATTGATGAATACGAACAAACTATACGAAAACTCAAATTAAGGTTTGATAGGCAACCCAGTTTGATGGTTTTGAGACACAAGTTTTTCAAGAGAAAACAATCAGATGGTGAAGATGTCGATGCTTATATTTCAATTCTTAGGAGACTAGCGTCAGTCTGCCTATTCGAGAACTTCACCGATCAGCTTATCAGAGATCAATTCGTCTGCCAATGCAAAGACAAGCATATCAGACAAAAGCTCCTTGCAATGGGAAATCCATCTCTTGACGAGACTATTAAAATAGCCAAGAGCATCGAAATTTCACAAGTCTCCTTAAAGGAACTCGACGAAAAACCTCCTGAAAGTGTGAATGCCATTGTCACTACCAAGTTTAAACAGAAAGCAGTCAAAAGCAACCCTGGTAGCTCTACCAAACATAAATCTGATTTCTTTATTCCTAGCAATGTTTGTCTTCGTTGTGGTAATGCTCCACACGCCAAAGGTAGTAAGTGCATTGCGATTAATGTGACTTGTAACTACTGTAAAAAAATAGGCCATTTTGCCAAAGTTTGTCTTAAGAAGAATAATCAAAAAAAGACCATTGCTTGTGTTGTTGAATCTGAAGACGACTCAGATTCTGAGATCATTTCTGTGGTTGTGGATGAAAATATCTTTTCAAATGACACTAATACTGAACCAGTAACTGGTGATCCTTCATCATGTGTTGATCCTATTGTTGAATTACTAGTTGGAGATAAAATTATTCATCTTTTGGTGGATTCTGGTGCTAGAATTACAATGATAACCCAGAAACTATTCATTGAAACATGGGGCGACAGGGAACTGTTTCCTCCCGATCGCTCTCCTGTTTCTTATGAGGGACGGAAAATCGAATTGTTGGGTTTCATCGAAGATGTCATGATGTTCAAAGGAAGAAGGATCAGAGGTAAAATCTACATTGCTGTCAAGGGTTTGAATATACTGGGGTGGTTTCACCAGGGTCTTTTGGAATGATTCTCAGACCGGGCACCAAAGAGCAGGTTTTGCTGGTCACTTGTGATGAAGAGGGCTCTAGATGGAAAAGTGAATTTCCATCCGTTTTTGGTGACACCCTTGGGAAAATTTCTGGATTCAAACACAAGATTATTGTTAGGAATGGGGCTGTCCCAGTCAAACACAAACTTCGAGGGGTTCCTTTTAGTGTAAGGGATGACCTCAACAAAGAACTCAAGAGTCTTTGTGACAAGGGAATCATCGAACCTACGGAGTCATCCTT
This sequence comes from Calotriton arnoldi, assembly GCA_963921515.1. NCBI lineage: Eukaryota > Metazoa > Chordata > Amphibia > Caudata > Salamandridae > Calotriton > Calotriton arnoldi. Next base: position 48,324 of record CAWUFW010016116.1, read on the forward strand.
ATGGTTGTCTCCTTTGGTCGTCGCACGCAAGAGGGGAGGGCAGTTACGCGTGTGTGTGGACCTTAGGTCACTCAACAAGGAGATTTGGATAGACTCTCATCCATTGCCCAAAATCAATGACCTGTTTGCGTGTGTCAAAGGAGCTCAGGTGTTTTCGAAATTAGATCTAGCTAGTGCTTACCACCAAATAGAACTTCATCCTGATTCTCGGTCTCTCACTGCTTTCGTGTCTCCCCTGGGAACATTTCAATATCGTAGGATGCCCTTCGGGTTAGCCTCCGCGGCATCAGTTTTCCAGAGAGTCATGCAAAATTTGTTGAAAGGGGTTGAGGGTGTTCTTGTGTTTCAAGACGATGTGCTGATTTACGCTAAAGATAATGTTTCTCATGACATTATCCTCAGGAAGGTTCTTAGCATATTCAAAAGTAATGGTGTTGTTCTAAAAATGAGAAGTGCAAGTTTCTTTGTAAAGAAATTGAATATCTTGGTCACTTATTATCCCATGAAGGGATTAAACCCAGGCAAGGTCTTCTAGATGCTATTTACAATGCTGCTGTACCAAAAGACAAGACTGGTGTTAAATCTTTGCTTGGGTTGTTAGAATATTATTCAAGATTTGTCCCTAATTTTGCTTCCATTGTTCGGCCCATCAGCAATTTACTCAAAATAGGAGTCAAATTTGAATGGTCTCAAGACTGTGATCATGCGTTTAATGAAGTTAAACTGTCTTTAGGTAAGGGCAGTGCCCTCACGCCATTTGATCCTGATTTACCATGTTGTATAGCGGTGGATGCCAGCCAAGTCGGTTTGGGGGCTATCCTTACTCAAGTGTGTGGGGACAAAGAGAACACAGTGGCTTTTGCGTCAAGAGTTTTGAGGAATGCAGAAGTGCAGTATTCCGTTATCGAAAAGGAATTACTTGCATGCGTATGGGCTATTGAGAAATACCGGCCATACGTTTGGGGAAGACGTTTCAAATTGATTACTGACCACAAACCTTTAGTATCTATTCTTGGTTCTGGTCCTAGTAAGTGCTGTACACCCAGGATTACGAGAATGGTTAGTAAGCTGCTACAGTACCAGTTCGATATCTCACATATTCCTGGTGGGAGGAATGGGAGAGCAGATTTCTTGTCGCGTTTTCCTCAGCATAATGATGGTTGTGATGGTACAACTTTTAGAGAACTGAGTGAGGAAGATGCTGAAGACTGTTTCGTTGCTGCTATAGATATTCCTGACCTTGTAGTTGGTTCTGAGGAAAATTGGAGAGCAGCCTTACTTGAAGATAGTACTCTTCAACAAGTTTGTGTTTTAGTCAAGGAGGGATGGCCTCGAGAAAAGTCACTCTCTTCTTCGTTACAGCCTTATTGGAAAGTTGAAACTGAAATTTCTTTAGAGGATGGTATTCTCATGAGATGTGACAAACTTATTCCACCTCACTCTCTCAGGCCCATCATTGTCAAAAAAGCTCACGAGGGGCACCTAGGTGTTACGCTCACTAAGCGTCGTGTTCGTGAGCACTTTTGGTGGCCTAGCATGGATGTTGAGATTGGTGTTTTGGTCGAGAATTGTTCTGTGTGTCATTCTGCTGAGAAAGCTCTTAAAGTTTTCACCCCACCACTGCTTCCTGTTGAATGTCCGTCGGGTCCATGGGTCAAGGTGGGTATTGATATCATGGGTCCCTGTGATGTTTTACCTTCTGGATGCAAGTACGTTTTAGTGCTCAAGGATTATGCATCAAAGTGGCCGGAGATAAAGTTGGTCAAAGAAGCTAGTTCAGCCAGTGTTGTCAAGTTTTTGAAAGAGGTTTTTCTGCGGGAAGGGTTTCCCGAATTCCTTGTCTCGGACAATGGGACTCAATTTGTTAGTGAAATGTTTGAAACATTTTTGACCTCTAGTGGTGTGAAGCACTTAAAGAGTTCTCTTTATCATCCACAAACAAACGGTTTAGTGGAAAGGATGAACCGGGTTTTGGGTGAGTGCATCAAGTGGGCTGTGGCTGGGAAGTATGATATTGTTCAGTCTTTGGAAAGTATGTTGTGGTTTTACAGGACCACACCTCATTCATCCACTAAAGTTTCACCTTTTGAGATATTAAGGGGAAGGAGGGCCAATACGTGTTTCAAGCCTGGATGGATGAACAAATGGTTTAAAACTGATTCAAATCTGTCTTCCCTCATGGAAATCGTCAGGGAAAATTTTGAATCTACTCAGAGTAAACAGAAAACCTGGTTTGATAAAAAGAAAGGGACCAAGATGGTTCGTTTGGTCGTTGGTGATCTCGTTCGCATCAAAGCGTCTGTGCAGGTTAAGAAGGGAAATTGTAAATATGGAGAACCTGTCAAGGTGGTAAGGATCGGGAACAATGCTGTTCAAGTGAAGGGAGGTCGTTGGTGGAATCTTGCAAAAGTTGTCAAAGTGAGACCAGTCTCGCTAGGAGTTGACCACAGTATTTGTAAGAATCCTGTTCTAACCAATTCTTCTGCACGCAGAAGAAGTTCAAGAATTAGTGTTACTCCTAAAAGGTTTCGTGAGTAATCTTCGGATCCTTTTCTCTCTTTTTCTGCTCTGTCTTTCTTTTGTGTTTTTTGTATTTTATTTTGTTTTGTTTTGTTTTGCAGGAGAAGGGAAGGTATGTTGTATTCTAGGGCTGTCATCTTGTTTCTATGGTTGCCCTTTCTGCATGATGCTGTGGTATGATGTCACAGTGTCAGGTGCAGAGTTAGAATGTCATTGATTAAAGTTGAATTTACAACTGTTGTTCCTGTGATGGCTCAGCAAGTGTGACCTGGAGCTGTGTAGTTCTTCAATAAATCCTGGCACAACTCATCCAGTGTGTGACTCAATTACTACAGGCTTAATATGGGCAAAGCAGATATCCAGCTGTTTGCATTAACTATAAAAAAGAAATGTATACAATAGGTTGCCCCACTTTTCACGTGCAAATGATGTGACTATACTTAAGAAAAAAAGGTTTATATTTATTTTTAAGTGCAAACTATTATTCTTGCATATTGATTGCTTTCCTTAGATCTTTATTAGAGTCATAAAAGGAATTATAAGCAGAAAATGGATGTTATATATGTTAAGCAGTATTTTCACAACTATTTCTCTCCTTTTTCCTTAGAGAAAAAAGAGAAAATTAATCGTATAATATGAACAAAGGTTGCTTTTGCTTGCTTCAGTCCATATTATCCAGGCGGCAAAAGAGTGCGCAAGTGCTAGTCCTAGGACTTTCGCTCAACAGCAGAGAAAGTCTGTACAATCCTTCACAATACTAGTTAAAGTTCAAAGAATCTTTATTCCAGTCGCGGCTCCTGGAGGGAGTGCTGCGGGGCGGTGGGGCGGGGCGGGGCGGGGGTGGGGCGGGGGTAGTAAACTCCGGCATACAGCCAAACGGAGTTAAGTACATAAATAAATAAATAAATAAATAAATAAAACGAATTACATTGTGCGCGCCGCATTGCCATTTGGAGATTTATTTATATTTATTTATTTATGTACTTAACTCCGTTTGGCCGTATGCCGGAGTTTACTACCCCACACCCTGCCCCTCCCCCGCCCCGCCCCACCGCCCCGCAGCACTCCCTCCAGGAGCCGCGACTGCTTTATTCAGTTTATATTTAACCATAAACAACATTAAAAAACATAAAAACACAGGCAAAGCCAGGCATAAATACATTAAGATTCAGCGGATTAGTAATAGGTAAAACACTTAAGTAAAATTGGGGAACCCAATGCATTCAGAGACAATCAGTACAGTTTGTTCTTTCCCTAGATACGTGCGACATCAAACAATCAGTCAGTAAATTTAGCCATACATATGAAAACGGTTAATTTTCCCTCCCTCTTCCTTTGGTTAGTTGCTGCAATTAAAGATTCAAAAACAGTTTGACAAACATCAGATTGCAACATCTGCAAAAATTCCATTGCCCCCTTGCATTTCCTAATCTCCAGTTTTCTCAAAAGTGGTTTTAAAATGCGGCTGCGTTGAGCAGTATTCAACTAACAAAAAACATAAAAAATTGTTTTGATTGTAATGCTAAAGAATTACAAGGGCATGGAATCAGATCTTTGCTCACGTAAACATTAGAGGGATACTAAGTAGTGGGCCGGTCCAAGCCAGAATCTTATTAAGTAGAACCTTTGCCTACGAGGTGCCCTAAGCAGATATGGCTCGATGGAGAGGGAGGCACGTAAAGGAAAATATGCTTCAAATGATATCTTTCTCGTCTCAACCTCCCATCTTTCCTCTGCTCAGCTCTTTGATAAGTCCGCTTTCACTAGTGGTTTGTCAGTGCTGGTCATGGACTGCGGGGAGTCATATAGATCCATCCGATCAATTGCTGGCAGGTCTTTCCTAATATGGGCTAGCCATCTGATTGTGTGGGCTCCTGACAAAATAATGAAATCCAAAATTACAGATTGAGTTAGAGATACCTCTGGCCTAGACCAGATATATAACCAGAGCAAAGTGGGCACCATCCTCAACTGATCCCCCAAGAAGCGCAAACCTAGTTCTTCATGTGTGATAATAGCAGTCAGGGTGGGAGGAAGAGACAGCAATTGCCGCAAAAATCTGACTTCGCCATTCTAAAGTGGTGAATGATGGGTGTAGCCCCAAATGCCCACACCATGTGAAACAACTGGGACAGGTCTAGCTTTGTAGATTGTCACTGCCACATTTACTAGCATAAACCTTAATTTGGAGGCAAATTTAAACAGAGAGGTGGTGGCTGCTTCAAATTGCATTGGTCTACCACCCTCAAATGCTTCCACGTGGACCTCTTGTCAAACGGGACTCCCTAGTATGTAAAAGTAGGGACACGCCCAAGAGTAATACCATAGGTGTGAAAAGGGGGAATTCTGATCTGTGGCGAGCCAGAGACCATAGTGTAAGATTTCGATGTATTTGTGCGGATTCACAGATTGAACATGAAAGAAAAAAGGTATCTAGCAGTTTCTGAAGGCCCCAACCTCTCCTGGCCATAAGGCCACAGTCATCCGCATACATCAACATGGGAAGCAGGCGAGTCCCAGCCTTTGGAGGATCAGCTGAGGCAGCGATAAGTTTCTCATCCAAGTCACTGATGTAAAAACTGAATAAGAAACAGCCTTGCTGACAGCCTTTTTGATCTTAAATAGGGAGGTACATGCCCAAAGGGAACACTGCCCTCTACGTCCTGGCGCAGATGGGCAAGAAGATGAATAATTTAGGGATTAGTACCCTTAGCTGATAGCATGTTCCACAGCTTAGTCCTGACTATGCTGTCAAAGGCTGCGCTAAGGTTCATAAAGGCCAAATATAGACAGCATTTTTTGACAAGAACGTATTTGGACATAATTAAATAAAGGTTCAAGCACTGGTCGAAGGTACCCAAACCAGATTTAAAGCTGTATTGAACTGAGGTTAAGATGTTCTTCTCACAAGCCCAACATTCAAGCATTTCTAGCTGTGGCTGTGGCATCTATAATAAATATCGGCCGGTAGCAATACGCATCGCTCCTGTCCCCCTTCTTGAAGATCGGAACGATAATCGCCCTTGATCAGGAGTTAGGAGGACCAACCAGGGACACACGGATGAATAATCTTGTCAATAGAAGAGCCCAAAATGTCAGATTGCCCTTAAACATGTCGGCGGGGATGCCGTCTGACCTAGGTGCCTTGTCACATGGGCACCTGTTTATTGCTGAGGTAACTTCCTTGACAATAAAGGTAGAGTCCTCACTACCACCCATGTTACTTGTTGCAGCCTTGCTGAGTTAATCAGGAACAGTTGTATCATGTGAGTCATATAGCATAGTGAAGTAACAAACCCAAACATTTTCAGTGATGTTTGTGTCAATGGGTTTTGGGGAAAAAAAGGTGCATTCACTATCTTCCAGGAAAGAGTAGATTCGTTAATGGCAGATGAGGAAATCAATTATTCCAAAGCCTCACTCCTAATTCAGTTTTTTCCTGTCCTTTACAGCTACTTTGCAGAGTTCCCTGCTTCTTCTAATTTCATCCTGGTTTCTATGGAACATTTTTATTGCGCTAATGAGACTGGTATGGACTTTGATGTAGGATTTATCAAACCACCTATGTGAATTTGGGGCCTGCCAGCATTTGGGAGCTGTTAGAAGGAAGCCTGCTTGCATGTATCAGTGTATGCTCCTATGACTGAAACTGGATCAGAGCGCTGGTTAAAACAGATATCAAACTGGTCGTTCTTTACGTCCCAGAGATTGTTAAAAAAGGCGCCTGTTTTTTGTGTAATTGATTGGCCCAGACAGTTTGTACTGTGTTATGGACAGACCTATACGAAGGCTAATGGCCAGGGTGTTATGATCGCTCAGAATAGTAGACAAACCCTGGTACCCACTCACCTTCCCCACCCAGCTCTTTGGGAGTGTAACATAATCAATCACAGTCCCCTTGCCTCTTCTTGTGCATGTTACCCAACTCCGAACCTCATTGGGAGCTAGATCGATAGTAAGAATCAGATCATAGGTTTTCGACAACAGGTTCAATCTGTCCCCACACCAATCTAAAGTGAAAAAGGTCACAAAAACCTGTGTCATCCCCCCCACAAACAATATCCACCGAGATGGGACACAGTCTCATATTGAAATCCCCTCCACACAGTATGACATAGTCCTCATTCAAACCTACTGTTGCTGTGTCCAAAGCAGAGGTAAGTGATCCTATAACCTGTATATTGTTACTGACAAAGTTGGTATGATAGAAATGTATGAGTACCACTAGGGAAACATTTGGCCAAGACACACATATAATCTGGAAAAAGGGGAGTCAACATGCGATTTTAATATGGAGACACCCAATGTGACGCCAATCAGAGTTGGGAGGCCCCCACTATGATGACCAGAAGATGATCTCAAAGCCGGAGTGAACACTAAATAGAAACTGTCTGGGTGCACATTATTCTGGATCACGTTTCCTGGAGACAGATGATCTGTTGGGCATTGAATAGTGACAACCATGATTTATTCACAATCTTCCCTTCAGTTCCCGCTATATTCCAAAAGAGTATGTTCAGGTCAGGGCACAAATTTCCTGAACTGTCTGCATATGGAATGGCCAAGTTGTTTTGAGAGGAGCAGGTAAAACTTGTAGAATTTACGAATTGCTTACTTGGGACAGTGAGGTCTTCTTTGGACAAGAAGACAAAAGAGAGGGGCCCACATTTAAAGTACTCTGTTCATAACCACGTTCAGTCATAACAGGATTGGAAAAGCTTGCAGAGTTGTCACATGCTGCAATTCACAATACATTTATACATGGATATAACAGCCTTTGGTATGATTATTTTAAAGTTCACTTGACAAAGACAAGAATACTTACAACAATAGCCTTCAGGACACCATGTGTGGATAGTCACCCCATGGGTGTTGCAGACTTGCTCATATGAACCAATGGCTGAGTACACCATCACGTTGTCCGTGCCATACAGAGTGAGGTCATACAGGCAGGCGCTGTAAAAAGGTTCCGGGTCCTCATACCAGTGACAGTCCTCGAAGGGCCCAGTGTGATTGGTGATAATGCTACAGAGTTGCTTAACTTCGTGTCCAGCATCTTCATGGAACCAGGTAGGGGTGTGGACCATATCTTTACATCTGTAGAGAGCAATAGTAAGAAAACATATAAATTATTTCTATGCGGTTCAAGTGATTGAAGTGAAGTAAATGACTGACAAAATGTTGTTGAGTTTGTGGTGCTTTAATTCATTTGAATGGCATTCCACCCTGTAAATTCTGCTTTTCCATTCATTCCACTAAACTTACTATTGTAGTCAGGGGATTTTCCCCAATACTAACTTCTGTCTGCAGGTACAAATGTCCATCAATAGTGATCAGAGCTGGACTGGCCATTTACCACCCTGTCATTTCCCTGGTCAGCTGCAGACTAGGAGGTTGATTTCAGAGTTTGTCGCCATAGTCCCAATCTACTCATGGCCTCTTGTAGAGTGGATTTGGTTAATATGTATGTATGTGGTATTTCTAAAGGGCAAACCTACCCAAAAGGCAGGTTTGAGCATTTGTGCCATGACTGATGTAGGTTTCCAATCCAGCCCTGGTAGTGATTTTGTGAATCAAAATCAAATCATCTGTGATCAAAGATTGTGAATCAGACCATTTGCTCCTTTTGTTTTATACAAATGGAAGTGTTTGCAGCATGGAATAGAATAGAAATCGAGAGCAATGAAAACAAATAATAGTTCTCAACCAAGTGAGCAGATGCACGCAGCAGAAATATACATGGTCAGAAAATATAATGATAAACATACATATTTATTATTCTATATTACTGGGTTTTTTTATTAACAAATACAATGGTACTCATTTTATCATTCCATGAAATGATAAACTGTTGAGTTAACCGCACCAGGAGTCAATTCTGTGAATGCTTATATAGAGATCTATGCGGAAAGTGCATTAAATCTCTGAGGTATCTTTCAAGAAATAGAGGGATGTATGACGATACCACGCATGCATTACATCGCATGCCATTAGATCGCGGTTTTAACAACGCAAGTCGTTACAACGACTTGCGTTGGAGGGCGCTGGACTTAGGAGTAGTTTAATTTACTATTCCAACTCCAGCTTACGTACAGTAGGGAAGGTGTTGGATAGTAATTTAAACTACACCTTGTCCTATAGCGCCCTCCAGTGCAAGTCGTTGTAACGACTTTCGTTGTTAAAACCACGATCTAATGGCATGCGAAGTAATGCATGCGTTCTAAAGGTTGTTTCCCGAAATAGAGTTTCAATTTGCAATTCATATTTGTTTTGGTATAATGTGCACAAAGTGAACGGATATCATTTTTTAGGTCGAGCCTATAGCGTCAGCGCGCATGCGCTGCTCGCTTTGCGAGGCATGCACTATTCAGTATGGAGTGAAAGCTCCGTGGAAGCTCCGCCCACTCTCCGCCCATCTTTTTGATTGGCTTAGTTCCTAAATGCTGCCTTCCAATTGGTTTTACGCTTGTTAGTCCCTCCTTATGACGGCCATGTAGTCATTTGTATCCTTCCATGGCTACTGGCCCCTTTACTTCGAGTGTTGCACAGTATGTTTTATTTAGATCGTGAGCACTATTTTCTTCCCGTGCCTCCCCCACCCCTCCCGTAGTCCGTGCCTTCCCACACTCCCGTTTGCAATGCAATAGGTCTCGCGTAAATGCGAGTCCTATTGCATTGCAAATGCTTGTTTTACTTCTCGGCTGCCGTTTCTAAGCGCTAAAATTATATTTTTGGTCGGCAAGAGGAACCTGGTTTATTTTGCTCATCCTGCTTTCTATAGTTTGTAAAGTTTGTGTAACTCTGTATGTGTATGAAAGTTGTGTAACATTGTGTAATGTTGTTCTTGTTATCAACCTGCCACTTAAGTAACTCTTGTGTAATCTCGTGCACATATTTAACGTGATGCAACACTTTATATTGTAAAGCTCATTGACGCCTACGGGCAGTATGCGCACTATTTAAAATCGCGTAAATCCATAAAGATGGGGTGGGTATAGGAGGTCACTAGGTGCTTCTTGGGGGGCGGGGTATGAATGGTGGGTCTGACGAGGCCATCCTCAACAAGTAGGGCCGGTTAAGAGAGCCGCCTGCCCTCCCCTGCTCCAGGGCACAAACACCTCCTGGGCTTCTGCACACTCCTCTCGAGGGGGAGGGCGGAGAGGTGAAGGGGGGCAAACTCTTATCAGCGGTTGGTTCACAGCACTCCACGGCGTCGGGCCTGCCCAGAATTCCCTGGTGCAAGAGGGGGCGGGCCTCTACAGAGGATAAGGGCCTGTGTGTGCAGATAAGGCCCAGTCTGTGACCACCACCCTCCAAGGCCACCTGCCCTCCGGACTCTCCCGGCCAAGGTAAGGGGTCTCACATATCAATGTTTTTTTTTAAATCGCACCTCTTCCGGACGTATACCCTCCCTTGTCCTGGGGGTCACCAAACACTTCACTCAGCACCTTCGTTCATCCAGAAAGCACTTCTGTGACGAACACACGGGTGCAAGGCAATTTATTTATTTATATAGCGCTTACTACCCCTGACTAAATGCACATAGTTTACAGTGTCTACTGTACCTTTTATTAAAGCCCTCTGACGTCAACTCAGTCTACATGCGCACCATATAAAAGAAAATAAACATTTCCTCAGTGTGGCCCCTCTGGCCGTCCCTCAGACAGACACCGCCCTCCACCAGTTCCCAGAGAGTACTTAAAGACACGCCCACTGTGCAGGCTTCCAGCACAGAGGCCAATCAATGAATGAACATTGCTGCCCCTAACACTTGCTTTCCCTGCGTTTCCACAGCAGTGCGCCGACCTGCCGTTGGTTGTGAAGGGCGTGCTGGGTGTAAAGTGACAGGCGCAACATGCCATCGAAAAGCACCGGGTAGATAGACTTCTGGACTGAGAGTACCTGAGTAAAAAACAATAATAGATGTTTTTACTATGTGTTATAAATTGCATGACTTTGTAAAAGGTAAAAACTTATTGTTTTCTATAATATATTTTTTGTATGTTTGTTTGTACCTGTAGGGGACAGTGGTGCAGTAAAGCTTGCGTTTATTTTAAATTAAAATGCCCCTTTTAAAGGATGTTGGTTTGAATGCAGAGTGCTATCTAGAAGGATTTCGGCGAGCGCCACGGCATTGTTTCATATTGTAACTCCTTCTCGGGGGACGACCATCCAGCACTAGGTCATCTGTGGGTGCATAGCACCCTGAATTCACAGTGCCCATTTCAAACTCGGAAGGATGAACGACAAAGCTGGTCCAGTAAGAATGTACGTCTAAGCTGAATGTTGCACACAGCAGTAACAGGCGAGTTGACATGATGGGCTATGTTGCCTCGCTTTGTATCCTATTAAGTCCATCGCACTGTATGGTTTCACACAAGCCTCAACTTTCTTTTGATATGCAAATCTCCCCACTTTGAACCCCATTTACCACGTAAACGGCCTCTGTCGTGTTGATTGTTCAGCAGTTCAGGAGGTAGGCTGAATGGGGAACGAACGTGCAGAGTCAAATAAAATGTGTTCGTTTGTTTAAGCTGTTTTCCCAAAAATACTACACACAGCAGGAAAAACAAAAATGTTCAGCCATACAGCAAACGACATTCGCTCAAATCGTTATTAAAAACAAGCATTTGCAATGCAATAGGTCTCAAATTTATGCGAGTTTGAGCTATTGGCATTGCAAATGACAATGCCTTTTATTTTTGTTTTCGTTTTTAAAACATAAATGAAATGCATTGTCATTTACAATGCCAATATCTTAAACTCAGGTAAATGCGAGACCTATTGCATTGCAAATGCTTGTTTGAATTAGGAAGTGTAGTGATAATACGCATAGTTAATGTTCTAAAAATGGTTTGAGGAATACGCTTACAGATAGGGAGCGGGACAGCAGATGGTTGGTTAGTAAACTCTTACCCTGCAGTGCTGGTGTCTGATTTCCAGGAGTTTCCAAATTCCTGATCGCTTCTGGCCTTGATCCCGTTTGACAGCACTTTATCATCATCAGGCTTTCCGTTGAAGTTTCCACACACCCCAGTGAGTTTGTTCTGATATTCTGGACCAGCTCTAACGAGCAGTGTACTAACCCCGTCGTACTGAACCTCCATGTTCTGTGTTGTCTTTACCAGAACAGCTCTACCTTTATAGGTGATTGTGGCAAGTGAGCTGATGTTTGCTGGCAGATGCGTCAAAACCCCATCAACCTGTGACGAAGAAAAGGCACATGGATTATGGTTTACCCTGGCATGATTCTGAGATGTCAAGAATCCATGGCTCAATATAAGCATTACCTTTGGCTCTAACTGTGCAGTTATTCAGAATGAGGAGCGAGAATAGACCTACTTTACCTATGTCTGCAACATGTAGGCTCCTGATTTCTAGAAGTGTAGTTATTCCTGCAGACTTTGGTGCTATGTACATTAAATATATAGGAATTCTGCAGAAAGAATAAATAATGTATTGAAGAAAGCAAAAAAAAATGGCGCCCTTTATGTGGGGGGAGTGGCAAAGTAAAGAGTTAATGTGCTGCTTCTACTCCGATGTCTATGTGATCAACACATGAATTGCAGCTAAGTTGGTAATGCGATATTGAGGTTGAAAATCCGTTTATTTTACTAAGAAAGTTAGCCATCATTATAAAATGTTACTAGCTGATGGGTAACTATTTCTGGCACCAGACTGTAATGCCAAATACGAATAGTCTCTAAAGGAAGGAATGAACGAATGTCAACTTATAAAGCGTGAACTTCCATGCAAGGGCTAAGAGAACTGAACCAACCCAGGGAACCGATCCTAATAGAAACTGAACTGAGCAGGGGAACCAATCTTAACAGAAAAGAAAGCCTTCCTGAAACCATTAAGCCTATTTATTAAGCTTTTAATTGAAATATTATTTGCATTTAGTAATTCTGCATTGGCAAAAAGTTAATGTTTGTTCAAGTGAAAGTGATGTTAGCAGAGCAGAAAAGATATTCTGTTTGACACACCTCGAACTTTCTGAAACAAGGACGAACCATCTACTTGGAGTAAAAGAGGTGCTGACAACATTGACGATCAAGCCACCTGAAAACTTGATCAAAAATAGTGTGACCTTAACCGAAACCGCCATTAGGATTTTCTCAATTAGTCGATCTACTATTACTCCTAGTACATGATTTTGTCTAGGGACTATGGGGCATATGTACAAGCCCCTATCGCCACGGGAATGTCACTTTTTGCGACGTTCCCGTGGCGATAGGGGCCTTGCCTTATGTACAAGGCAGCGTAAGCCACTTAACATGGCTTAACGCTGCCTTGTATATAAGGCACCCGTTCACGCTATGCTTAGCGTGAAAGGGGTGGGCAGTGGGTGTTGTGGTGGGCGTTCCACCGCATCACCCATTGTATTTGATGCTGCCCCCTATGTACATGAGCAGCGTACATAGAAGGCAGCGCCAAAATGAAGACCAGGAAAATCCTGGTCTTAACTTGGCGAAACGAGGAGAAATGCATTATTTCTCCTCGCTTTTGCTTTTTTCATGTGTGCTGCCCTGTGCAGCACACATGGAAAAAGCAAAATGCCATGGTTTGTTTACGTACAGGGATGTGTCCATTCCTGTACATAAACAAACCTTTTTAAAAAATGCCATTTTGTAACTTTCATGTGTGCTGCATGAAGCAGCACACATGAAAGTTACAAAATGGCATTTTAGGATTGTTTATGTGCAGGAAGGGACACCTTCCTACACATAACCAATCCTCCCTTGCACACAGACACCCTTGCACTCTGGTGCAAGGGTGCCTGAGTTGGCACTAAGTTGTTAAACTTAGCACCATCGCAGGGGGAATAGCAAGTCTGCACCACATTCTTGTAAATATGGTGCAGCCTTGCGTTTCCGAAGTGGCGGAGTGTGTCGTTAAGCCAGGAAGGCTAACGACACGCTCCGCCACTTCATTGTACATATCCCCCTATATTCCAAGTCCTTCTCTTCTAGCTCAATTCACTGTATTGAATATCCCTTATGACCAGCAGTAACTTGTACACTTTAAGAAATATTTTCACGAAGTGAACATATTCGAAAGGTGTCTGCTGGGACTATAGCTCTTCGCAGTCCTACACTTCGAATTACATGGCGGCCACTACGCCTAAATTCTATTCCTACCTCTATATTAATTTACTGATGCATTTATTATTAATGTTACTGCCTGAAATGTTTCCAATATGCAGCGGAACCTAAATGAGTGGCAGTGTTCCAGTCAGTGCTGATTTTCATAAATGAATATTATGAATTTCAGTACATCAAAGCTTCTAATCTGTTCTTTTAAAACCGAGGCAGCTTCGCTTTCAGCACTTATCTAAGCAGTCATTTCAGAGGGCTGAAAGTCTGAATCTTTACGCTGAGTCTACATTTAATGTTGGAAAAGGGTGGAAAAGCTTCACCACGCCCTTTGTGAAAAGTGTTAAGTGACTGGAGACATTTACAACAGTGAGATAGAGCTGAACAGCTTTGTGAGCAACACTGGAAAGAAGGTGAATGCCGCAGGTGGGTGGATGTAAAGTATAGAAGTAGGCCTCTTGTCACACACCTGTACGCTTCTGCTTTGTCCCACAACGATGCGTTTGCTGATGCCATTCAGTGCCAGCCTGATATCCACTCCAGATACAAAGGAGACTTTTGTGTTTCCACGACGTCTGTTCTCTGCAATTACACGGAACGAGAAATTGGAAGACTCCGAGGTCTGTGAGACCTCATAGGCACAGGCCCCCTGGAAGGAGGCCTCAGCTCCATCAAAGGTAAAGTAGTGGGGGTCCCCAGTGACTGTGCAGATACTCAGGCGATCCTGGCAGGCCAGCCTTCCGCCCTTGACAGCGCACGTCTGGTCTGCGCTGCAGCTGGAAGTGGCACACTGGAAGGTTCCCGGAGAGCTGCAGCTGCACTTCTGAGAGCAGTCAGAGAGCCAGACATGCTCGCCAACCTGAAATGCAGAAGGGCAGGTTGAATACAAAAAGCTCAAGACATCTCTTAAAGTATCATTTATTCAGCTGGTACATGCAATAATAATTAGCTTATGGTCATTTCTTTAAATTCCACTTCAGTTTAGACAGTAAATTGACCATTTTAGTATTTTTTTCATTTTCACACTCCAAGGAGAGTCGGAATGGGAATTTATCTAACAAACATTTACAAATGGCTCTAATTATTAATGCAGTTCTAATAAACAGGACATACTGCAGGCATTTCATCAATATGCATATGAACTGCTAACTAGGTGGATGATATGTGTCACCGCATCTAGTTTACACCAGCCGAAATCTACCACGATAATGTACTTTACCACTTTATTCAAAATGAGCACTGCTTTGTCAGTTCACATTTTAACCCTCTGACTGACTAACCTGTCATTTTCCATACCAACCCCACTATACTGCACTATGATTTCACAATGAATGGTTCACTGTTACCATTCAAGCTCCTGTCAGCCCAATTATTACTCTTCAACCCAATGCTACTTCTAAACTGTGAGGCAAGGGTTCCTTTCCAATGCAATGTTACCATCTTGCATACATTTTGCCTTGGCTTGAACTGTAAGAAACAGCTGAGCAGCTCTGCATGCTCGCAGCTCTATTGCCTAGTTCACATTGCAATATCACTTCCAGGACTTCTTCCAAGTAGTTACCACATCATGAAGCACATTTTGAACTTTCCGCAGAACTGCATCCATCTCATCAGTTCAGTTTTTTCATCCTAACACTTTACAGACACGTAGTACATGTCTGGAAACTCTAGGGCCTGATAAACAAAGGTATAAGTAAGTTTACCTTTCTGAATCAGGCACCAAGTGAGATCACAAAGTCCTCCCACGCTTCCTGCTCTTGCGATGCCTCCCATATGTGAGTGCTTTGATCACTTCCTATTGAATAGCCCGACACTAGTCTAGTGACCTACTTGTACTTATTGGTAGCAACGATTCATTGTGCAACAAATGGCACTGTTTGTAGGGCTTTCCACAGCCCTGGCTTAACAGTAGCCCTCTAAATATCATTATAGTAAAACTGACATTCGGTTGCATTGGCTTACCAACAATAAAAATGTATCTACATGATGAACTGATTATATTCGATATAGGCACAATGAAAATCGAGCTCCAATCTGTTAGGATGAATATTACATATCTCTAATGTATGGCAAAATATTTTACACTCACATTATAATAACGCCCATCATGCACACAGCCGCAGTGCTCAGCATTTACACAGGCGTCTCCACTCCTCAGGTATCCTTGATCACAGAAACAGCCTTCCAGACACGTGGGCCCACATTGCGGCTGCGCTAAAGCTGCAGCGCATGTATCTTGGCATCTTTCACCGCTGCATAGTTCATAGTGGCTGTTCATTGGGCACTGGATGGCTGCAAGCAAGCAAAATGGAAATGATTTATATATATATATATATCATTTTGTTCAATTCTTCTTTAATTAATTTTTTCAGCCCTCTTTTATGCATCTTTTCTATTTTTTTTCTGTCCCCTGTTCATACTTCTCTTTATCTCTTCCATTACCAGCTGCCGGTTCTTTTTAGCTCTTATTTCACCTACTGTTCCTAATTTCTTAATTTTCTCCATTAATGCATTTCCCTTCAACCTTCTTTCCTTCTCCTCTTCTGTTACTTTCTCTGTCCCATATATCTGGTATTCTTTGCCTCTGCCTTTTCTTTACCCCCCTTGTCCTCTGCTTTGTCAAATCGAATATTATATTATTTCTCTTGTCTCCTCTTTTCGTCATCTCTTCTATAGCAGAGCTCAGTTGAAAATGTTTGCAGCACGATCTGCCAAAACTGTCCCAGGACACCTAACTGGGAAGCAGAGACTTTGAGTAAAACAACCGGAAACAAAAGTGCCTTGCTTCAATTACTAAGAAATTATTAAGCAATGCACACAAGTTATATTGTCTCACCCCTTTCTGGTCATTGTGTGTTTTAATTTGAACCCACTGACACAGTTGTCTTCCAGGTACACTGGCAATGTATTTGAGGTAAATTGGTAGAAATGTAGAAATGTGGCACGGTGGTGAAATTGCATCGGTTAAAATGTGTATCCCATAAAGCTAATGTAGTTGGATTAGGTAGAACGTATGCTATGCCTCAAAAGTCATGAAACTAAAATTGGTATTTGAAATCTGATTATATGTGGGATATAGTTTAGGTGTTGACTGTACTTACAAAGACTGAGACCCCAATACTGAGTAAAGTTACATTGTATTCAACAGAGACTGAGGTGCTGCAGTAAACGTATGCTAAATGTGCAGCTCATAACCCTGCCTGAAGAAATTAACCTATAGGGGTAAGTTATCATGCAAAACAGTCCCCGTAGCAGACTCACCAGTAGATAGATAGGCTAGTTTATGTGGAATTACTTAATAATATGGTAAAAGGTCTCGGTGAGAGTCTAGTAACATGAAATACCAAGAACAGGCTCACAGGAGTGAGAGCTCCATTGAGATGAACATGCACTTTTGCACAGGACATCGGGCCATGGCCTGCTTAACAAGCATTGGTCCACAGCAGATGTGAATGTTTAAAATGGAAAATAATGGCTTTTTCTGTTTAGCCATCCCAGATTTTTCACCTATTTTAGGATACCCTTTTTGATTTTATTAAGACTATGGGCACAGTGAGACTGCAATTCAGTGCCACAGAGGGTATCCTCTGGCCCTTAAATGGGATTGGTAAAATTGGCCTCACCCAATTGGTCTCCTTAACTGTCATTTAAGACCTTTGCAGAAGGTACTGAAAATGCACCTATGGCATGAAAGATATATGTCATATGTGGCCTGCCATATGTATTTACACTACCCACATATCTTCCAGGACCACTGCAGCTGAGCTGCTGTTTAAATGCCCTGCTGTAACCCAGTGCAAGGAGAAGATTCTGTTTGCTAAGTAGGATAAGCCAATTGTTATTCATAAGTCTCCCTTAAGTGTCCCTTGTAAGTCCACATGGCACACTACATATCTGGGTTAGTATGATCTGACAGTGAAATAAAACCCAAAAGCAATTACACAAGTAAGTACATAAATATATATTTTGTGCTGCCTTTACCCAAGGGCTTAAATAGAGTTTTATCACTATGCACACCAGAATCCTGGAACACTAAAAAGGTGTAACTTTCTACGAGTGGCCTGGAACAGTTGGCAGAACAAAAGATAACTTTAGCGCTACATCTTATGTCTTGGAGTTGCTAGGGAGGGCTTTTCCTATTCATTCCCAGGACCATTCTTGACAGCCATGCTACAGTCACAGTAGGGGTTAGAGAACAAGTTTGGGCCCTGGAACATGGGAGCAGAACTCATCTAAATAGGGTTGTGGTGTCTGGTGGCAGAGTGGTTCTGCATCTCGATATAGAGGTTCCTGGGTAATTTTATTGTAAGGCAAAAAGCAAATGATCAAAAAGGAGGTGGAGGGCCCTGTGAGAAAATAGTCCAGATTGGATATCAGAATTTCTCCAATCATTGCATAGGAACAATCTGATACCTCAATCATCACCTTCTCAGAACATTCCTGTACCTGAAGCTTCCCTCTGAAGAAAACTGGAAGGAAGAAGCTCCTGATTCCTGCTGGAAGAGGAGTACTCAGTCAAGGACTACTGAATCCTGCTGGCCTCCAGGAACTGGAAATGCTCTTCATGGATCAAGTGGGTGGCATCCAGTTTACCTGCTTTAAAGAAATAAAAAACCAAAGGACCTATGACTCCAAAAAAGCCCAGTTCTCCGCAAGGGACTGGCCCCTGTAGTAGCCCCAGAAGCCTGACTGGAGACTGCATAGAAGCCTGTTTTGAGGAGCACGGGGGGCTGTAGGACTGACTAGAACGAACTTTCCCAATAGTTGTGGAAAAGTGGGACTTAGTCATCTTTTGACTTATGGACGACTGGGAGAAAATGCTGAGGCTTGCCCAGGTAGGTCGCAAGAAAACTAGGTTTGTCCCACTCTGAGCGTCTGCCATGCTGAAAACTGGTTAGGTGGATCCTTGCAGTGAAGGCCTTGTGGAGCCTTGTCTGGCTACAGATTCCAGCCTTGCCCCACTGTAGGACACTGACTTTCAAAAAGTGGCTAAGTAGGAAAGTAAAACCTTGAACCTGAGCAAGGAGGCAAATCTATCCAACCTATGCCATGAAGCAACCTCATCAGCTACAAAATCTAGGTTTGTCCTACTTTTGGTGCCACTATCAATGGGATCAATGGGAACTCGATGACAATGAATCTCACTTTGGGGGACAGTCATTGGCCACAGACTTGGACTTTGTCCCGCTGGAAAATTATGACTTGCATTTCAGAGACTAAGTCCAAAGGTAAAACTTTGACTGGGATTCCAGCTTGGTGTATCAGACCTCTGCTCCATTGCGGTCAACCTGAAATTGCAACTAGGTCCTAATTGACCACAAACACTGACTTTTCATTGGCTCTTTACCTTTTCACCTGAAAATGTTAAAAAGAAATCATAGCTCCTGTTTCCATATCCTATGTTAGTGATCTTGGTGTCTTTTTGCTCATTTTCATTTATTTTTCAAAAATGGTTTGGGAATTTTACTGTGCTGTCGTCCTTATAATTGTTGCTCTTGCTAAGACGAAACAGGCAATTCTCTGGGAATCGCTGCTGCTTGCCCCATAGCTACCAGGCATTCAGCAAAGATTCTCTCAGAATTGTCTTTTGAGCTAACCTATGTTGATTTATTAGGTTGGTAGGGGCATCCCCTGTGAAATTAATCCCATTAATGACATGCAGAATTTCCTCGCAATTACTTTCTGTCACTTCCATCATCTTCTTCAGTTCTTCTATTACTGTATTAAGGTATTGCAGAGTATTCAATCTACTTGTGATCTGTTCTACTACTGTGTGTCCCTGTTACTTACTTACAATAAAGTTGCATTCTGAAGGCTATTACATTATTTCTGTCAAAGCTTTGAGTACTAGACAGTTTTTTAGTGTTTGCATGATTCCTAACTTTTAGGGCATATAGCCTACTCTTTAAAAGCAGACACATTTGAATGATAGCTTTTAAAAGGAAGGCATTAATGGTCCCCTTAAGAGGTTTGCCCAGATTGCCACTGCTAGAAGAATCTAAACATGCAAGACGAGTTTTACTGCAATGCCTGTCTATACCCCTGTATAGAAATCTTGTGTGCCTATCATTTGCATCCCATTTTTTCATTATTATGTATTAAATTATTTCATCTCATCTCATGTCTTACGGTGCAGTTACAATAATTCTGCAGAAACGTGTTACTAATGCCATGTACCTTAGCATCATTTCTGACATTGTAATTTAGCAAAGACTAAAAGTAACACTTTGGTGGTGTACACCAGGATAGTCTGAATTGGCTACAACTGTGGCTGGGGAGCAGCGTGTTTAAAAGGGATCTGTGCATTACTTAGAATGAAGTAGTCCCAAATCCTTTCAGCTTTACGTTAAGACATGTTATGTTAAGTTATGTTACTGCAGCTTATATAGCGCACTTTGACCAGTCTCTTGGCGCTAAGTAATTGAATCAGCGTGGCTCAGGATACTTATTAATAAGCTTTTCTTAAAGAGCCAGGTCTTCAACATTTGTCTGAATTTTGCATAATTGGAGGTGGCTCTAAGTCCCAGAGGCAGTGAGTTCCAGACACAGGGAGCAGTGACTGAGAACCTGATACCACCTGTCCTATTCCTCTTATACTGAGGGATGACTAAATAATGTAAATGAGTGGATCTCAGATCTCTAGTGGGGGAATACTTAAGGATCTGAGATTTGATGAAGGCTGGACTTTCTGTGTGCAAGGCCTTAAAGATGGCACAACATACTTTGAACGTGGATCT
This sequence comes from Calotriton arnoldi, assembly GCA_963921515.1. Taxonomy (NCBI): domain Eukaryota; kingdom Metazoa; phylum Chordata; class Amphibia; order Caudata; family Salamandridae; genus Calotriton; species Calotriton arnoldi. The sequence goes on from CAWUFW010016116.1 coordinate 68,677, forward strand.
TTGTGCAGCTGAGAGCCAATGAAGATCTTTTGTAACTTGTAAAATGTGACAATATTAGGGAAGTTGATAGATCAACCGAGTGGCATGATTTTGAATCAACTGAAGCCTGCGTGTGAGATATTTAGGAAGACTCAGATAGAGGAAATTAGCATAGTCAAATTCTTGACATGACTAAGGCAATTATGATTTGGACCAAGCGTTCCGTGGTAAGAAATTTCTTTATCTTCTTAATCCTGCGAAGTTGGAAAAAGCAAGATGAAGTCACTGAACCAATTTGCTGCTTTAGAGATAACTCCTCTGCAATAATAAAGTCAAGGCTTTCTACCGACTTCTTTGGAGAGGGGGAGAGCCCATCTCATTGGGCCAGAAGGAGGGATTCCAGAGGTCGAGCCTATTTATGGTGACTACTATCTCTGTTTTTTCAGAGTTTAGTTTCAAATGATTGCTGTTCATCCAATCCTGGATGAACAGCAAGGTTTCTTGGAAGGGAAATTTGGATTTAGGGGTATTATCAAGCATAAAAAGAAGTTGCATGTCATCAGCTTAATAGAAAATATTTACTTTCCTGTTTTTGAGGGAATGAATCAAAGTACGGATGTAGAGATTAAAAAGATGAGGGGAGAGGGAGGAGCCCTGTGGCACCCCATAATTCAACTGGACCTCAGGGGAGTTAAAGACATGTCAAGTCACCTGGGAGGTATAAGGGCATAGATAATTTGATCATATTCGAATAATGTCCATTAGCTGTAGATATAATAGGTTGTAATGAACAAGTTACTTACCTTTGATAACGCCTTATCTGGGAGAAATTCTATCCAGCAGCAGATTCCTTTCCCTAAGAATATCCACAAGGCATCAGACTGGAGCTGGAAACTTTTGATGAGCATTGTAGGACGGTAGGATCCTTCTGCATGGTTACCCCCACTTTTTGCCTGGTGCTAAGCTGTTTTAGACTAGTCTGACTGGGATCCTGCTAATCAGGACCCCAGTCTCTCTGCTTTCTCCCTTAAATTGTTATGTTCAGTACTTAGGTACATCCCAGATTGGATACTGGGGTACCCTTATCAGTCCCTAGTATATGGTATTAAGGTACCCAGGGCATAGGTACCCCAAAGGTCCCCCATGGTCTGAAGCATGTATTATGCCACCCATGGGAGACCATTCAAACTGTAACTACAGGCCTGCCATTGCAGCCTGAGTAAGCTGGTGCTAGCACCACTTACGAAAGATATGTTTCCTATTTCTAGGGTCACTGCACTTAAAACCTATAAGTCACCCCTATAGCAGGCTTTTGCATTCCTGAAGGCAGGGTGCTTGGTTCTAAGTGTGAGGGTGCCCCTGCATGAGCAGGACACCCCTACAGCCTACGGAGTCCATTCTCCTGGGTTGTAAGTGAAGCAGCCATTTACCATATAGAGGGACACTGCGAAATTACGCGATGACCATCTCGAAATTGGCTGCAACGAATCCTATCATGTTTGGTATCAAACATGTTGGAATCATACCCCCACACTGGTATGATTCCAAGCACTGGAAGAGCCCTCTGTTATGCTCTCAGTGTTCCCGATACCAGTCTTCTAGACCCGGACAGCACAACATGGCTGCTGCCGACCAAAGACAAGATTCTGCCCTCCTGCGGCTGAGCCAGGCTCGAGCAGGGGAAGGCAGAACAATAGGTATCCTGTCACAGGGAGGTGTGACCATCTCCCAGACAGGAGTTAGTGTATTGGGGCCGGGTGGGTGCACTTGCCAGCACCATCAAGTCTGCATGAGGGGCATATTTGGTGCCTCCTTGCATAATCCAGTTCAAACCAGCTCTGGGAGCCGTTGGCTCCCGCTCTGGTGCAAACCTGGACAAAGGACATGGGAGTAACCTCCACCCTGTCCAAACCCTCCCCTGGGAGGGTCCCCTGAATCATCCCAACCCTTTCCTTAGGGTACTTAAGGGCTTACCTGAGTGTAGGTCCCTAGATTCGTCGTGGGACACGATTCAATTCAGACACCACTTCTACTTCTACCGTCTGGGCACTCTGGACTTCGCTGGACTTCGTTTGGGCTCAACTTCATCTCCCTTCCAGTCTGCTGCATCGTCTGTGCCTGTGCACCATACAGAAACCTTCCAAGGCCTGTGGGCATCAAAGACACCTGAAGGAATCTCCCTTGAAGTGAAGGAGTCACTTCCCTACATTCCCAGGAACCTCAACTAAGCTGACCGGTCTGCTGATCCTGAGCTCCTACGGACTCTGAAAGGTTCTGCAACGCAGGTGGTGGTTCTCCACAGCTCTCGAAGCCTGCCTTGCCATCTCACCAAGTTTGAGGCCAGTATCCCTCGTCAGAGCCGCAGGAACCGAACCCCTGTGCACTTTGACTTGCAGTTGCAAAGGCTTGTTGACTTCCTTCCACCAAGATCTTCGGACTCCAAGTAGCCCCAACCTCCAGCGTCTCCAGTGACCAAATGTCTTTGTCTACATCGCATCGTTTTCACCATGGCCTGCATCTTTTGATGAGCTGCTCGAGGTCCTCTTGTGACTCCAGTGCCTCCGGCCTGTGTGTCCTGTTGAGGGTCACCTTTGGTTCTTTTGGGCTCCCCTGATTGCTCAGGGTCTGCCCTGACTCCCCAGCTTGTGGTGAGTCCCCTGGACGTTGTTGGTCCCGACATTGTACCTTCTTCGAGTTCCATGTTGTTTGTAGTTGCCATGGCTTGTTGGTGCTCCCACGGGATACCGACCCCTCAACTCTCGACATCCGACTTGGGACAGCTTGTGCATGGCTCCTGGTCTTCCTCAGCATTGCTTGGTCCTCACAGCTGCAGAGTCAAGGTCACCGTCAACTCTCCTGCAACTCCTGACATCGGTGGGCATTCGTCTTCCAGATCTCAGGGTCACTCCTGAGTGACATAGACTCTGTCCTCTCTGCTTGTAGGTACCTCTCAACTAGAATCCACCTTCGGATTCCACCGGATACTTCCTCTTTCTCCAGCAGCGGCACTTTCCTGAAATCCTTCATTGGGTTTGACAGCGGTTTCCGACACCACTTCACACCTATGCACCGACTTACAAGTTGATTTGTACGGAGAACGCGGTCGTGTTCTCACACTGCACACTCTCTCCGTGGGGTTCCTAGTCACTCACCTTGGGTGGTTCCTTGGGTCCCCGGCACTTCTACATCCTATGGGCATCGTCCTGTTGAGTCGTGGTTCTTATACCACTTTCTTAGTATATGGTTTGGTCCCCCCCCTGGGGTCCACTGTGTATTCCGTGCTTTGCAAAGTATTGTGTGCATTGTGAATATCTCTGGGTAGGGGATATCTGTATGTGCTAGAGAGTATTGTATAATAAATACATATTTTTATAAATACCTTGTGTGGTTCTTTTTCACTTAATCGATACCTATAAGATTGCTTTCTGGTAAAACAAGCTGCTTTACACTCCTTCTGGACTAAGCCTGAAGGCTGCTCTCCACAGCTACCACTTAGAGAGCTTTCTAAGGTTGTCTAAGACCTCCTAAATCACCATAAGGGTTGCCTGGACTGGTGCAGGGTGTCCACTTACATAAGTGTATATCATATACCAGGACAGCCTTTCACAAGCGGTACCACTGAGTGCCAGTAGGTGGTGTCGTTCAGCTCCACGTGGAGGCGGCGCCCGAGACACAAATGATGTGCATATGGGCGTCACCCCCGGGAGCTGATGTCAGTTTCTTTTCAACACTTTCCATATCGGAAAAGTGGAGCCACGAGGAACACTGACCACTGGTGTGCAAAGCTAGGGCCCTTAGAAGGGATGAACACTTTACACTATAATCCATTCGAAGAGTGAGCAAGTAAGGAATCTGCAGCTAGATAGAGTCTCTACCAGATAAGGAGTTACCGGAGGTAAGTAACACATTCATCTAATAGAGATTCCTTACCTTCGAATAGATATCCAAGGATTTACCTCCTCGGTAGTGAGGCTACGATACGAATTAGATTAAAAAGTCCTGAAGGACCGAATGGGCAAATTGACTGTCATGCCAGACCTGACTGTCCAGGCAATAGTGCTTCGTAAAAATACGTTAAGAAGCAGACGATGCTGCCTGACAGATATCCAGTACAGGAACTCAGTGCGCTAAAGCAGTGGTTGTAGCCTTGGCTCTGGTACAGTGAGCACAGAAACCCTCAGGGGGTTGCTTTTTGGCCTGTGCATAGCAGATTATGATGTAGAGCACTATCCATCGAAGATGGTCTGTTTCTGCATCACCTTCCCTTTCTTTGCTCCGACATGGCCCATGAAGAGTTGTTCGTCTACCCGGAACTCTTTTGTGTGGTCAAGGTAGAAAGACAATGCGCTTTTTGGATCCAAGCAGTGGAGTGTCTCCTCTTCTTTGAAAGGATCAAAAGAAACGTAGAAGGGAGGCAAAGTGATAGACTGTCCTTCGTAGAAAGAAGTTACCACCTTTGACATAAACAATGCTCGAGTCCCAAGGACCAGCTTGTCTGCATAGATTGTAAGGTACAGAGGATTGTCAGACAGTGCTTGTAACTCACTGACCTTGTATGTAGATGTTATCGCCACTAGAAATACCATTTTGATGGTTAGCAGTCTGAGTGGGCAGTTGTGGAGTGGCTCAAACGGAGCACAAATCAGAAATGTAATAACCAAATTCAAGCTCCCCCGGGGCATAATAAAAGGCGCTGGTGAAAACATATGCTGGAGACCTTTCATGAACCTATCTACAATAGTGGATTTAAAAAGGAACAGCTGGTCTGGCAACCCCTGAAATGCTGATATGGCAGAATGATAACCTTTTAATGTGCCCAAAGCAGAGCCCTGCTGGGCCAAGGAAAAAACAGGAGAACTTTGAAAAGGGGTGCAGACAGCTGATCGATATGTTGGTCTGTACATCATGCCACAAACGTGCTCCAATAGCATGTGAATACTGTCTTAGTGACGGGACGCCTAGCTTCCAAAATAACATTTCAGACTTCGGGCAGAAGGTTGAAAGTTGTCAACTGTTGCGCGCAATCTCCACGCATGAATGCGAAGCATTTTCAGGTTCGGGTGCAGATCCTTGCCCTGCTGCTGCGACAGAAGATCCTCCGTAAGAGGCAATATGATCAGAAGACTGATGTTCATGCTCAACAGCCTGGGATACCAGCCTCTCCGTACCCAATCCAAAGCCTCAAGAATGACTTGGGCCAGGTCATTCCTGATTTTCTTGAGAACTCTGGGCAGGAGTGGTATTGGTGGAAAAACGTACAGGAGGCCAGAGCTCGACACAAGATGAAAAGTGTCTACAAGCAAGAGCTGCCTTGGAAACTCAAGTACACAAAACTGCTGACATTGTACGTTCTCTACAATGGCAAACAGAACTGGCTCTACCCACTCTTGAAAGAGGCCTTGTGACAACTCCAGATGGAGACATCATTCTTGATCTGCTTGGCATCGAATGATCGCACTCCAAAAACCAAAGGCAAATCAAATGCGGGTCTATCACTGGCATCTGGAGGTGACAGGTTCCACATGGTATGAAACCTGCCTTTTTAGCGGACATTCTCACACCAGGAGACAAAGTTTTGAAAAAATATACAACAAAAGGTCAAGCAAACAGTGACTGGGGTAGCTCTCTCTGGGTCTGTGCTGAGTGTTGTGGGAAGAAAAGAACTGACAGTGTGCTGGGATAGCGCCTATATGGGCACTGCGTATGTCATTTATACCATGGACTACGTTAACGGCATGTGGCGCTGAATGACGCTACCTACCAGCGTGCATGGGCACTGCTCAACAAACGTTTCTAGATCCAGTCTGATGCCTGGGGAATATTCTGAGGAAAGGAATCTGCGGCTAGAAGTCTCTATCAGGTATAATGAATAAATATAACAATGCTATAGGATTTTAGACCTCAAATTGAAGGATAAGATGTTTCAAGTATGAACCTTCATGTAAAACCATTTGACTGCTGCCCTTTATCAACTCACTAATGCACTGAGAGCAAACAACTTTAAAATTAAATATGAAAACATTAATTTAAGAAAGCAACCTCTTACCACAGAAAGAGCTGTTTCTCCAGTTTTGAATGACCACCCCTGCTTTTTGACAGGAAGCCACATAGGTCTCAACTGACTGGCACAATACTATGCTGTCTCCTCTGGTAAGGCTACTGTCATAAACGCAGTTGGAGATGTAAGGCGTTGGATCAACCTTTGAGTGACAGGCAGAGAAGGGTCCGCTAGGGTCTTGCATGATTTTGCAGGATGAGTTAACCTTCATTTCTTCTGTATTTTCAACCACAATGCAGTTGTCCGAGCAGCCATGATCACAGCCAGTACTCTCCTCAGACATCCAGCTCTTCCCGAAAAGGTAGGCACTGTTGACAACAGAGCCGTTTCGAATGGTGAAATCATCAGAGGGCACACCATTGAAGTTCCCACACAGGCCACGTGTTTGACCATGGTACCGAGAAGGAAGCGTGATAAAGACATTATGGACCATATCGTAGTTCATTGTTAGACCAAAGCTTGTCTTCAGAATGGAGTAAGCTCCCTTTCTGAACACCACAATTCCCCCTTCATGGAGATTCACCGGAAGGTTCACAGTTACTCCATTGACCTGTTAAATGCAGATACACTTTCGTTAGAGCAAATATCCAAAATACAGCTGGCCAAGTACTCAGATTTATCTTTTAAATCTAAATAGACATGTATCATCAATCATGTTTCCATGAAGATGCACTAGCACATACACAACAAAACAGGATAAAGATGTAAATGACTCAAGGCAAATGCTGCTGGCTTGGAGATTCTCTAAGAGCAATGCAATAAAAAATGCAAGTATGTACATGGCTTGAGTGATATTTACTGGAATGGAAGAAAGTAGACTGTACTAGTGAAAAAGGTCACCATGAGAAGCAGTGGTCCTGAACCGTAAAATTAATTAAACTAGGGCTTGGAGGGCCCTCTGGTGAAATAACGTGTTTAGCCCCTGCTAGAGGAAAGGACTATTTAAAGAGAAATAAATGATCGCTCCCACTGGCAGGGAGAATGTCTTAGCAATTGAATAAGCGGTGACACATTTCTAAGCTGAATTTTTTTTTCTGTAAAAAAACATTTATGTGTAGAAAAGGAGGTTTTACTGTTTTTCCGTCACATAACACACCAGTGGTAGTTCCTCCTAAACCGCAGAGGAGTGTCACCCTGCCTGCTGCATGCGCAGCAGGTAAACACAAATTAATAAAATGGTATTTACTATTTTATTATATGTTTACCACCAGCTCGTGCTGTTATAACGCCAGTGTGAGGGCAAGGGGCGGGGCTGTATTCTGCAGATTGCAGGATGACTGCTGCCCCCGTCAGTGCAGAGTGCAGAGTGCACTGCCTTATGACGGCCAACCCAACATGCACACTTCAGACCCAGCAATCCCAGCGCTGTGAAACAGCCCGGAGATCACTGGCACAGAAACCTAGCTAAAAATAAGTTCTGGGTTAGCCTGCTCCAAACAATGCTGGATCAGCTCTCATGCTGAGCAGCTCCAGGATTGGTTGGATTCACTTTGCACTTAGCAGGAAGGAAGTCAATCACCCACCTTCCCTTTCCTGCTTGTTGTCACCATCAAGATCCCGCCGGGAGGGGAGAGACACACCAGATGGAGGGCCAGCAGCATATATAGTGAGTTTTTTGGCATTGCACCATGCCTCACCATATTTTAATGTTACCAGCCACCACTTAAACATACTCGTTTAAAGCCTTTTTGAGCTCCATCGACTTTGTGAAGCTGGCGAATGTTGAGGTCTTTAAGAAATACTTCAAGGAGTTGGAAAAAGCCGACATCATAAATTTCACATATTTCTATTTCAAATGTTAGCCAGAGAAGAGCTCTGATGTTAAAGCAATGCTAATGGCTAAGCAGAATATGCTTGTCAACTATACAGCAACCACAAGATGGGTGGATATATTTTTATTTCACCTAATATTGAATTTTAGTTGTGACTTACATTGTATCAAAGTCACTCTGCATTTTTTGCCTACATTTGCATGATTCTACTAATTAATAAAAATTACCCCAGCATGATTTTAATTAGCGATTTATTTCTTGCAGTAGTTTTCAAAACTCATGTGGTAGGACTGCTCTCAAAGGCAAACTTCCACTCTTTGGCAAGGTTCGTTGATAAGAGTACTGAAGAGCGGTGGAATGTTTGGTCTACCAGAAATGTACCCTACCCCAGCGGTACTCTACGCAACACTACTAATAGCTACCTTTCTTGAAGTACAAACATATGAGTTCTCACACTTCTATTATATGAGTTGGGGTTTGCAAAATGTCTTTCTTTTCTTGCACTACTCCTGAGGTCACTCACTACACCTCTCCTCCCATTTTCAATATCCACTCCGACCAAAACTATCTCTATATTTTATTCAGTACAAAAGACATATGAGAGATTTATTAGGTGCATCTTTTGTTGCCGTTACAGATATGAAAAAAAGGTCTTGGTATCATTTTCTGGTTTACAAAATATCATGCACTATTGAAAATTCCAACTCCTAAGGGTATGGTACCTAAATATTTTTAAAATCAACATGCAAAGATATTGTAACCAGATTATCGACTACTGGAATATTATCAAGGTTAGTATATATAGGTAAGTATAAGTTAACTATATGTAATTCCACTACAATGTACCTTGAAAAAACATATCGTCAAGGCACACGTAGGTGGAGTTAGGAGCAGCTATTCTACACTTACTGATATACATAAATATATATGTATATATCCACCAGACTCCAATAAAGAGAATCCTCGTGCACTTGAAGTCTTCAAAGATGCTTTATTGGACAAATATCCAGCCCCTGCTAAGAGTTTTCATCCTGCCGCCTTGTTCACGTGTGTGATCAAGGCCGTAGGGCAGAAACACGTAGCGGGGGCTAGATATTTGTCCAATAAAGCATCTTTGGAAGACTTCAAGTGCGCATGGATTCTCTTTACTGGAGTCTGGTGGATTTTGTTACCGGGGCTGCACCCTGCATCACGAGCCACTCCCGCAGCGGCAGCGCAGCATTTATGGCACCAGGAGACGTGCTGCTTTATATTAATATAAATACATATATATATATAAGTAGGGAGGCGGCAGCGGCAGAGATGTTTGATGATGCGAAGACACCGAGCAGTCTTGTGTCTTCGCAAAAAACGGCAACAGGCAACGGAAATCACAGCCTTAAAGATAAATTCAGGACACTAGAGAAATTGAAAAAAACAGAACAAAGTAAGTGGTGGGAAAATAAATCTCTTCAGAGATATTTAGACGTGGGGAGGATACCACGCGGACTGAGAATACTCACAGCCCCAAGCTATAAAAACCAAGATCCTGCCATGATGAAAGAATGGGCAGAGACCAATTTGGAGTCCTCGAGAAAGTTAGTAACCATATTGGTAAAGTTTGCAGAGAAAGACAGAATCAAACTGCAGGAGCAAATTGAAATAATTGAAGAAGAACTAAATGCATGTGAACATAACTCAGAAATGAACAGAATGAGGGAAGAAATGGTGAAAAGACTGAGCAAGGAAGAGGAAAAAATTCGGGAGCGTAAAGTGTTTAAATTCCATAGGGATAAAATGGATTATGAATGCGGAAGAATCTTCACATTTGCCCGAAAGTATGACACATTAAAGGTATCGAAATTTGGTGGCCAGAAAGCTACATCATCTGGCTACTCGAATGGCAGGGAATGAAACGTCAACACTTCTAACTCCGACCTTAGTTCAGCCTTAGAAAGCGAGGCTGAACAAGAATCACTCCAGGCAAGAGTGGATTTAATTCCATCCAAGATATCATTAGCGGAGGAACTGGATTTTTTAGTACAGGAGCGAAGGCAAACATTACGCCCCAGGACTCAATTAAACAAACAAAAAGCAAATCCAGGAGGCGGAGAGAAAGGCGCAATGCGCAACGAAAGCACAAGCAATACGAGCAGGAAACCAAACAACCGCAGATGGAAGAAGAATTAACGAAAGTGAATCTTAAGGATAACACAATCATCAACCTTGCAGATATCAATCTGGATAAAGTGGAGGAACAACTGTTAAAATTAGGTTTATCGTATTGCCCAGAAAGTACATTCAACTATGCCACGACATGGATGGACATTTTCAAAAGTGTGCGCAGATTAAAGCTCAAAAAATTCCATTTGCTACAGAAAAAAACATTCGAAATACCACCAGAAGATTTGTCATTGACTACAGAATCACCTACCCTCAATCTAACGCCATCAGATCTATTAACATTGCAAGACATGCAGGATCTAGCTAATGAGAGTGAGACAAGGGACACCATACAAATAGATCCAAATACAATAGCGGGAACGAACGCCAAGACAGAGGAACTAGAGCGATCACCATTCAAACCCAGATCAACTTTCAACCCAATCACTCCGAGAGATGCGATTGATATATTTCATGAGAATGTAACCAAAGGCATTAAACAGTTGAATTACAAAATGCACAGTATTCAGAAAAACAAACAAAGACGGAAACAAAAAAATAACTCTCAACAACTCAAATACAATCAGTTGATATCGAAACTAAGCCTGGGCGTAGTTCGCGAAGTAGCGCTACGCGAAGCTACGCAAAGTGCAGTTCGCACTACGCGAACTACGCGTAGCACTACGCGAACTGCGTAGTGCACTGTTCGCAATGATTGAACAGTGCCGGATGCTTGTCCGCACTGTGCAATCATTGAAAACGGCATCTTGCACAGTGCGAGCTGTCTTTTACTGCCGCTCGAGTAGATTTTTACTCGAGCGGCAGCTTTCTCAACGCGAACTGGTAGTTTCTCATCGCGAGCGGTCGCGAGCATACGCGACCACTCGCAATGAGAAACCTGACCTCCCTGCGTTGAGAATCTCGCCGGGATGTCATTTTGCTTGCTCGCGGTCCCCAACTTGACGTTGAGGACTGCGAGCAAGCAAAAAATGACCGCTGCACTGCACTACGCTACGCTACGCGTGTTTGCACTGTGCTACGTGCAATTCGCGTTGTGCGAAGTAGCGCAAACTTCGCAAACTACGCGAGCGTAGCGTAGTGCTTTGCCCAGGGTTAATCGAAACTCAGCAATAATCCGGACATTATAATACGCAACTCAGACAAGGGTGGCAATTTGGTTATCTGGGACAAGAAATCTTATGTGGAAGAAGCCATGAATCAGCTTCTAGACAAAGCATGCTATAAAAAAACTGACATTCTAGCATTGAAAAGCATATACAATCAGTACTATAGCAAGCTCCTGGCGTAGAAGAGTGCGGGGCTGTTATCGATGGAAGAATACAAATTCCTAAAAAATGAAAATCCAACTGTTCCAGTAATCTACTTCATACCGAAAATCCACAAAAAATCCAACCAAACGCCGGGGCGGCCCATAATATCTGCACGAAACAGCTTGTTGGAGGAATCGTCCCAATATGTGGATTTCTATCTCTAGGAATTTGTCAAGCAGTTACCGTCGTACATCAGAGACACTAGTGATTTTTTAAACAAGATACAGGGATTTGTATGGCAAGAGGATTACTTGTTAATTACACTAGATGTTAGTGCACTATATACAAGCATAAATCACCAGGATGGCTTAAGGTCATTACACCATTATTTAAACACCAGACCAGGCTATGCAAATGCACACAGCAGAATGCTAATGAGCATGGTAGAATTCTGTCTTTACAACAATGTTTTTTTGTTCCAAAACTTGTTTTACCAGCAACTGCGAGGGGTAGCGATGGGTGCCAGCTTCTCCCCAGCTACGCGTGTTTACACATGGGGTGGTGGGAGGAGCTGGTACTCAAAAACAATGTACAAAGGAATACAATGAAAATGTAAAACTATGGCTTCGTTTTATTGACGATCTTTTTATTGTATGGCAAGGGTCTCGGTCTAGTGCAGAAGATTTTTTGAACAAGATCAACACAAATGAGATCAATCTAAATTTCACAGCAAACATTAGTACTGAAGGGATAAGTTTTTTAGATGTGCAGGTTTACGTGAAGGACAACATGTTGGAGACCAAGGCCTATAGGAAGGAAACAGCTGGAAACTCGATGCTACATGCATCCAGTTCCCACCCTCACCATCTCATACAAAGTATACCATACGGTGAGATGTTGCGACTAAAAAGAATATGTAGTAATGAGGGAGATCTCAAAATAGCGCAACAGGCAAGCAAAGAGCGTTTTCTCCGAAGGGGCTACTCTGCTAAATGTATTAACAGAGCGATTGAGAAAAGTAACATAGCAAACAGATCTAATCTACTAACTAAATCGGCAACAATGGGGCAGACCACAGCAGTTGGCATAACAAAGGGAAAAGACAAGCCAAGTGATTTTAGAATGATTATACAGTATAGTGGTCAAGAGAAGGCCATAAAGAAAATACTCAAGAGAAATTGGCCCATAGTATTAAACAATCCTACAATTGGACACTTACTACCTAATAACCTGTCCATTACTTATAGTAGGGCACAGGCCATGCGTGACAGTCTGGTTAAGAACAATTTGGAAATACAGACAGGTACCACATGGCTCGCACAACGAAAGGGGTTCTTTCGTTGTAAAACCTGCAGGGCGTGCCAACATGGTATAAATAAGACAACATACAGTAGCCCTTTTAAGAACAAGGAGAGAGCAATCACAAAATCACTCACGTGCAAGACAGACCATGTGGTCTATGTGCTGGAGAGTCCTTGTGGCCTAAGATATGTAGGGAGTACTAGACTCCAGGGCCACAAACGGATACTCCAGCACATAAGAGCCATTAAGAATAGAGATGTCACATACCCGGTCGCACGACATTTTGAAGAACTTCACGAATCTGACCCATCTAAATTGAAATATTTTTTAATAGACTCCATACTACCCAGCAAGGGGGGTGGGGACAGGGAAAAGCAGCTACGAAAGTTGGAAACAAGGTACATCCTAGACCTCGATTCAAAACAACCGGGGGGGTCTCAACGTGACGGAGGATTTATACACCTGTTTATAATTATCTCATACAATGGTGTGAATCATCGATTGCCAGCGGGTATTGAGACCGGGAACACAGGGTAAACTTTCATTAAACATAAATTATGCCGTATACCCCTTCCAAAATAAATTTTATCACAGTTTTAAGGTATCATTAGTCACTAAGTTTAACACTAATTTTTATTCATTCACAATTTTAGGCATAGGGATACACAATTTTAACATTTAAGCACTTTTGCACTTTCTGAACAGTCAATATGTTTACATAGTAAATGTTTACAGACCGGAATAGCGAATTTGCACATTATGTACGGTACTAATACACATAGGGTCATGAGAAGGGAGGATCAATCGAAAAATGTATGAATCCCAACCATATTGTTGTTTTAAGGCTTTTATAATATTATATTTTGTTATTTAAGTTTTAGCAAAAACTATTTATACATGAATTTTAACTTAATCATGATAAAGCTGAATGTGGAAAATGAATTAAGGGATTCCTTTTGCCTACATTTGTAACACAATATGCAACATTTAAATAGCAAATTAAGAAAAACAAGTGGATCCCATATGTGTAAAAAGTCTGTTTTCGTTATCCATGACTGAGAAATATATGCACTTGGCACTTTAAGGATGCAATGGAAAAAAGTCATAAAAATATGGCAGCACTACTGTGGGCGCGTCATGTGATCAAGGCCCTTCGGGGCTGAAACGCGTTGTGGCCGGCAACTGCTGAAGGGAAACAATAAAGCACAAATTTTGCACGAAAGTTGGTGTCCGTGCTTCTATCTCGGCGAAGGAAACAAGCCAGTGTGGTGTGGAGGAAATTGGCGCATATATATATATATATATATTTACACATATACAAATATATGTAAATATATACACATATATATATATATTAATCTTCACAATATTCTGATTGCCGATATTTTGGCCACAATTCTTTTTCATGTCAATATTTTTGTACTTGATATGCTGACATGCAAGCCATTATATGCAATGTTAAGATACAGCCGTCACCTATTGTTATTCATCTTGTGTGGATGCTGGGATCTAATGCATGGTAGATGAAGAGACAGGTTAAATGTTTTAACATGCTGTCCTCCAGCACTCACCAAGTTTCAAGAAATCATAATTACCTTGATGTGTCCTCGTCTACCGCTCTGGAGATTAATCTGGGTCTCGTTCAGAGAAATAATAACTTCAGTAGTCATGGCTACCCGGAGACCACTCCAGTTTTCGTTTTTCACCTCGACTCTAAAGGCTGGTGGAGCACCAGAAGCATCTGGGACTTCAGTCATGACATATTTGCAGGTACCCTGAAAGTCAAACCTTCTACCATCAAAGCTGGTGTAATGTTGGTATCCAGAAGCCCAGCAGATGCCATCTTTAAGAAAAGCAACAAAAAATGTTCTCATGTTATTGATAAAGTGCTCTACATGTATCTGCTCTTATTTGTGTGGGAAATAGAAGAATATACATATATTTATATATATACATATATATATACAGTTACAGCCATACAGCTAAGCAAAGCATAGGGGGTTTAACAGGCATTTATCAGAGTGATATTGTGAGGTTGTGGTAGCTCGTTCAGATGTTGAGTAGGTAGAATTGGGCTGATTTCACAATAAGGTAGCTACATGCTTGTGACTCTCAAATTCATCCAGATGGTTATTTCAGAAAAGGTGTTATTAAAAACTGTATTCAAGACCTGTGTCTTCATGACTGCCCACTTATGAGTGGAACTTTAGCAGGCAGATTGCTTTTTATCTGGGGACACCAATTCATAAATTCTCTTGCCGTGCAGCAAATCCATCCATCTCAAATTTCGGAAATTGCTCAAAGACTTCAATTTTTTTATGAATATCCCAGTAGCATCTCAGAAGGCAGGGAGGTAACAAGCACCAATGTACAGTATAGATTTCCACATTAATAATTTATTCGTTAATGTATTCACATTGTGCAAGCACATTCAATTAAAAAATAGTGGTACAGCAATTGGTAGCATGCTGTTAAAAATAAGAGAAAGGAAAGGAAGGATTGCCTGTGATAGGCAAGTTAAGTATACGCATAAGAGCGTGAACATGCTGCACAGATTACTGATATAGAAAGACACAAGGAGAGATCCAGGGTGGATCCAAAGGTGGTTGAACAGAAGGAAGGAAGATGAGTACCTGGACATGGATAGCGAAAAACCCACTATTTAAAAGGTGTCAAGAAAAGCGTTACACATATATCACCAAAAATAGAAAGTTCTGGTAGCAAGATGTTTGACCAGCCATTTCATTTCCCCATGTCTACCTCAGGGTTAATATCATCATTTCAATTATAGTGGGAAAAAATCGAAATTGTACTTTTCATATCTATCTTGGAACATTTCAGAGAACTTTTCATAGCCCATGCACAAGGCCCTCTAAAGAGAAGTTAAGTTTTGAGTACATTCCCAAATTTTTAGGGCTTCATTTTATCTCCAGAAATACTCACAGAAATTTACGAACATTGAAGATCACCAGGAAGACATATATTGGCCAACATTAATTCATGCAGAATGTGAGTAAATAAGCATTGCATATTTCTCTTTTTGTCTCTGTCCCCCAGTACTTTACCACGTAGAGACACCCCTTATCCTATGCAGTTTGGGGTGTTCCTTAATCATTTCACCCTATAAACACAGTTGCTCTTAAACTATTTATGAATAGCTTTACAAGTGTACATGAATAGTTCTGAAGAAACTTCCCAAGCATATATAAGTGTAGGTGTTTCCTGCATTCCTCATACCTACCCATTCTAATTCTCCCTGTTTGCGACCTCTAACCATAAACTTATGGCAGTGTAAAATACACGATAATGGTGGATACTCTATTGTCTTATGTGCAAGTATTGTTTTAAAACCTAACTTATTCGGAGAATCTCACATCCATTTTTGTGCACCTTATACTTAGGTGCACAAAATCTTTAGTTAACTGTAACAGAATGCCTTCTACAAACAATGAAAACACAGAGACTACATCATGATGAAGAAAGAAACACTCAGTTGAGGACAGAGAATTTACAATGTCCATTATGAAGCTATAGCAATGACTTTGATTTGTACTATACTGTGTCTGCTTTTTCTACATTGTGTCTGATATTTCTGCTACAACTGTAGTAAAGACAGTCAAATATATCTACAGACATAAGAGAATTAGGGAACAGAACTATGAGGGCATAGCAAGAAAAATGTAGGTCCAATAAACCGAAATGAAATTTAGATCATAAAGGAGACGGGTTCACTCTCCTAAATTCAACATACCAATTGACAGAATCTGATTTTATGACATTTTATAATTGTACATTGCACTTACATCATTGACAGATTTGCTTTAACCATAAGTATAGTGTTATAGGAAGAGATCCTTGGAGACGGCAGAGTTCTGCCATTGAAAACATTCTATAGAGTTACAAACTCATACATTCGAGATTATAGACATACATTTTCAAAGGAATATTCAACTCCTTTTGAATACTTCCAAACTACTCCCACAAAAGGTTGAAAAAGGTCTTTATAGGGTTAAAATCTCCCAACCATCCATTTTTTTCCAAAGGCTGTAGAGGAAAAGCTATCTCCAGAGATGCATTAGTTTCCCTTTTGATACACAAAAATGCACGTCTATCACATTTACTATGGAGTGTCCACCTGGTGGAAACTCTGCATGCGTATGTATGGAGGAGGGGCATATCCGGAATCTCACGCCTCTCAACTTTTGGAGATTTGTAAGAGCATTCCCAGTGATGTTCGTGAATCCTAGACAAAAAGAAATCTTTTCTAAAGGTATGAAAACTATTTGACAGTAGATTGTTATCCTTTCCATCGAGAGGTTTTAAACTATTAATATTAATATTACTAATACAAATACTAATACTACTACTACTACTACTACTACTAATAATAATAATAATAATAGGGAATAGCAAGAAAATAAAAGAAAAAGTTAGAATAGATTTTAAAGCTGACATATTTGAAAAGTTAATATGATGGGCAGGTTTAGAACATTTACAAGATCAATATTGGCACATTACCTGTGACAGATGTCTCAATAGTTGACGAGGTCATGGCTGTTGGGCTAGTCACAGATGCAGTTTTAGAAGTGGTGGTTACAGTTGGTGTAGTGACAGATTCGGGTTCAGTAGTAGTGGTGAAGGTGGCAGAAACAGCTTCAAAAGTGGTGGGTGCCCTTTGGGTAGTTACAGATGTCACTTCCACAGCTGTGGTTGGTCTTTGTGTAGTGATAGATGCTGCATCAATAGTGGTAGTTGCCGTTGTGGTTGCCACAGATGTTGTTTCAGTGGCGATGGTAGCTCTTGGGGTAGTGACAGAGGCAGCTTCAGTAATGGTGGTGACAGTTGGAGTAGTTACAGGTGAAGGTTCAGTAGGGGTGGTTGTCTGTGGGGCAGTGATAGAGACAGCTTCAGTAGTGCTGGTGATGGTTGACGTACTGACAGATGCATTTTCAGAATTAGTGGCTGCTGTAGTTGCAGACGGCCCATTAGTAATGGTAGTGGCCCTTGTAGTTGACACAGTGGATGCTTCAGTAGCGGTGGTGACGTTTGGGGTAGTGACAGATGCAGGTTCAGGAGTGGTGGTTGCTCTTGGGTTAGTGATAGAGACAGCTTCAGTAGTGCTGGTTGAGGTACTGACAGATGTATTTTCTGTATTGGTGGCTGCTGTAGTCGCAGATGGCCCATTAGTAGTGGTAGTGGCCCTTGTAGTTGACAGAGTGGATGCTTCAGTAGTGGTGGTGACAGTTGGCGTAGTAACATAGGCAGCTTCAGTAATAATAAAGGCTGTTGGAGTAGTCACAGGTAATGCCTCTGTAGTGGTGATAGGTCTTCTGGTACTCAAAGATGTTTCTTCAGTAGTGGTGGTGACAGCTGAGGTTGTGACAGATGCAGTTTCAGTAGTAGCTGTGGCCGTTGGGGTAGTAACAGATGCATGTTCAGGAGTGGTGGTTGCTCTTGGGTTAGTGATAGAGACAGCTTCAGTAGTGCTGGTGATGGTTGAGGTATTGACAGATGCATGTTCTGTATTGGTGGCTGCTGTAGTCGCAGACGGCCCATTAGCAGTGGTAGTGGCCCTTGTACTTGACACAGTGGATGCTTCAGTAGTGGTGGTGACAGTTGGTGTAGTGACAGAGGCAGCTTCAGTAATAATAAAGGCTGTTGGAGTAGTCACAGGTAATGCCTCTGTAGTGGTGATAGGTCTTCTGGTACTCAAAGATGTTTCTTCAGTAGTGGTGGTGACAGCTGAGGTTGTGACAGATGCAGTTTCAGTAGTAGCTGTGGCCGTTGGGGTAGTACCAGATGCATGCTCAGGAGTGGTGGTTGCTCTTGGGTTAGTGATAGAGACAGCTTCAGTAGTGCTGGTGATGGTTGAGGTACCGACAGATGCATTTTCTGTATTGGTGGCTGCTGTAGTCGCAGACGGCCCATTAGTAGTGGTAGTGGCCCTTGTACTTGACACAGTGGATGCTTCAGTAGTGGTGGTGACAGTTGGTGTAGTGACAGAGGCAGCTTCAGTAATAATAAAGGCTGTTGAAGTAGTCACAGGTAATCCCTCTGTAGTGGTGATAGGTCTTCTGGTAGTCAAAGATGTTTCTTCAGTAGTGGTGGTGACAGCTGAGGTTGTGACAGATTCAGTTTCAGTAGTAGCTTTGGCCATTGGGGTAGTAACAGATGCATGTTCAGGAGTGGTGGTTGCTCTTGGGTTAGTGATAGAGACAGCTTCAGTAGTGCTGGTTGAGGTACTGACAGATGTATTTTCTGTACTGGTGGCTGCTGTAGTCGCAGATGGCCCATTAGATGTTTCTTCAGTAGTGGTGGTGACAGCTGAGTTTGTGACGGATGACGCTTCAGTAGTGGTTGTGGCGGTTGGGGTAGTGACAGATGCAGGTTCAGGAGTGGTGGTTGCTCTTGGGTTAGTGATAGAGACAGCTTCAGTAGTGCTGGTTGAGGTACTGACAGATGCATTTTCTGTATTGGTGGCTGCTGTAGTTGCAGATGGCCCATTAGTAGTGGTAGTGGCCCTTGTAGTTGACAGATTGTATGCTTCAGTAGTGGTGGTGACAGTTGGCGTAGTGACAGAGGCAGCTTCAGTAATAATAGTGGCTGTTGAAGTAGTCACAGGTAATGCCTCTGTAGTGGTGATAGGTCTTCTGGTGGTCAAAGATGTTTCTTCAGAAGTGGTGGTGACAGCTGAGGTTGTGACAGATTCAGTTTCAGTAGTAGCTTTGGCCATTGGGGTAGTAACAGATGCATGTTCAGGAGTGGTGGTTGCTCTTGGGTTAGTGATAGAGACAGCTTCAGCAGTGCTGGTGATGGTTGAGGAACTGACAGATGCATTTTCTGTATTGGTGGCTGCTGTAGTCGCAGACGGCCCATTAGTAGTGGTAGTGGCCCTTGTACTTGACACAGTGGATGCTTCAGTTGTGGTGGTGACAGTTGGTGTAGTGACAGAAGCAGCTTCAGTAATAATGAAGGCTGTTGGAGTAGTCACAGGTAATCCTTCTGTATTGGTGATAGGTCTTCTGGTAGTCAAAGATGTTTCTTCAGTAGTGGTGGTGACAGCTGAGTTTGTGACGGATGAAGCTTCAGTAGTGGTTGTGGCGGTTGGGGTAGTGACAGATGCAGGTTCAGGAGTGGTGGTTGCTCTTGGGTTAGTGATAGAAACAGCTTCAGTAGTGTTGGTTGAGGTACTGACAGATGTATTTTCTGTATTGGTGGCTGCTGTAGTCGCAGATGGCCCATTAGTAGTGGTAGTGGCCCTTGTGGTTGACAGATTGGATGCTTCAGTAGTGGTGGTGACAGTTGGCGTAGTGACAGAGGCAGCTTCAGTAATAATAGTGGCTGTTGAAGTAGTCACAGGTAATGCCTCTGTAGTGGTGATAGGTCTTCTGGTAGTCAAAGATGTTTCTTCAGTAGAGGTGGTGACAGCTGAGGTTGTGACAGATTCAGTTTCAGTAGTAGCTGTGGCCGTTGGGGTAGTAACAGATGCATGTTCAGGAGTGGTGGGTGCTCTTGGGTTAGTGATAGAGACAGCTTCAGTATTGCTGGTGATGGTTGAGGTACTGACAGATGCATTTTCTGTATTGGTGGCTGCTGTAGTCGCAGACGGCCCATTAGTAGTGGTAGTGTCCCTTGTACTTGACACAGTGGATGCTTCAGTAGTGGTGGTGACAGTTGGTGTAGTGACAGAGGCAGCTTCAGTAATAATAAAGGCTGTTGGAGTAGTCACAGGTAATCCCTCTGTAGTGGTGATAGGTCTTCTGGTAGTCAAAGATGTTTCTTCAGTAGTGGTGGTGACAGCTGAGGTTGTGACGGATGAAGCTTCAGTAGTGGTTGTGGCGGTTGGGGTAGTGACAGATGCAGGTTCAGGAGTGGTGGTTGCTCTTGGGTTAGTGATAGAGACAGCTTCAGTAGTGCTGGTTGAGGTACTGACAGATGTATTTTCTGTACTGGTGGCTGCTGTAGTCGCAGATGGCCCATTAGATGTTTCTTCAGTAGTGGTGGTGACAGCTGAGTTTGTGACGGATGACGCTTCAGTAGTGGTTGTGGCGGTTGGGGTAGTGACAGATGCAGGTTCAGGAGTGGTGGTTGCTCTTGGGTTAGTGATAGAGACAGCTTCAGTAGTGCTGGTTGAGGTACTTACAGATGCATTTTCTGTATTGGTGGCTGCTGTAGTCGCAGATGGCCCATTAGTAGTGGTAGTGGCCCTTGTAGTTGACAGATTGTATGCTTCAGTAGTGGTGGTGACAGTTGGCGTAGTGACAGAGGCAGCTTCAGTAATAATAGTGGCTGTTGAAGTAGTCACAGGTAATGCCTCTGTAGTGGTGATAGGTCTTCTGGTGGTCAAAGATGTTTCTTCAGTAGTGGTGGTGACAGCTGAGGTTGTGACAGATTCAGTTTCAGTAGTAGCTGTGGCCATTGGGGTAGTAACAGATGCATGTTCAGGAGTGGTGGTTGCTCTTGGGTTAGTGATAGAGACAGCTTCAGCAGTGCTGGTGATGGTTGAGGTACTGACAGATGCATTTTCTGTATTGGTGGCTGCTGTAGTCGCAGACGGCCCATTAGTAGTGGTAGTGGCCCTTGTACTTGACACAGTGGATGCTTCAGTTGTGGTGGTGACAGTTGGTGTAGTGACAGAAGCAGCTTCAGTAATAATGAAGGCTGTTGGAGTAGTCACAGGTAATCCTTCTGTATTGGTGATAGGTCTTCTGGTAGTCAAAGATGTTTCTTCAGTAGTGGTGGTGACAGTTGAGTTTGTGACGGATGAAGCTTCAGTAGTGGTTGTGGCGGTTGGGGTAGTGACAGATGCAGGTTCAGGAGTGGTGGTTGCTCTTGGGTTAGTGATAGAAACAGCTTCAGTAGTGTTGGTTGAGGTACTGACAGATGTATTTTCTGTATTGGTGGCTGCTGTAGTCGCAGATGGCCCATTAGTAGTGGTAGTGGCCCTTGTGGTTGACAGATTGGATGCTTCAGTAGTGGTGGTGACAGTTGGCGTAGTGACAGAGGCAGATTCAGTAATTCTACTGGCTGTTGAAGTAGTCTCAGGTAATGCCTCTGTAGTGGTGATAGGTCTTCTGGTAGTCAAAGATGTTTCTTCAGTAGAGGTGGTGACAGCTGAGGTTGTGACAGATTCAGTTTCAGTAGTAGCTGTGGCCGTTGGGGTAGTAACAGATGCATGTTCAGGAGTGGTGGTTGCTCTTGGGTTAGTAATAGAGACAGCTTCAGTAGTGCTGGTGATGGTTGAGGTACTGACAGGTGCATTTTCTGTATTGGTGGCTGCTGTAGTCGCAGATGGCCCATTAGTAGTGGTAGTGTCCCTTGTACTTGACACAGTGGATGCTTCAGTAGTGGTGGTGACAGTTGGTGTAGTGACAGAGGCAGCTTCAGTAATAATAAAGGCTGTTGGAGTAGTCACAGGTAATCCCTCTGTAGTGGTGATAGGTCTTCTGGTAGTCAAAGATGTTTCTTCAGTATTGGTGGTGACAACTGAGGTTGTGACGGAAGACGCTTCAGTAGTGGTTGTGGCGGTTGGGGTAGTGACAGATGCAGGTTCAGGAGTGGTGGTTGCTCTTGGGTTAGTGATAGAGACAGCTTCAGTAGTGCTGGTTGAGGTACTGACAGATGTATTTTCTGTACTGGTGGCTGCTGTAGTCGCAGATGGCCCATTAGATGTTTCTTCAGTAGTGGTGGTGACAGCTGAGTTTGTGACGGATGAAGCTTCAGTAGTGGTTGGGGCGGTTGGGGTAGTGACAGATGCAGGTTCAGGAGTGGTGGTTGCTCTTGGGTTAGTGATAGAGACAGCTTCAGTAGTACTGGTTGAGGTACTGACAGATGTATTTTCTGTATTGGTGGCTGCTGTAGTCGCAGATGGCCCATTAGTAGTGGTAGTGGCCCTTGTAGTTGACAGATTGGATGCTTCAATAGTGGTGGTGACAGTTGGCGTAGTGACAGAGGCAGCTTCAGTAATAATAGTGGCTGTTGAAGTAGTCACAGGCAATGCCTCTGTAGTGGTGATAGGTCTTCTGGTAGTCAAAGATGTTTCTTCAGTAGTGGTGGTGACAGCTGAGGTTGTGACAGATTCAGTTTCAGTAGTAGCTGTGGCCGTTGGGGTAGTAACAGATGCATGTTCAGGAGTGGTGGTTGCTCTTGGGTTAGTGATAGAGACAGCTTCAGTAGTGCTGGTTGAGGTACTGACAGATGCATTTTCTGTATTGGTGGCTGCTGTAGTCGCAGGCGGCCCATTAGTAGTGGTAATGGCCCTTGTACTTGACACAGTGGATGCTTCAGTAGTGGTGGTGACAGTTGGTGTAGTGACAGAGGCAGCTTCAGTAATAATAAAGGCTGTTGGAGTAGTCACAGATAATCCCTCTGTAGTGGTGATAGGTCTTCTGGTAGTCAAAGATGTTTCTTCAGTAGTGGTGGTGACAGCTGAGGTTGTGACGGATGAAGCTTCAGTAGTGGTTGCGGCGGTTGGGGTAGTGACAGATGCAGGTTCAGGAGTGGTGGTTGCTCTTGGGTTAGTGATAGAGACAGCTTCAGTAGTGCTGGTTGAGGTACTGACAGATGTATTTTCTGTACTGGTGGCTGCTGTAGTCGCAGATGGCCCATTAGATGTTTCTTCAGTAGTGGTGGTGACAGCTGAGTTTGTGACGGATGACGCTTCAGTAGTGGTTGTGGCGGTTGGGGTAGTGACAGATGCAGGTTCAGGAGTGGTGGTTGCTCTTGGGTTAGTGATAGAGACAGCTTCAGTAGTGCTGGTTGAGGTACTGACAGATGCATTTTCTGTATTGGTGGCTGCTGTAGTCGCAGATGGCCCATTAGTAGTGGTAGTGGCCCTTGTACTTGACACAGTGGATGCTTCAGTTGTGGTGGTGACAGTTGGTGTAGTGACAGAAGCAGCTTCAGTAATAATGAAGGCTGTTGGAGTAGTCACAGGTAATCCTTCTGTATTGGTGATAGGTCTTCTGGTAGTCAAAGATGTTTCTTCAGTAGTGGTGGTGACAGCTGAGTTTGTGACGGATGAAGCTTCAGTAGTGGTTGTGGCGGTTGGGGTAGTGACAGATGCAGGTTCAGGAGTGGTGGTTGCTCTTGGGTTAGTGATAGAGACAGCTTCAGTAGTGTTGGTTGAGGTACTGACAGATGTATTTTCTGTATTGGTGGCTGCTGTAGTCGCAGATGGCCCATTAGTAGTGGTAGTGGCCCTTGTGGTTGACAGATTGGATGCTTCAGTAGTGGTGGTGACAGTTGGTGTAGTGACAGAGGCAGCTTCAGTAATAATAAAGGCTGTTGGAGTAGTCACAGGTAATCCCTCTGTAGTGGTGATAGGTCTTCTGGTAGTCAAAGATGTTTCTTCAGTATTGGTGGTGACAGCTGAGGTTGTGACAGATGAAGCTTCAGTAGTGGTTGTGGCGGTTGGGGTAGTGACAGATGCAGGTTCAGGAGTGGTGGTTGCTCTTGGGTTAGTGATAGAGACAGCTTCAGTAGTGCTGGTTGAGGTACTGACAGATGTATTTTCTGTACTGGTGGCTGCTGTAGTCGCAGATGGCCCATTAGATGTTTCTTCAGTAGTGGTGGTGACAGCTGAGTTTGTGACGGATGAAGCTTCAGTAGTGGTTGGGGCGGTTGGGGTAGTGACAGATGCAGGTTTAGGAGTGGTGGTTGCTCTTGGGTTAGTGATAGAGACAGCTTCAGTAGTGCTGGTTGAGGTACTGACAGATGTATTTTCTGTATTGGTGGCTGCTGTAGTCGCAGATGGCCCATTAGTAGTGGTAGTGGCCCTTGTAGTTGACAGATTGGATGCTTCAGTAGTGGTGGTGACAGTTGGCGTAGTGACAGAGGCAGCTTCAGTAATAATAGTGGCTGTTGGTGTAGTCACAGGTAATCCCTCTGTAGTGGTGATAGGTCTTCTGGTAGTCAAAGATGTTTCTTCAGTAGTGGTGGTGACAGCTGAGTTTGTGACGGATGAAGCTTCAGTAGTGGTTGTGGCGGTTGGGGTAGTGACAGATGCAGGTTCAGGAGTGGTGGTTGCTCTTGGGTTAGTAATAGAGACAGCTTCAGTAGTGCTGGTTGAGGTACTGACAGATGTATTTTCTGTATTGGTGGCTGCTGTAGTCGCAGATGGCCCATTAGTAGTGGTAGTGGCCGTTGTAGTTGACAGAGGGGATGCTTCAGTAGTGGTGGTGACAGTTGGCGTAGTGACAGAGGCAGCTTCAGTAATAATAGTGGCTGTTGAAATAGTCACAGGTAATGCCTCTGTAGTGGTGATAGGTCTTCTGGTAGTCAAAGATGTTTCTTCAGTAGTGGTGGTGACAGCTGAGGTTGTGACAGATGCAGTTTCAGTAGTAGCTGTGGCCATTGGGGTAGTAACAGATGCATGTTCAGGAGTGGTGGTTGCTCTTGGGTTAGTGATAGAGACAGCTTCAGTAGTGCTGGTGATGGTTGGGGTACTGACAGATGCATTTTCTGTATTGGTGGCTGCTGTAGTCGCAGATGGCCCATTAGTTGTGGTAGTGGCCCTTGTACTTGACACAGTGGCTGCTTCAGTAGTGGTGGTGACAGTTGGTGTAGTGACAGAGGCAGCTTCAGTAATAATAAAGGATGTTGGAGTAGTCACAGGTAATCCCTCTGTAGTGGTGATAGGTCTTCTGGTAGTCAAAGATGTTTCTTCAGTAGTGGTGGTGACAGCTGAGGTTGTGACGGATGAAGCTTCAGTAGTGGTTGTGGCGGTTGGGGTAGTGACAGATGCAGGTTCAGGAGTGGTGGATGCTCTTGGGTTAGTAATAGAGACAGCTTCAGTAGTGGTGGTTGCTGTTGGGATAGTGACAGAGGCAGCTTCAGAAGTGGTGGTGACGGTTGAGGTAGTGACAGATGCCATTTCAGTAGTTGGTGCTACACTTGTGGCAGTCACAGATGTTCCATCAATAGTGACAGTTGCTGTTGGGGTAGTCATGGAAGTTACTTCAGAGGTAATGTAGGAGGTTGGAGTAGTCTGAGATGTTGTTTCTGTAGAGGTAAAATCTCAAATATTAATATAGAACTGTATTGATATTAAACCACACAATTAAAGAGAATATACAAATACAATCAAGTTACCAGATTTTTTATACAAACTTCCTAATGCATACATTTACTAGCATGTGGATAAATATAAGGGGTCCCACTTTTCACTTATGTTTTGGTGTTTGCCCATCAACCAGAGCTTAATGTTAATCTGCTGTGAATTCTCAAATTCGGCATTCACAACAGGTAAAATGCTTTTTGCTATTTACTAATCCCATTTTAGGACCCGTTAAGGAGTCCACAAGACCACTGCCAGCTCAACAACAAACAAACCTAAGGTAATGTTTGCCTCTTGCATGCAGCCCAGTTATCTTTAAGGAAAACGGCCTGCATTCTAAAAAAAAGTTTACTTTATTGGAAAACAATAACAGACATCGTGGTCTGTTGACCCCAGCAGCCCACCATCCCTGTGATGGCCTCAATCGGAATAAGTCGTAATTTGTTAACTACCTCATTAATATTAGTGAGGTAGGTTTGTTGCGACCGAATCTGAATTTTCTGAAACAATCTATTAAAACGCAGTTGGATTGGTAAATGATTTACTAGTCACAAAATATTTTTGCAAGTCATAAATAGGACATCTGGTCCCGTGTCTCCCTCCTAATAAGCCTGTTGTAACTACTTTACCTTTAATATAAATATAATCAACAAAAATCTGCAACATTACTCACAAGCCCCCTGCCTTCGACATCCACCCTATTTAGCTAACAAACTGCACATCTGTATGGGATCCAGTGTTAACTCTTGCACAGCCTTATTGTGCCCGGACATTGTCAAATTCTGCCATTCCAAACACTGTGCTTAGGTTTTCCCTACTGCCTCACTCGGGTGTGGAGCGCGCGCGCTCGCTCTCTCTCTCTCTCTCTCCCATTATTCTACACCCTACTTGCTTGCCGTTTTCTTAATATAGTGCGAACTCGAACCGAAGGTATTGGAGCGCTTTGAGTCGACACCGAAACTTGAACAAGGTTCACCAATTCCAAAGTTGGCATCTGTGGCTTAAACACCACATCCTCGACCTTGTTATTGTTAAAATCCCTTTAACCTTTTTTGGTGGTGACAATGTCATCAATGGTCATTATCGCATCCTCGTTCAGGCGTTACAAGGTTGTCTAAGGTATATGTTAACATTAATAGGTGTGCTACTACCTTCACACCAATCTGCAACCACTGCACTTAATGAAATGTGACAGTGAGGAAAAAATGTCCAAACTAGGTTACTCTGACACTTTACTGGCAGGTTCAGAATGACCATGTTACTCAAGAACACCTCTGATTCAGAAAGAACAAATAAAACGAAGTACAGAGTGAATTTATTGAAATTGTGCTGAAGTATGAAATCATGGGTTTTACACCAATACCTTGAATGTCTGTAACTTACCTGGTGTTGAGAATGTGGTGATTGCTGTTGTTGTTGTAGTTAATGCTGTGGATGGAAACAGAGAAATCAGGATATGTGTATACATAAACCCTTTGGTCAACAAAGGCCGAAACTGGATGGAAAGCAGAAAGTTACAGGACAACATGGACATTACGCCCCCCGATTTCGCCCCACCCTTACTGCATTGGACCTTTTTGATTCTCACAGATCCTGTCTCCTGAAGGGAAACTATAAAGGTACATCAAGTGCTCTGGTAGCGAACGTAAAATGATCACTATCAAGTGCTGCTTTGACATTTCATATATTCATAATGGATGAACCAAAAAACACACAAACCTACTGATTCTGCCAAACAAGCTGAGCATGATAATAACTTTTTCCAGGGTGCCAGGTCCTCCTCTTAACTTTCCAAAATGGTTACCAATGTACTAATGAACACTTGGAGGCAGCTAAAATAAGAAAGCCCTTAAAGCTATGTCAAATTATGAGATGGATGGGTCACGTCTTCAAAATAACTTCTTTCTGCTCACTAAACTTAGATTTCACCTTTCACTTCTTGATATAGGTTTTACTGTTCCCAATGTAATCACAGGGTCAAATATTACCAGAGATTCAGGAAAAAAGTTAACAGTGTAAAATGTATATGAAAAAAAGAATAGCACTTACTCTAAAGTCTTCTCTATACTAACAATGTCAATGCTAAAATACTGAAAAATCCAGAGTGCATTTAACATTCTTATTCTACCATTTTAATAAAAACAAAACCACAAATAAAGCAAGACATACTAAGATAAAAAGATTAGTTTAGGGCTGTCGTGGCCTCAACCTATCTAGCTCTGTTCTACAACAAGCGACCATTTGATAAACAAAAAAGTTGCTACCAGGTCACTATCAATCTCCAACTCTTCAAAACTGCAATGTATAATAATCAGACACTTACAGCATTTCATCTCGGTTTTCCAATCAGGTACTGTTACACCGTGGGCACGGCAATTCACCTCATAGGAGTAAGAGGCAGCACACAGCATATCCTTAGTCGAACCGTACGTGCACTGGCAGTACACACAAGAAAGGTAGTGCGCCTTTGGATCTGTGTGCCAGTGGCATTCAGCAAAAGGTCCCCAGGGGTCTGAAATAATGCTACATTGGCTCTTAAAGACTGCAACATGTGTACATGGTTCATCAATTCCATCATCATCCTGGCACCTGGAGAAAAAAGACACAAATCAGAAGATGCTCGCAGACCATATCAAGAGAAGAAACATAGAATCGGATTGTACACTATCTTTGTCTTCTCAGTGGCAGCAATACACTGCAAACAGGTGTGCAAAGTTGTAGGAAGTAGAATTGGTTGTATGTCGTTACAACGCATTCCGTTGCAACGCATGCCTTTACCACGCGTGCGTTACAACGGAATGCTATTTCCACGCATAATCTTTACCACGAATATTCCTTTACCACGCATACCTTTACAACGATTTTCGTTTAAATTTATGCATGGTAAGGGCATACTCTTGGTAAAGGTTATACCCCTCCCCTGTACCCTTACGTGACCCACCAGCCCCCAATCCTTCTTATAATTACCCCTGCCCTGAACCCTCAATCCTTACATATATTTTTTTTTAAAACTAAAATTCCCCTTACCTCTTCACGTCGTCTCCTCTCCTTCATCTTCTTTTTTGACATTGTACGTCGTAAAGAGGAAGCGGAAGTTTCTTTCCGTTTCCTCTCAAACAACGCCGATTGCCTCCACTTCGCGACGTGACATCAGGTTCGTTTTTTTGGGGGGGGGTCTCCCCCCGCAAGCCCCCTTTTTTTCCCACGCTTTTTTTTTTATTTTTGGGGGGAGACCCCCCAAGCCCCCTTTTTCTAATTTTAGCCTTTACCACACATGCCTTTACTACGTATCTCGTATTAAAGGTATGCGTGGTAAAGGCTTTCGTGGTAACCACGCATGCGTTGTAATGCATGCGTGGTTAAGGTTTGCGTGGAAGCGGCCGCGTTGTAGTGGCCGTTTCCCAGTAGAATTTAGCCTAATCTGTGATTTGGTCAAAATAAACTAAACTCTACCAAATGAGGTTGTTTATTTTTTACTTAAATGAATAAAAAAATTAGACGAAAATAAACTTTGGAGGAGGAAAATATATGAAGCACCCTTTCCTTTGAATTCTCATGAAACAAGCAAAACATTTTATGAGTAGGCGGTTTTGTGTTTCCAGATTTCGCACATTTGCGAAGTAATGCTACTTGGCAATTGTTTGTGGACGTATTTGCAATATTTTAAAGCCCTAACTATAAAAGATTTTTGTAGCCCAAGCCTGCAGAAGATATTTGCTTTCAACAAGAAAAAAAACATCCTAAGGGTGCACATCCATAACATAAGGAAGTCAGATGTTTGGTCTATTAGTACGGCCAGGGAAGATCATTCACAGCCCAAACTTTGCAGCACCATAGCATATTTTGAAAGGCAAAGTCCCATTTTTCTATTACCCTCGACATGCTTAGAAATTGCCTGCCTTAAACTTCCTTTGGTCAAGGTAACTCATTGCTCCGTACCCTTGGACATCAATGTTGGCTTTCCAGGAGTTCCCAAACTCTGCGTCGCTCTGTGCTATGATTCCGCTGGGCATAAGTTTGTCATCACTCTGGTCGTGATTATAGTTTCCACACAGCCCTTGTAATTGGTTCTGATACTCAGGTCCGACACGAACAACCAAAGTACTGGCTCCATACTGAATCCTGACCGAGAAGGCTGTGTCCACTGTTATCATTTGTCCAACCATGGACATACGTCCTAAGGAACTGAGCTGGGCTGGTAGAGTGGCTGCTGACCCTTCAACCTGGAAGAGAAAAACACCTTGTCAAATATTAACAAGGAAGGAAATGTATACATTTTTCTTGTGATACCTCATATGTTGCCGAAATATTGATCAATCTACAATATAAGAGGGAATCATTTGAACGCTAAGTCTTTGGATTATTGTGTTCTAATAAGTTTTAGATAGGAAGCAAGAACGTAGTTCCAAGGAGGGTTGTGTAAATTGGAATAGCACACTTGCATCAACAAGGGGAGTATTTTTTAAACGTTTCTGCTTTTGAGAACTTCATCAAGTTGCTACAGATGCTAGCAGCCAACTGGTACAAAATCAAGCTGGAGCAAAATCCAGCAAACTGTACATTTTTTAGAGAAAAAACTCTTGAAAATATATTTTGTACAGAAAAATTACATCCGCAAATGAAGTTTACAAGCATTGCTTTGTTATCAATTTTATACCAGTCAGACGACATAATTTTACTTCCGCACACTCCTAGTTTAATTGTAAATCACATCCAGCAAGTGCCATGAATAATTTTGGGAGCTTGCTCTAGAAGGAATTAAAAACAAAAAGGGTATCAAAGATAACTTGTTAAAATAAAAGAACCACCGCTTACATATTAATGGCCGTATACTTACACATGAGATGACAAAGAGTCTAAACGCAAGGTAGCACATCGTAAAGGACACACAGACAAATAAAAGAGGCATTATATATTCATCCGGTGCAGGTATGAGTTTACATTTTTTCTATGGGATGACAATGAGGCATGGATTCACATAGAAATACACAGGTGGGACATCTGCTCAGGTATACATCACAGCCATAGAGGTAGCTGGCTGGAGACAATCAATTTCTATGGTATTTGTTCAACTAGCACTTACCAGCACTGGCATTCCCTCCTCCAGAATGACGTGAGCTCTTGCTTCGGTACTCTCCAACCAAATTTCAACCCGGTACACAAAGGACACTTCAGAGTCCTCAAGGCGCATATGGAAGGCAATGACACGGAAAGAAAATCCAGAGATGATACTTGGTGTCTGGCTGATCTCGTAGGCACAGGTCCCCGGGACGTTTGCGACGGCGCCATCATATGTGTAGTAGTGGGTGTCACCGCTCACCATGCACAGTGCCCAGTCCGGCTGGCAACCCAGCTTCTCATTCTTGATGGCACATTGCTGGTCGTGTGGGCAGCTGGAACTCTGGCAGCGGAAGACACCAGGTGAATCACAGCGGCACCGCTGAGTACAGTTTGAGAGCCAGACGAGTTCACCAACCTATGACACAAGAGGAAAGGAGGAAAGGAGGGAAAAGTAGAATCAGTAACTCTGGTTTGGAGTATGCACTCATCCCACAAATGCATCTTACAAGTTTCCGTCCATGAAGTATTCCAAGAAGTATTCATCAGGCTGTGAGAGTCTGCATGTGATGACTAGAGCTGTTGGTAGAGCTATATCCATGCTGTGGCCTGTTGTAAAGGAGATCGGTATTGTCTTTCCTCTGAACACAGCATTGGTCTTGCTTCTATACCATCAAACGTACTCAAGCTCCCATGATGGCTGGTCCTCTTGTGTGCTGGTGCGCAATTTCATTGGTTAAGTCTGGCGCAGACTGGGACTGTGCTCCCAGATGCGTAATAGAAAAGATGGGGCCACCTGTAGAATTTGATGTGGGGCCGCAGCAGTCTCCCATATCTCACAGCTATTCACAGGTCATGAGCTGAAGCCCCTCCTCCCTAGCTTACCCGCACCACAGGGCCTAAAGGGCCTGCGTTACACCCCTGACTGCACTGCCATGCTGGTACACAAAAAGTCCACTCCCTCCAGCAGATCAACAAACTCTGAATTAACACAAGCACTGGAGAGAGTGGAACAGTGGAAAAAAAGCAGAGCACTGCTTGAAAGAGGCGCTCGGGCGTTCAATGTAAGAACACAAAACCAGCATTTCGAGGACAAAAAGAAGGGTCCCACGGGTGTGCCTTGTACCCTGCCACACATTAAGCACCGAATGAGGGGTATGACTGTACCTCACTTCTTAGGGGGTGCTCTGTGTGCCACGTTATCTGTGAGCCAGAATCTACAATATTGCGCAGGAAGTGGGGCAAAAGACTTCCCTCATTTGCATAGGGCAAGACCCCAAGTAAATGAGAGCACCATCCCTTCATATTGCAAGGTTGTGAAATGTGCACCAGACCCCAAGGAGTGCAAAGGAAGGGGTCATGCACGCGTCTGCTGTCCCTTCTTTAATATGGGAGTTGCCTGGGACTGCGAAGGCAGGCACAACCTCCACCACACTCCCTTCCATTAGCAAGCCCTGGGTGAGGACTAGCAGGGTTTTTATTGATCACATAAGAGGTGCAGTCACATATTTGCATCGGGTCTCCCAGCTGTTGATAGGAGGCCGTTGCTGTGGATCTAGGAGCTTGGTGTACTCACGTCATAGTAGAGCCCCTCGTGCTGACAGCCGCACTGCTCCGCTCTGACGCAGCTGTCTCCGCTTCTCATGTATCCGCCATCACAGACGCAGCCCTCGGAACAGGTCGCACCGCAGTGAGGTAGGAGGGAGGTGGCATTGCACGCGTCATGACACTGCGGCCCGCACAGCTCGTAGTGACTGTTTACTTGACACTGTAGGCCTGCAGGAGGACAACACAAGAAGAGTAACAGGTCAGTTCAGTTTGCTAGTTGTTTGTGTGAACGCTTGACTCTCTAACAAGAAGAATTCTATCTTCATGTTAAAATGAAAATTTTAAATCGAAATGCTCAAGTGCGATTTTATGTTTGTTTCTTTGTCACGTGCAGCTGCCCTTGCGGAGCCGCATATTTTCAGAGGCTTTCAAACTGTAGGGCGCACCCCACTGAAGCCCTGGATGTGTTCCCAGGGGGATCAAATGGGTCTGCAATTACATGTAAATGAAGAAAGCCTGGAAGAGCTGAAGGGGTGTTTCTAGGCTGTCTTCATTTACATGCAGCAGTTAAAGCCCATACAAAAGTGTGAGGACTTTACCACTGAGTGGCTTGGAGCAGGAGCAGGGAGTGTGATGTCGGGTCAAAGACATGGCTAAAAATAAGAAAAGAATCTGCATTTTTTTCACCTTGTGGTAACTGCATGTAAATTCATGCACAAACCTCAAATGAAAAATTAATGCAAGTTAAACTAATCAAAGGAAAATATACTCTTTCACCTTATGAAGCCTCAGTTGGCTAATGTGATCACTGCAGATGTCTTCGTGTGTGACCAGAGAGTCACAGAATTAAATCCTGACTGGTGCAGTGAGAAATAGTGACTTGTTTATAGTGCTAAGAGATACCAGTCTGTGACAGAAGCACTGTGAATGCCATTATTTTAAAATTGTTTTACACTGTATAAAACAGGCTGCTGCAAAATACTGTTTAAGATAAAACAAGTGCTTTCAAAATATATAATTAGTGATAAGCATTCAGACTACAGTGTAAATGTTTTTATATGTGTCCATTAAAAAGGTTCACTCCTTTTAACGGACACATATATTACCTCTCCATGAAGCTGAATAGCTCCATTAATTAAAAGCTTCACTGGTTCCAAAGCAGCCTTTATATTTGGTGATTAACCATTGCAGACATTTTCATTTCTTTCAGAGAGCAGACACCTTGGTGAGAAGGCATGTTTCTTCTTTAGTTCTCTACTATCTGTTTCACAGAGCAGGAGCCCCTCCATCCTCTGTAAGTGGGCACTGGACCCCAGTTATGGCAGCCTTACTATGAAAAAGACCATGGGGTGCATTTTCCTAGCTAGCATTGGGGCCCAGGGCACCACTGTTGCGCACGGAACAGGGCCCAAGCAACAGGGGTGGAGGGGGGTCTAAATGTGCTTTTTTTGTTGTTGTTTTTTTTCACACAAAGCGGCAGAAAGCCTGCTTTGGGCATCTAGCCTAGAAGTAATTTCCCTTTTGAGTGGGTAGAGTAGACATTCTGCTTCACAGAGCTGTAGGCATCATTGGTGCTGCAGTTGCATTAGAGGCCCAGGGCATACTTGCTATGCCAGTGTTTCTTTGAGTCTTGGAGCAATGGCACAAGGGAGGGGAAAAAATGAAGCAGAGAAGACGCCTTGATTTGGGCTTCAGAGAGATGAGAGGGACACTAAGAGATAGAAGGGAGAAGTTGATGAGAGATTAGAGCCCATATTGTTAACAAACGTCAGAGGCCACAGCAAGGAAGTACCTTTCATTAGTGAAACCGGTGCAGTGACACTTTTGCTCAGAGGCCCACTGCATCACAATTATGAACGTTTTACAACAAAAAAGGGGCATGGGGGCTCATTTTCCTTGCTAGCGTTAGGGCACATGGCGCCATTGGCGCAAAAAATGGGGGCATCATGCAGTAGCTCATTATTTTTCAGAAAAAGACCAGACTTGTTTCGAGATTGAAGTGATGGTAAGACATGGTGGGGAAGGAGTGAAAGAAGAGGAGATAGCCTGCTTCTCAAGGCTAAAGCCATCATTAGTGCAGCAGGTGGAGTGCATTGGGGCCCACAGCATCCCAATTATGGGCAGTAATGTCTTTGGTCAATTCTGTTCTTGTTTGATGCTTTTGCTTTTTACTAAGTCCCATATTTAGTGTGGATTAAGAGCTACAGAACAACACCCCTGAAATGATCTCATGATCCCTGCTCCCTGTGATCACCCTTCCCAGTCTCCCTACTACTCCCCAAATCCTTGCCATATAGTTTTCGAGGGGGGCCTAACTTCAAAACATTTTGCTGAAGGGGCTCAGAGCAAAGTAGTTTGAAGACATCTGCATTCGAGCAAGCTCACTGCAACGAAATGGGAGCCGAAGCCCCAGTCAGCCCAGAACTCCTCCTAATTACATGGCATTGCACCTGCAGACAAACTTTAGCTCTCTCTCTCAGTTAGCGACTCAGTTCCAAACGCTTTACTGCTGGTAATTTTCAGGCATGAGAAAAAAGTGTCTCTCACCACAGAATGAGTCATTTCTCCAGCTGGCGATGGTCACACTGGCAGCCTGGCAAACAGCTGCATAGCTCTGAATGGCATGACACAGGACCGTGCTGTTCCCTTCAGTCAGGCAGTGGTCGTAGATGCAGTCAGAATAATAGTGAGCTGGGTTGATCTTTGAGTGACAGGAGGAGAAGGGCCCTCTGGGGTCTTGGATGATCCAACAGGCTCGCTTGGAGGCCATCATCTTGTCCGCACTGCAGACTGGGCAGTTGTCTGAGCAGCCGTGGTCACAGTCAGTGTCGCCCTCTGACATCCAGCTCTTACCAAAAGTAAAGGCGTTGTTGACAAGAGAGGCACTTTGGGTGGTGAAGTCATCGGTGGTCTTGCCATTGAAGTTGCCGCACAGGCCACTGGTTTGGCCGCGGTACTGTGCAGAGATAGTGACAAAGGCACTGTAGACCAGATCATAGTTCACCGTCAGGCCAAAGTTGGTTCTCAGTACCGTGTACACTCCGCTCCTGAAGATCACAATGCTATTGAGGTTTACTGGCAGAGTCTGAGAAATCCCATTGATCTGACAGAAAGTAACACAGAAAGTTAGGAGAGAAAGAAACAAGGCAAAAAGAATGTCAGTGTATTTCGAGCTGCGCAACACAAGCATATTTTACAACAGTCGTACAACAGCCCATAACCATAGCAACCATGGGCTCTTTTTACCCGCTTCATGACAATGAGCAGAAAAGTCAAAGCATCCTTGTTTAGACGAAGTCTTCTCTCCTTTCTGGCAGGAAGAGGAAGGAGAGGGTGGCCACACAGCTGCCTGAAAGCATTACTAACAACAGTGTTCACATCCTGGGGAGTAAATATGTCAGCTGATCTTTATACTGAGCTAAACAAAGCAATTAAAGTAAGTTCTGTTTTCATGTAACGTTTTACCACTCGTTAATACCTATAAATGGACAACAAATCGGTAGGTATTTGGGGGCATATCAGCAAGGGCCTGCGATAATTATCGCTCAGCGCTTTTAGCGCGAGGATGATTATCGCAGGCTAACGCTGGATTCTATCGTGGAGATAGCGTGCTATCAGCAACGCTTATCTCCCAAGCGATAGGAATCCATGCGTTAGCTGGAAAACAGTGTGATTATCGCTGGAAATCCAGCAATAATCGCACTGCGACCAGCGATACCTTGCTGATAGGGCAGGGTAGTTTTAGCCATGTAATCCACCTCCCATTGGATTACATGGCTAACTCAGATTACAAGCAGGCGTAAGTAAAGTAGCGATAACTGTGGTTATCGCTACTCTTCTTATCGCTCTGCTTGTTTGCGTGCAGCTTGATAATTGGAGAAATGTCGGTTAGCGACATTTCTCCAGTTATTTTGGCACGGAACGCCCACTTTGCATCTCATTAGAGATGCAAAGCTGGGCGTTGTTGTAAGGGGCGATAAATCAGCAAAACACTCAATAGCGTGTCTTTGCTGATACGGAGATGAAATTATCGCCGCTTTTCGCCCGAAAACGGACGCAAAAGCGGCGATAATTTCATAGCGCCGCCTTGCTGATATGCCCCTTGTTTCTTTGATTCTAGATATTAATCCGCCATCAAAATTGGAGTAAATATATGTTACTGTATGCAGTATTTTATAGTATACAAAAATATCCTGCGAGGGAAATCTAAAGAAAGGTACACAAATACCATTGTATTTACATAACCTTTGTATTAAAGGTTACAGGGGTCATTTAGAGCTTGGTGAATACCGAGAAGGCAGCTGCAAAAAAGGGGTGAACCCCCGTTCGCCAAACACAAGCTTTGTTTGACCTTTTAAAAAGTAGGGGAAATGTCGAGTTTCCACCGGCAGAGACTTAGCTTGCTCCAAAGGCAGAAACCTTTGACCTACATCCCATCTGGGCCATGGGTCAATGTACCTCAGAATATCCACCCTGCGTAGCAAGGTCATTAAGCTGTACATTTTTACATTCCAGGGCTGCCAAGAAAAACCTAGAGGTCAGTAGCGTCTACTACCGAACGGGGGTGGTGGGGTGGGCGGCGTGGGGGACGGAGGTAGATTAAAAAAGGCACTTACCTTAATACCGCCGGCCGGCGCCTTTCCTCTGTCCTCCTCTCTGCAGCAGGAACCAGGAAGCACACAGCCTCCCAGAATCCCTTAACCAATTACAACACTGCCTTACAACAGTGTTGTGACTGGTCTGAGCGCCGTGGTTCAGTGCTCAGACAGGGGCTGGGAGGCTGTGCATGTTCCCACCCAGGCTGAAATGCAGCCTGGATGGAGAACATGCAAAGTGCGCATGACTGTTTGGCCGGCCGAAGACAGCCGCTCAAACCGTCATGTACACTTAAGGTGCAACCCCCACTCCTCCTCCCTGTGACGCGTGGAGCCCAGCCCCGCCCTGCCCACACTAACATGGTTTCAACTGCAAGCTGAATACAAAAAACAAAATGATAATAACTGAACGCTATTATCATTTTATTTTTTGTATTCAGCTTGCAGGTGAAGCAGTGAGGCGACGCTCTTCCGCCTTAGCAGAGGAGCCGCCACTGCAAGAAGTCCCAAACAGACACAAAGAAATGTCTTCCAAGCGCTGGCAGAACACTCCCAAAAACATCAGGGCCGTTGACTTTTTACTTTGAGAATTTGTTGTTGAAAAACAAGAAAAAAAAACACTGCCAAATTGATGCATGGTACGTGGTGCCTGCTAGGCAAAGCTTCAGTGCCTACACTGGAGCTGCTGCCACAGCTGAGGCTCCACTGAAGAGACAAAGGTCCCCGCCTACCTGGGAGCGATCTCTAAAAAATGACAGACGGGCTTCTGCCAGGAGAGAAGAGATAATTTCTTGCATTCTGATCTTTGTTGGCTCACACTCAAGTCTCAAGTCCTAGTCTACTTTGATGTTTTTCTTACACCCCCTTTAACATCCGGACCACAGATAACATTTGCTGTCCATTAGTGACCTATTATATTCAAACACCGTAGATATGGCTTAGGGATAGCTACATGCTCAGAATTGGATGCCTTTGTTCTCTGTTGTTGTTTCAATTCCTTTCCAGCTCAGAGCCATTTTGGTCTGACAGTGTTCTGAGTGGATCAGTTGTATCATTCCACTGCAGACTTGAAGGGACTCGTTTTCTTTTTTCAGTCCTCCATGGGAGTGCATGTGTCTCCTTAGTTCTCTTTCATCCCTATCCCCTGCTCTATGATTCTGCTTTTTAACTCTCCATCGCTCCTTGTCCCACTGATGAAATTGCCATTTGATCCTCACCGGTTCCAATGCCCATCATACTGCCAGATTTTAAAGGGAGTTCCCAGCAGATTAAAAGTTTGTCTGCTTGTTATCTTTTTCATCCTCCTGTGTATTTTCTTTGATTACTTTTAATTTAGCATTCTAGCCATGTTGAACCTAACAATGAAAAATGTGCATGCATCAGTGGCCATTTTAGAATGGCTTTTCAGGTTTACAAAACCACTTCCAAGATGGACGGCCATGTGTCCCCCAATAATGGGCATTAATCATAACACAATGGAAGCCATTTTGGCATCAGCTAAGGCCAATCAAGCAAGGACTAGCAAAACAAATATCTCAGCCCTTAACTGATGAAACCCTTTTGACTTTGCCAGTGCTTACTTTATGAGGCTTTTTCCTACTGAATCTAGAAAAGCTGTGGTACTTGGTATCCTTATAACTCTCCGATACCAATCACCTGACCATTACTCAGTAAAGAACAAACCATATCACATTATTTGTCTGTCCTTTCTTATTTATGAATCAGTCAATATTAATCTATAATAACTTTTTTCCCCTCCTCCATTTCTTTTGGTGTGTTCTCCTTCACTTCTACTTTTAAATACATGCATGACACTGTAACCACTTAAGTACACATACATTAAGTGGGCTTTCTTTTGACTGACATTTTTTACTGAGGTAAAATTCAAGTACTTTAATGTGATGACACCTTCATATGTATCCATGATCACATCTTTATTACGCAAACTGTGGTATCATTAAAGTGTGTGTGCTACCCCACAACTGAACCCAAACCCACAGATGACCTGGCGAGATGGTAAACCGCTGGACATTGCCTAAAAGAGGTCCTACATCTAGCAATGTTGTCTTCCTTTCCATGTAATTCTTTACAATGTTTCCCATCATCAATTGCTGTTGCTTATCATGTGCTTAGAGGATATGTTTGCCTCTGATGAAAAGAACCAAAGAATACCTTTACAAATCTTGGATTTCATAATATATATCTAAAGCTTGACAACCACAGCATTCTATAACACTACAAACCTACTAGGGGCCGTATTATACATTGTGACCCGGGGGCACAAAAGGAGTGTGTGCCCGCTTTGTAAACCCAGGGGCACAATGGTATTATAGAAGGGGCCGCAGACACTTGTGCAGCTCCTTCTGTAATACTGATAGCCCTGGGGCACATGTAGCACCAATGCTATCATGAGAGAGTGTTCTCTCATTTCCACAGGGGAGTGGATCCTTGCAAATGAGGGCCTGTTTGGCCCCAAATAGGCCCTTAGGAGGTGCACTCACAGTGCGTCACAAAAAAGTGACGCACTGTCAGTGCACCTCCTGAAGGCAGTCTTCTGAAGGGGGTAAGTGTGTCCCATGAACTCCTCCAAATATCCCCTTGCAGGCAGGGGCAGTCAGTCACTACACCCACCTGCAAGAGCATCTCTAATACCTCTTCAAAGTGCAGGTGGATATCCACTTGTGACTAACAAGGATTATTGTGATATCCAAAGAAAGCAACGCTATGCACATTGGCATTGTTATGACACACATTCTATGGCTTGTATGACCTTTTAGCACTTTCGGAAGTTGACATGCAGAAAGATGTCTTATTCAGACTCTGGTAATATGCTATGGGCATTGCCCTCTGCGCTTGCTTTCAGATTGGCGATTAGGTGCTAATGTTAGGAACATATGTGGTTCATTCATTTATGGAATATCATGTCATATGCAGGGCTAAGGCTGGAGGGTTTTACCATTTGCATATCTAAACTCAACTTCAGTAGGTATGCCCGTTGCCTATCTATGGAAATCAGAGTGGAGGTTTTTCTTGGTTGCAATTTTACCTTGGAACCTCAACAACCAACCATAAGGCACAACTAGTTTGCATTGCATGTTTAGTAGGAGTTTCATCAAATGTTTGCATCCAATGCAACAAGTGGGTTGCACTGGATGCAAGCAATGCATTTGTGTGTTATATTGATAGATGTTCATGAATAACCTTGGGGATTTTTTGGCGCCCCCCCCCAAAAAAAAAAAAATACAGAAATATAATGAACATTCAGGAGAAAATCTAGATTTGTTTCTTTTTATATTTGGCAATTTGTTTTGTCTTGCTTTTCTGAGTCACAACCCATTCATATTTACCTTGACGGTAGGCCTTCTGCCACTCTGGAGATGTATCTGCATCTGGTTCAAGCTCACAAAGACCCCTGTTGATATGGCTGCCTGATGGACTTGCCTTTGCTTATTCTTCAACTCCACTCTGAAGAAGGGCAGATCTCCTATCACTCCACTGTACTCAGCCAAGATGTATTTGCATGTGCCCTGGAAGTCGAACCTTTTTCCATCAAAGCTGGTGTAGTGCAGGTCCTTTGTGGCTCGACAGATGCCATCTAGTGGAGTATGGCAGCCATAGATACCCTTGATGGTGGTGCATATTTTTCCATTTGTGCATGGAGAGTTTGAGCACTGGACATCCCCAGTCATGCCATCACACCTGCAAAATGTCTGGCAGTTGTCTTTTTTCCAGAAGGTTTCTCCTGCATAGTAATATCTTCCATTGTCTGTGCAACCACATTGATTTTGAGCTACACAGTCCGTGCCGCTGAGCACAAATTCAGCCTTACATTGGCATGCTTCCAAATATGGAGTAGATACGGTGACTGGCACATTGGTGTTTGCACAGGTGACTGGGCA
Source organism: Calotriton arnoldi (assembly GCA_963921515.1). Classification (NCBI taxonomy): domain Eukaryota; kingdom Metazoa; phylum Chordata; class Amphibia; order Caudata; family Salamandridae; genus Calotriton; species Calotriton arnoldi. Next base: position 109,358 of record CAWUFW010016116.1, read on the forward strand.
CGAAGATCCATACAGCTCATACTGCTGGTTACTGGAACAGTTCAAGTCTGCAGAAAAAAATCCCAATATGGATGCACTTTAATCATAGGCATGCTACTGGTGGTAACTTTACAGCTGCTTTAACACGATTTGACAACCGACTTCTATCGTATACACACATACGCATACATATATTCATATATAGTTATGTATATGCATTTGTAGTTTATAGCACAGTATTTCAGATAAGGTATTATAAGGCATGGTATGTGATACGATATGGTATGATAAAGTATGGTATACAATAAATCAATTTTATTGTGTGATGGAGTAATAAAACCCATCAACAAGTACAACCTTAATATTAATCTTGCAAAACTTAAAAGTAATAAAAATGTCAGAATTTAAAATCAACAGTTAGAATTTTGTATAGAGTCACACTTGTAACTCCGACATCAAGTTGCCATCCTCAATGATTTTTGTCTTGTTATCCAAGCAACATATAATAATTTTGAAACAGTAAAAACGACAGTCATATCAGTAACAGCTGTACATATACATATTGCACTTAAGCGATTTGATATTCCCATAGAGTAGCATAAAGGAACAATCAATCTTGCTCTTGGTTTCGGGTACGCAATACAAAACGACAATAAGTGTTCTTCAGATTCTTCTGTATTGTTAAATAAAAAGAAAACTGTAGACTTGCTGCCGGAAGTCAATCACAAGGATGTGTAGAAGGCAATGGGAAGAACTCCATACCTGAATTCCAGATAAAGTGATCTTAGGAAGGGTGTGTGAATATAATCAAGGAATTCCACAAATTTAAATACACTATAATGGAGCAAGAATTCCCGTGACCGACTGCTAAGGGAAACAGACCGTTCACATTGTTTCCAAAAGAGGTTCAAAAAAACTCTCCTTCAGGGTAGCATCAAGAGAAGCCTGAATCAAAGCAGGATTCATCCAATAATCGCTCAAGCCTTAATCAACTAAGAACCTCTTCACTTGATTTAACCAGAGAATCCAGTGGACTGCGGACTGGTATACAATTCCTAGTGCCTCTCCTTCCATCAACAAAAAACAAATACACATGAAAACCACAATGGCATAAGCCATACATGCAGATGCAAACTATTTATTACCCTTTTTACCTGTACCATTATTGAGGGTGGGGAAGAGCATCACGACCCATTTGAGTCTTCGTCCCTCATGAGTGATGCCCCCCCACACTCAACAATGGTGATAAATGGCATACTAAACAAAGTTGTGCAGGAAGGTAAAATCAAAATGAATAGGCCTCTTGCCTAACAGAGCAGATTGTTGAACCTCTCATGCCAGTTCGGTGAGCTTTATTAGCTCAATATACTTGCCTGTCTATACTAAATGTTATAGTGATACAGTTTTCTGCAATTATTTTCATGTAAAGCTGTCCAGTTCCCCTGTCTCTACACTAGAGGAACACTAATTCAATATTCCTAAATTGCTTCTGACAGCTCAACATTAAAATGAAAATGAGTTCATTGTTCAATTTAGCACTCAACAATTATTTCTATAATATGTGCTATAAAGCTAGAGAGATCAGGCATGATTTGATAGATTCATACCTGGGACATTCTACATGTTCATTACTTACATTACTTTTAGTTGGGGGGTCAATAAAAAACAGCCTTACCTCCTGCAAGATAGCAATCTGGGAAGCAAAGAGGGGCACAAAGGAGACTAGCATTTTCTTGTCAGTAAAATCTAATAAACAGACCGTTGAATCTGCCAGAAAATTGTACCTCTTGTCTAGTATTACGTCCTACCTGGGTGCAATTTTGACAAATTTGGAACTGGAGGCCTATTTCATACACATAAGAATATAAGGAACCATTCAATAAGAATCCATACATAGGGAGCTTCTGTTGTCCACTTGGGCATTAAATGATTGTAATGCAAGCATAAGGCAAAATTCTAACTTGTTTCCAGAATATTGGCAATATGGCATATATCGGATAAAGATGGAAATCTCAGAATTTCTTTGGGCGAATCTTGATAAACTGGAAACTATTTCAGGAATGATAGGTGATTGCTACATTTTTGTCAGAATATTAAAAGTAGATTGAATTCACATCATCTTGGGATAGGCTTGAGACTGTTGGTTATCAACTACTTAGAATAACAATTTTATTGGAGAATGAACTGTTGCCTTCAGAGCTGCCTGTATTTTACTTGTAGAGATTTCAAATTTTCCTAGATATGTGCTAGGCCCCAGTGACAAAATAAATTGCATTGGTTTCTCTGTTAGCCCATATCATTATTCCAGGAAATGATGATTTGGTGGTTCAATGTAAATCTAGCATGATGAATGTGCAAACTCCATAACTATAAGTTGGGATAATTTACCTCCATCTGAAACTGCGCTGGTTCTGTTGTTGATAAAAGTTGTCAAATAGGCAGGACTACCAACGTATTGAATATATGGAAAATAAAACTACTTACCACAACTTAGAATGCTCCTCCATGGCCGGATGGCAATACCATGACGCTGGCAATAATGGGCATAATTTTTCACAATTTCACAGAGGGCCTGATGGTCACCATTAGTTCTACACATGTCATAAACACAATTCTTGAAGTAGACCTCAGTGTCAGCATTGATGTTGTTGTTAAATGGACCAGTTGGATCTTTCAGGATTCCACAGTGGTTCTGGTTGCTGAATTGGGATACCATATCCTCACCACAGACTGGTGAAGTGTCAGTGTCTATGCAATTGAAAGGAGAGTCTTCACCATATTCCTTCCAGCTATTTCCAAAGGTGACCACACTTTCCACCAAGGATCGATCAGGAACCCTAAAGTCATCACTCTTGTTCCCATTAAAGTTTCCACAAAGGCCAGCAAGAGATCCTGAGTATGCTGCAGGTACCTGCACAGCTACATGATGCATCCAGTCGAAGGACACCACAAGCCCAAAGTCTGTCTGAATAACTGCAGAGGAGCCACTGTAGTAAACCTGGATTTTCCCAGATTGGCTGGAAATTGGGAGATTACACTCAGAGCCATTCATCTGAAATGAATAAAAATAAATATTCAACATATATGATTATGTTTCACTGGTTTAAATTACACACTCCTTCTACATGTTTGATTTTCTGTTTGTCTAAAAATAATATTACCAGTGCCTTCATCATGCTAATCATACTAAAGTTAACGTTTTAAAAATGTAAAACATGCTGTTTCCTTGGTATTTTTTACAATGTCAATTATTCTAAGTGTTTTTCCTGTATCACCCTTAAATATTTTTCATGTACCATTGTGGCTCTGCACCTTTTCACCTCTCAGCATATCTCCAATATTAAGATGTACACTATAAAGTTATGTTGGTGATGACTTGAGAGTGGTGATTTCAATGTCCTGCATTACAGATTAAAGGAGATTATTTTTGGGTTTCTTTCAGTTCCGCTTAAACAAAGAGATATTAAAGTGGCCCAAAGGGATGAGCCAATGAGATAACCTGTACCTACCCTTTTTGCCTACGTTTTCTGATACCCAGTTATCTTTATCTGTTACTCAGCAAAGATTGTTTGTTAATCTGTGAAATCTGCTCCTGTGCCAAAGGTCTTCATCAACCTTATTTCCTCAGTTCTGAGTTCTCTTTCTCTCTGTTCCTTGACTGTTCATTGTCCCTGTGAGTCTTTCCTCACATGTTTGGTCTTTATGGTAAATCCTACATGCCAGCTTCCAATACTGAGAAGTATGCAGATTTTGTCAGCTGTTTCAAGGCTTCAGTGAAAGCTCATTTTAATTGATTACCTTAACATACTCTACAATTGACTGAAGTATTTTGTGTGAGGAAAGGTCACTATGATCATGATGACCTATGTTGAGTAAATTGATGGAGTGGTTCTGGAGCTAATCTACAGGTCAATGTCGGCGTCAGAACCTGATCAAGCCTCAAAAGGATATTGTATCACTTATCCATTTGGCATAAATAATCATTCTGATTGAAATATTGTGGAAGACATTTCAAAGAAATATACTGACCTGTATAGAAAAATATGTATAAAAAATTACACATTTCTGGAGAATATTACATCTGTGTGGTCAGCTGTCCAAAATTGACAAGTGTGATTTAAACTACTGTTTTAGCTTCCATTCCTTTAGTTTATATACAGTATTTGGGGAACATGTTTCCCATTCTTGGTCTGTGGCATTATTGCTATTTGTAAGCCTGTTCTGTGACTTCTTAAAAACTATCCTAGATATGTGCAATTTATGTGTGAAAGATTTTGCAAGTGCTTCCACAATTGCTGGAAAAAATAATTGGCTTTTCAAGTTTTTTCTTCATGCAACTGTTCATGATGGAACCTCAAGTCATTTCCCTTCCCAGCCTCCCTTGTGTGTGACATGAAGGAAGCATCTTAATGTGGTCCATGACCATGACTGTGTCACTCATCTGTGAGGCCAGGTTCACACTTCATTATAAACAACTAGCAATGAAGCTTAACAGTCAACAGGCAATCTTTCCTATTTTTATCTACATATGGTGATAAGGTAAAACCCTATTTGCAGAAAAGTAGGCAGGAAAAGGCAGTATCTGACAACAATTGGGCTTACCTATAAATGGGTGATGCATAATGACATTCGTTTGCTCCGGTGCAATGTCCTTGGTTCATGCTCTGGCTGGCCATAGCTGTAAGTACTCTGATGTGTTTTTATGCTTCTCTTATTTGTAATTAAACGTTCCACATAAAGGTGCTTAATATGCTGTTTACTATGCAACAAAGATCTCACTGGTGTGGTCACTTAAGATTTGCTAAGAAGTGCATAAATGTACATACGTCCTGCTATAATGCATGGACTGGTTGTTTAAACACCCAGCATGTTCCCCAGTGGCATTCATCAATTGTCACATGTGCAGGACCATGACCATGTGCTTTTCCTGCTTATAAAGGCAACAATCAGTTTCTAGCCTGCTCGCTGGTGACTGGCACAAAGACCAGAGCTGGATATCCGTTCATTAGATGTCTTTCTCATTGTGATGAAAGTGTTTGATAACTAGTGGCACCTCAGCACTTTACATATCTTGATGTCCTCCATTCTTGCTATTGGTCTTAAGTATTCTTCTAATGGTTCCTTGGACCTCAGATTAAGAAAGAGTCCTCACTTTAGCTGCCTGGGGAGAACAAACAACATCACCTAAACAAGTATCATCATCTTACCTGAACTTTGCCATATTCTCCACTTGCTATAGAAATCTGCTCCCCGTAGACATTTACTTCCACTTTTCGTGTCCAGGCCACCACTGGTGATAATCGGTGCTCATTCTGCACCATGATGCTGTAGTCATTGAGAGAGCCTGTCTGTGAGCTGGACTTGCTGAGGGTGTACCTGCAGGTGCCCTGATAGTCAAAAGCCACTCTATCAAAGGTGCGATAGTGAAGGTCACCTGACGCCCAGCAGATTCCGCTGTCTACAGGGTAGCACTTCCTGATTCCATTCATGACCTTACATTCTTCTAGGGCGGCACATGTGTGGGCCTCACACACCATCTGTTGTGCATTACATGTGCATTTCTGGCTGCAGGTGTCTGTTAGGAAGACCTCATCTCCCAGGTTGTAGTAGACGCCATCCATGGTGCAGCCGCACTGACTTTCAGGGACACAGAGGCCAGAGTGAAGAGCAAACCCTTCATCACAGAAGCATCCGTCCACGCTCTCTGTGGCACATGCGACCGTTTGATGAAGGTTGCGGCAAGTGGTTGGGCATCCAGTGCCAAACAGTTCATAGTGGCTGTTCTCAGGGCAGTAGTCATCTGTGAAGAATAAAAGTGAGTAGAATGATGTCATTGTTGCTGTTTTAAGCACTGGGTATGCAGTAAGTCAAGAGCAACGTTTTACATACTGCTGAATTAAAACTTTCTTGAACATCCTGTTCACGCTACATTCAGGTATCAACATTTTCAAAAACTTGAAACACATATTGCAATTCAGCAACATTCCCTGATATTGCTCATAGTCCTCTGTTTATCCTTCCTACTACTGAGAAAGTAATGACTGAAAAATGCTATGCCAAATATCTAAAGCAGAGCAGAGCTATTGACTTACCACATTGCAGCCCCGCCCTCCAGTCTGGAATCACCAAGCTGTGAAGGTTACAGATCTCCTCGTAGGCCTGGACAGCTGTGCAGAGCATCCCCTTGTTGGTGCCGTGGAAGCAGAGATCATACACACAAGAGGCCACAAATGGTTCCGCGTCCTCGTGCCACTGGCACTCATCGAAGGGGCCGGATGGGCGGGTGATGATCCTGCACTGCGCCTCGATGGCTCCCAGATTAGTGCAGGTGTCGTTAGAGCTAATCACACCTGTATCATCCGCGCACCTGAGGAGATCCAGACCTTTTGTTAGTTTTACAGGAAATATATATAAGCTCAATCTGTGCTAAATACAATAGGAGTTGCTGCCTCCTGCTTCGCTCAAGAAGAACAATGTTTAAAAAGTCACAAGAAGGGACTGTTCTTTTTTTGTTGCTGGCTTCTCAAATTTAGAAGTTTTTAAACAAGAACAGAGAAATCTATGGTTTCATTCACATACACTGCAGATGTGCATATCTAAATCCAAAGTGAGGGAGTCCTTCTTCAAAAGAGATAAGCAGTATGACCCTCTCACTGAGAGGCAGGGCAGTTTAGAGTCTTGTGCTCTGTAGGCATGACCGCTTCCACCATATAGTCCCAGCTGTACATTCCTCACCATGCTTTCTCTTGTGGCGGAAGTAACCCCTGTAATTTTCACTTTGGGACAGTTGAGGGGGCCTATTCCCAAGGAACCCTCAGATTACACATCTAATGTTCCGTACAGACACTCTTGGTGTACCCCAAGAAAGCGGAGGCTAAAAATTGGCCCACCTTTCCTGCAATCAAGAAGGTACCCTCCCTAACCCCTTTACCTGTCGCCTGCCTGGTGGTAGTTTATGTCTGGCGCCTGGGGTGCAGCAGGAGCAACACCCAAGCATGATGCCTGCTGGCTTCTGTTGACATCTGGTAATAGGGACTGCTGAGCTATCTTTTGGTGATAGTTATATAGAAAATGCGCTAACGACCTCTTATGAATGGACAGTCCACTCGCTAGAATGACTCTTCAGTGCACTGGTCATTGTTCTACAGAATTGCACATGTTCTGGATTCGCATAAGTTAGTAAACTAACCTGAGGACAAGTCTATAGTCTGCCAACCAATTTTCACCTATATAAGACGTGTAAAAGCTTAATGGCAGCCACAAACCAATATGATAGTAATGGAAGCCAAAACATGTAGTTCTCAAATAGTGCTTTAAAAAATATTATTGACATTTGACTCTGGCTGAACCACAACATCCTGTCTATTCTGGTAAGAATAAGTTCTTTAAAACTTCTTCATCAGCACAGTGTATATATTTACCACTTGCTAGCTGTAAACATATGTCACTCTCTTTGATTTAAACTAAAGGAGAGTGGCACCATCAAGCCATTACATTTGGAAAGTGTACCTTGCATGTGTGTAAATATAGGGCAGTGTTATTTTTTAGTATTTTTAAGTACACATCATGGTACAATCAGTGACTCGTCTATCAGTGTCAGTGCGGACAGAAAGTTGTAGTTCCTTTGCTCTGTATGTACCAGAGTTCCGGTTCTGTATCAGAACTTTGACCATTCGTGCCAATATGCCTGTCCCACCACCATTTAAGGCCACGGGTCCAAGTTCCCATTAGTGTTCGGATATCAACAAACCACTTAAATAAGTGTTAGTGTAGTTTCGATGGAGTCAGAAAAATCTTTCTCTGATTTTAAGATTGCTACTTTTGCTACTGATGGTAGAGCCCTAAGTAGACGCCACCATACACCAGTCAAAAAAAGCACCACCAGTGGGCATATCTTCAATGTGAAAATGTTAATCAAACTTACACAGAGCTTGACTTAAGAGCGACTTATGGGCAAACAAACCTGCAATTTACTAATCATGCACTGACATATTGTTCATAATACATTTATTTGGCCATATAGGGGTATATGGAATTCCTTCTAAACATCACTTCCAATTATTAGCATATACGCCCTAGGTGCAGTATATCATGAAGGAAAACTCTGCCCCAAATGAATCTAGGTGTGAGCCTTAAGGGACATATTATTCGTGCTCTCCCTAAACCTTCAGTATGCTCTTTTGAGGTTTCTGTTTTCCAGTTTACTAAGATGGAAAATCACTCACCCTGCCGAATCGATGTCTGCTTTCCAGGAGTTCCCAAACTCTGCATCGTTGCGCGCAAGAGTTCCATCCGGCTTCGCCTTGTCGTCCTTGGGGTTTCCGTTGTAGTTGCCACACATCCCCCGCACTTGGTTCTTGTACTGGGGCCCAACTTGTACTGTGACTGTGTTTACCCCATTGTACCGGATGCGGACCCCGAAGGCTGTGTCCACGGAGATGGCGCTCTTGGTCGCTGTGACATTTGCTATAAATCCTAAAGTGGCTGGGAGTCCAGTTTTGATTCCGTTGATCTGAAAGACAAGCAGGGATGTCATTTCATGAGTGCCTCAGCAGATAGAGAGATTTTTAGGGCTAAGGATCTGATTTAGAGGTTGGCAGACGGGTACTCAATTACAAACATGCTGAATACCCGGTCTTGCTTAATACAAGTGCATTGCACCCTAAGCCACTTGTAATTAAGACGGGATTTCTGTCACGTTCGTGATGGAGTAATCCGTCTGCCAAACTCTAAATCAGGCAAGAAGAGCCAATTCAAATTCTCCGCCAATCAAGCTCATGTTTTGATACCAACCGGTACCAGTTAAGCACAACTGAGGGTCAGTTAATCACTGAGAGGTGAAATCAGGGACCAAGAGATAAAGAGAGGTGGTTAATATGACATAAATTGTCAGTGGCATCCAAACCTAGAGCACAAGAATGCCTGCTATCAGACCCAAGGCATTAAGCTCGGCAACTAATCACTCTATTGATTAATATTCAAAGCTGCACCAATTCCCCTCACATCAATTCATTTCAAACCACTTCAAAATGGTGCCAATGCCGTCATATAGGCGAACAGACAAATTATGTGCTTTCTATAATAAAACGTTGTAATCAATATATTAAGATGTCCATGACATAAAACTACACAAAGTCTGACAGATGAGATTGTTGTGTGTCCACTTATGGCACATCATTCACAATTTCCTATCTTCCATTTTATTACCTCTCTAGTTACAACATGCGTGGTAAGACCCTTAGAGTTTTTTCTGTTCAACATTACTCCGCGTTGCTCCTGAGACCAGCCAGCGCCTGCACTTGTGCCTTAAGCGCTCTTGCAGTATCACTCAGTGAGGCTGTGCCAGGGACTGGGGTAGGATCTGGGGAGCAGTGGGGGTACGAGGGGCTGGTGGTACTTGGGTGGGTGCAGAAAATGAGCAAGAGGGGGACCTGAAGGAGAAACCAGGATTGAAAGGGGGATGGCACTGCCTGGAGGAACCACTATATAAGGCAATGGGTGGAAAACTGGGCACGGGGTAAACGGTAGCATTGCTGACATTAAATAGTAAACAACAAGGTGGCGTTTCACAGCACCACTGGTCGCACTTCCTGGTGCTTGATGTCACTATGAAAAGCATCAAGGAGTTTGTAATCTGCCTACGCCATGGCCTGAAAGAGAGGCTGAGCCCTGGTGTTGGGACTGCAAATCCCAGCATGCAATGCTCTATTTCATGTTGGGGAAACCTTCCAACCGATAGAAGCGCAAATACAAGCGCTTCTCAGAGAGCCACAGCTTCTGCCCAATCATAACCTGGATTCCAACATGTGGATGGAGCTAACGTCCTTCTCCTGGTTATGATTAACACATCAGTATCAAGCTGCCAAGCCAGGCCACAAAAAGTGAAACCATGAATTCTTACGAAGAAAGAGTAGTGAAACAGTGAAAACCTGAAAGTTCAGGGTCATTAAACATGCTATTCTGAAACACCGAATGATCCGTTCTAACGATGAGTTGTATCCTTCCGTTGGTAATACTGCTGATAAGGGAGAACTATTTTTTGATTTACCTTTTAGCACTTCATGGGGGGTATTGCTTATCCTGGATCTCACATTTCCCCATCTGCGATACCCAAACCCACAGCTCATTTCATTATCTCCCATCCCAAACTCCACTTTTCACTTTTTTTTGCTCCCACTCTCTCTTTGAGTTCACCTCTCGGCCCCATCCCCTCCACTGGATGGTACAATTTCAGCCCTCCCCTACTCTCACCGCCCGTACCCTGCTTTTTACATTTTAAATTTTTATATTGTTTTTGAGCGTGGTTCAGCAGCTGCATATTGCTACCTGACGGTTTGTCTCTCTCAAGTGGTGCAGAACCCTGTGCATACTTTTTAAAATTTACCATTCAAAAATGGTTGCCTCCCATTCTGAAACATAAAATTAAAAAATAAAGTACACCAAAGAAAACATCTTAGATGGCCTTCGATGCGTTAGCATGAAGGCACATTTACTTGCTCTTATAATGGTTTTTGACATAAAATAAAAGAAAAAGCATTCCAAGATGTCTCTGCACTCTTCAAAGCAAACAAGCATTGGCAAAGTTATAAAGTTAAGAGTTAATCTCACCAGTGGAACTTTTCCTTGTTCAAAGACCAGCTTGATGTGCCCTTGAGTGCTGTTCAGCCAGACGGTGACGCGGTACACAAAAGACACTTTGGGATTCTTGTAACGCCTGTTTTCTGCCACCACACGGTAGGAGAAACCTGAAGAAGTGATTGAGCCCTGGCTGATCTCGTAGGCGCAGGTTCCCATGAAATGGGCTACAGTGCCATCAAAGGTGTGGTAGTGTGGGTCTCCCGTCACCGTGCAGATTGCCCAAGGGCTCTGGCACCCGAGTTTCCCGTTCTTCACTGCACACTCCTGTCGCTGGGCACAACTGCTACTAACACAGCGGAAGTTACCAGTGGAGTCACAGCGGCACCTCTTCGAGCAGCCAGAGAGCCAGATGAAGTCTCCAACCTGTGAGACAGAGAATAGATCAAATTTGCAGGGAATAGTGCAGATTGAGGAATGTTACACACATGGGTAATAGGATGGACAGAGAGATGGGACACACGGAGAGAAAAAATACAGACAGGCAGGATATCGCGTACTAAGATGCTAGGACAGACTGAGGGCCAGATGTATCAAACAGTTTTACCCATTCTGTGTCTATGGGAAAATGTGTTCATACATCCGGCCCCGAGAGTGTAGGAAATACTATGAAATGAGACAGACATTCTTGATAACACATTCGTAAAGGACACGTGAATACAAAGCATTCGAATGACAGAAGTGACAGGAGACAAACAATACAGGGAAACAATACACTACGGGAAGGAGAGAGATTTAACAAATATGTTTAAAAGGGAACATAAGGACTTGTCAACTGCAAGATTTAGTAATATTGTAGGAGGACGTAGTGGAACATAACGGTCACATGACATGCAGGTCGGGAGCTCCACAGTCATCTGCTCCCTGCTCTCTGAAATTGTAACATATGTTGCAATTTGTTTGTGGCGCTTTTTAGAAATGGATAGGCAACTCCAGAACCCTCCTTCTCTGTGGAGTAAGGGAAGCAAGTCTCGTGTCAATTCGAACAGTGAATGCACAGCAAGACACTTCTCATTCTAAAAAATATGGCCGCTTTTCACAACTAGATTTTTTTAAATTTAGGAATTTCTGATAGGATTAGTAAAACAGTTAACTCACCTTACCATATATCTTTATTATCATGCTCTAGTCAATCTGGCCATGGTTAGGCACATGTACCAACCCAAGCAAAGCACTCTGACGTTAACTGAATGGCTACATGCAATACTTAAATGCAGTGTGAAAAAAGCAAGATAGACTCACGTTGTAGTACATCCCCTCGTGCTCACAGCCGCACTGCTCTGCTCTCACGCAATTGTCCCCGCTTCTCTGGTACCCATCATCACAGACACAGCCCTCGGAGCAGGAGGCATCACAGTGTGGGAGCAAAGAGGAGGCGACGCAGGAATCTTGACACCTCTGGTGGCAAAGTTCATAGTGGCTGTTGGTTGGACACTCCATGGCTGCAGATACCAAAAGGAATACTATTACTGGTGGGGTCTGAAAGCATAACACTTGGAACTTCATTAAGTAGGTGTGACCTCCTGACATCAGTGGACGCAGCTAAAGAGCAGCCTACAATAGACAAACAGGCCCTGAATTCGATGTCGGGCGGACACTGTTGTGGTGAAGGAACCGCCTGACCAGAGGTCCGCGATTCCTACAACTCAATTAGGATGCGACCGCTCATAGTGCGGTCAGAAACTTCCATTTTTCAATGAGAGCTTGTGGGGTGGGCTGAAAATGCCTGCAGCACAAGCTCTCATTGAAAAATGGAAGTTTGTAAAGATCCCTGCACTGTGTGGCAGGCACCTTTTGGTTGGTGCCCCCCAGGGCTGTATGCGAAGGAAGAGGAGGAATGGGGGCCCTGTTATGGACCCCCAAAGACACTTTCTGACTGCAGTTCCATGTCAGAAATGCCGACATGGAACTGCTGTCAGAAAGTGCCATCATAATCCCGACGGCGTAAAGGCCGTCCTTAAGGGATTATGAAGTGTTTCCGAATGACCGACGGGCTCCTTGAGCTCGTCCAAACCACATCGGAATGCCCCCGCAGGTTTAAACTCCGACCGCCATCATCCTGATTCGGCGTTCGGACTTTAAACCTACCATGTCGGGCGGAAAGCCCCTGACCGCTGGTCGGAGGCTTTCCACCCGACATTGTAATCAGGACCACAGTATCTATAGTCTGTACCTGTATCAGTATGTGTAGTAGATACACAGCAGCCTCTGTAAAACAAAGTAATCAAAGAAGCTGTGGATTGAAATAAACGTTGACAATGTTAACAGAAACAGACCTTCCACATATCATAAGTCATTAAATTCTGGCAGCATGTTTGAGGGCTTTGTGAGAGACCTATAACATTTGAGAGGGTAGGTTTCAGTATTCCAGGCTGCTCAGAGTACTCTGCATGATAAAGGATGCAGAGGCCTCGTTAGGAAAGACCAGTGATCTTTTGACAAATATCAGAAGGCTCCTTGGCAGCCTCACCAGGTGTTGCTAGAGAGGGATCACGTAGCCCAATACTGGGACATATGGCAATTTAAAACATTTTTGGTCAACATACTAAAGTATTGCCGGATGATTTTATGGTTCATTTCTCAGTTTTATGTAGCGAGATTTCGACCCAAAGGTATTGGAGTGCTTTACATGAGCACCAGTTACATTACACAAGCACACATTCATTTTCTTGTAGGCACGGAGAGATTAAGTGATTTGACGAGAATCACAAGTGTTGAGCCGATGCCTAGACTCGAGCCGGACGCTCTGGCCGTACGCCACATGCAGGCTGAAACGCAGGTTTTTCTTTATCATGTGAAAGGTGATAAACGAATAAACTATATCATCTATCAAACAATCAACACCTTCACCTTGCTTTGTTATCACGTAAAAGGTAATTAACAAACAAACTTTCAATTATCAAATATCAACATTATCAAACTTCGTAAACAGCAGATTCGCTCTGGTGTTGTTGGAAACACTGGACTATGGCAGGCCACGTTTTGGGATGAGCAGGGAGTGGTTCATGGTAAAGAAACTGCCAAAGAGCACGCACTACAAAACCTACATCAAATCATTCTGAATAGTGCAGCAGAGTGTAAAAGTGACCAATTCATAAAGTTGGGCCGGGGAATCGGCACGGTAGGTGCTACTTTCGTGCAATTCAGGAAAAACAAAGTAAAGACCAATTGTAGAGGTCAGATAAAGCCAAGAGAAAGGAGCAGAGCAATAGACTCTCTAGTAGAGTCATACTTCCTGGAATCCGCTGTGGTTCTCAGCTGCTGCCTATCCTTTACAGAACACATCTTATAAAGTGCCCATTGCCCAAAACTGGTGGATCTTGGCACTAGTTGTTGGTTTCGAAGATATATGAGCCAAACAATTCGTACAAAACACATTTTTGAATATTAGACAAATGTATCAAACAGTTGGAGGATTCTACAAAGAAAGCAGCGGAATTCGCTTTATTCTTTGACGAAAAAGTGAAATCACTTGTGAATCAGGTCAGTCATCCTACCCCTCCAGAGGAACGCAAATCCTTAGCCATTTGGCAGAACTTTGACTCCATCTCTGAAGATGCCCTCCTCAAATGCATCCTCGAAACAAAGCCCTCCAACCATTCTCTTGACCCCATCCCTAGTGCCATTGCAATCGACTTCTACACCCATTCTCTTTCCTATTGGACCACTCTGGTTATCCTCTCCCTCTGTCAAGGCTCCCTTCCTGTTCCCTTCAAAACTGGACAGGTTACCCCTCTTCTTAAAAAACCCACTGCTGATGCGAACGACCTCAACAACTTCCGCCCCATCACTAACATACCTTTTCTTGCGAAAATCACTGAAAGATGTGTAGCGAAACAACTTTCCCGTCATATCAAGGACAATGATCTTCTTGACAATTTCCAGTCTGGCTTCATTCAAAACTGCAGCACTGAAACAGCCCTGCTGCAAGTGATTGATGACGCACTGCGGATACTCGATTCAGGGGAGTCTTGTCTTCTAATTCTCCTTGACCTTTCTGCAGCCTTTGACACTGTCAATCACAACACTCTCCTTAACACTCTTCAACAGAGAATGGGCATGGAAGGCACAGTGCTTAAATGGTTTGCTTCCTTCCTCTCTGATAGATCCCAAATGATCAAAATAGCGAACAGTCTTTCATCTCCTTTGGCGGTAGGTCAAGGTGTTCCTCAAGGCTCTATACTTGCACCCACTTTGTTCAACCTCTATTTGGAACCATTGGGAAATCTCCTAAGTAAATCTGGGATCTCCTATCATCTCTATGCGGACAACACTCAAATCTACCTCAAGGTGTCCTCCACACACGATCTCTCCATCCTAAACTCTACTCTCGACTCCATTCAAAACTGGATGCTAACTCATCAATTGATTCTGAATCCCTCCAAAACTGAATTCCTCCTCCTCTCCTCCTCACTCTCTCCTCCTCCGGTTCAATCATGGATGGATCAGATGAATTTACTTAACAATAAACCTATCATTGTCGACAGCGCAAAATCCCTTGGTGTCATACTTGACAGAAAACTAAACCTACCCTCCCACATCAATTCCATTGCAAAGTCTGCTCGATACCAACTGAGCTTTCTCTGGAGGATTCGACGCTTCTTCCCAGAGCAAGACCGAAAAACCCTGGTCCAATCGCTGGTTCTCTCTAGACTGGACTACTGCAATTCTCTTCTTACTGGCCTCCCCAAATCCCACCTGTCCCCCCTCAAATCTGTGCTCCATTCAGCAGCTCGCTTCATATATGGGACCAAAAGAAGCGACCACATCACACCCATTTTATCCTCCCTCCGTTGGCTTCCCATCGAGGCAAGATCTATCTACAAGACTGCCTGTATCACCCACAAAGCCTTGCATTCCTCATCTCCTCGCTACTTGACGAATAAACTGAAACTCTCTGGAGGCTCTAGACCATCACGTAATGCGGAAAACCTATTGCTTGAACCTCCCACTTTCAAAAAGGAAAGATCGATGGCCCAATCCTTTTCAGGCAACGCAGTGAGAATCTGGAACTCACTTCCGCCTCAGCTCCGGACCACCACCTCTTCCCGGTCCTTCAAAACCGACCTCAAATTTCTCATTCTCCAAAGACACTTCCAAACCTAATTCACGCCCTCTCTACTACCTCAAGGAAGTTCTTCCACTATAGGAAATTCTGTACTCTATGCCTATAGAAGTGCCTTCCCAGTGTGTTCTGAGTGACTGCCACTTATTGCAGTATTATACCTCTATTTGTATTTTGTATCTTATGTATCATGCACACTTGTCACTTTTTCCTCTTGTAACGTATCATTTGCTACCTCTTTTTGTATCTTGTTTGTTTTTGTTATTTGCACAATTGTCACTTTTTCCTCATGTAATGTAACGCTTGCTTTTGTATTATGCTCACTTGTAATTTTCTCCTCATGTAATGTTACTGTTCCTATTGTGAAGCGCTCTGACACCTTCAGGTAAAGTCTGCGCTATATAAAAACGCATAAATACATATATTATAAGGGGTGAACGGGATAACTTCTATTATGTGCACTGCCAATGGCCCAAGCATTTTTAGCAGTGGCTTTAGCCGCTGTGTTCGTGAAACTTCTTGTGAAACATCTTTTTAAGTGTTGTGCATTTACACAGCTTCATAAAACTGCATGTGGAGCGGTCAGACTATAGGTGCCTGAGGATACTAACCGTTTCTCTATGCTCTGTCGTGTGAAAATAGATAAATGTCACCTGACTCAAACCAGGCAGTGTCCTTGCCAGAAATTCAGGTCCTTCCTTCACATTAAGGAATTTAGCAAAAGTACATCACATTGCTTCACAGGGTCACAATTTCATTACTGTTATTATTTTCACTTCCACAAGTGAGTTACAGTATGAAAAAGATGAACTTTACTCACCACAGAAGGAGCTGTCCCTCCAGCTGCCGATGGTCAGATTGCCAGCCTGGCAGGTGGCTGCATAGGTTTGAATGGCATGGCACAGGACCGTGCTGTTCCCTTCAGTCAGGCAGTGGTCGTAGACGCAGTCAGAGTAGTAGTGAGCTGGGTTGATCTTTAAGTGACAGGAGGAGAAGGGCCCTCTGGGGTCTTGGATGATCCAACAGGCTCGCTTGGAGGCCATGATCTTGTCAGCACTGCAGACTGGGCAGTCACTTGAGCATCCGTGGTCACAGCCAGTGCTGCCTTCAGAAACCCAGCTGGTACCAAAGGTGAAGGCGTTAGTAACGACAGACCCAGTTCGGGTAGTGAAGTCATCGGACACCACCCCGTTGAAGTTCCCGCATAGCCCACTGGTTTGGCCTCGGAATCGAGCAGGAAGTGTAACGAAGACGCTGTAGACCATGTCATAGTTGACTGTCAGGCCAAAGTCTGTTCTTAGTACTATATAGGCCCCACTTTTAAAGATGACTATTCTTCCACTGTTGATATTCACAGGCAGAGTCTGAATGATTCCATTTATCTGATGGAGAAAGTTAAAGTAAATGGCTTGTTATTACATATATTAATTAACCAAGTGACAAAGTAAATAAACAGAAGGACCAAATCCTCAATGTAAGGATTTGAACCCCCTTCAAAGGGAAGAAAACTGCTTGTTGGTTGCAATATGAAACAAATTCAAAACTAACTACAATGAAGACAAATATATTTGTTACCATGCTCTATTGTTGCTCTAAAAGGAAAACTAACTATTTCAAACCAGTCAAAAACCTGAGATCATTCTCAGGACCTATATTAGAGGCGCAAATCCCTCAACCCCTCAATTTGTGATCATGGTTTCTAAAGTGCTGGAATAATGTCCTCTTTAAAACATTGTTGAACTCTTCTGGTGATCATTTCGCAACCAAAGTGATAAGATTTTGGAGTCATCATCACCTTCAGAAACGCATTAATGAATTGAGTAGCTCTAGAAATGGTCCTTTCTTTATGACAATTTTACAAGTGTGTCACAATTTAAATGGCTTCATTTCAATATCTCACAATATCTTTGTCCATGGACCTTGCCAAATACATTAAAAAACTCAGCGCATCATAACTAAACTACTGGTATTATCCTCTTCGTGTAAATTTGTCAAAGATACAGGTGTTGTACTTTGATGTTGCGGTTGTGGATGACTGGCGAGGATATTCAAGGATGTTGAAAACTTCTTTGTGATATTTTATGTTTATGGATTGGATTATCTTAGAAAGTCTAAGCTTTCACAAAATTGCAGTATAAAACCCCTGAGATTATGTTACCTTGCTTAAATTGTCTAGAGTTCTTATTGTTAGAAATGGGGTCTGTGGTTGGCAGAGGTTTTGTTAGAAATGGGGGTCTTTAGTTGGCAGAGGTAGGTACCTTTGTCCAAATAGGGACTCTTGCTTCTAGTCAGGTTAAGGGGTATACACACTTTAGATAACCCCTGCTCACCCCCTGGGTAGCTTGGCATGAGCAGACAGACTTATCACAAAGGCAATGTGTAAAGTATTTGTACTCAAGATACACAGTAATACAGTAATAACACCACAAATGAACACCACACCAGTTTAGAAAAATAAAGTATCTTTAGCTAAACTCAACAAGCCCAAAACGACAAAAATCCAACATACAAGCAATAAGAATATGACTTTTAAAAGGTTTCAAACAACTTGGCCCATAGAAAACTATGGATGCGACAAAATTCACAAGGCCAAACAGCCGCAGAGATGGGAAGCATCGAAAAACTTAGAGATGCGTCAATTCCTGAGACCATGGGGAGGCGATGCAACAGTTCTGCTGCACACAGAAGTGATACGTCGAATCCGGTTTGTAGGGGGAAGTGATGTGCCGATTTCGAGACGGTTCTGGTCCGCGGGTGATGCATCGGTAAAACTTGCTGCACAGGTACGATGCGTGGAAATCCGGGATGAGTCGGCGATCGATGCGGCGGCGTCGAGCAGCGATGCGTTGATTTCTTCAGCCGCGATTCCTCGATGCGTTGGTTCTTACAGCGGCGACAGGTGCTGCATTGGTTTCGGCAGCGGCGCGGCGATGCGTGGAGATTCTTCTCGCACAGCGGTGCTGCATCGGAAAAACTGCCGCAAGAAGAGCGATGCATTGATTTTTTTGTAGTTGCGTTGCTTTTCCAGCTCCCAACAGCAGGAACAACCTCCAGAGGCCCAACACAGTCACAGGCACCTCTTGGGAGGTCAGAATTCCCAGAAAGGAAGTTCAGGAGAGCTGGGAGTGAAGTCTTTGTGTACCTGAGACTTCAAAACAGGAGGCAAGCTCTACTCAAGCCCTTGGAGCTCTTCCTCAAGCAGGGGACACACAGTACACAGCAAAGCCTTTCTCCTTTCCTTGGCAGAAACAGCTACTGCAGGCCAACCCCAGGCACACAGCAAGGGCAGTACTTCTCCTCAGTTTCTCCAGCTCTTCTCCTTGGCAAAGGCTCCTCTTGATTCCAGAAGTAGTCTAAAGTTCAGGGGTTTTAGGTCTAATACTTATACCCCAAAATGTCTTTGTTCTCTTTGTGCAAGGGTCTCTGAGCCCAGCCCAAACCAGTTCTGTCCTCACTGGTGCAGCATGACCGCAGGGGGTGGAGACAGCATTGTGGAAGGGAGACAGGCCCTTTTCAGGTGCAAGGAAATCTTCTCCCACTACTCTAAATTCAGCCAGGGTCTATTCAGCCCAGCTCTGAGTCATCCAGGAAGGGCCAGGCACACCTCACCCCCAAGTGGCTGTCTACAGTGAATGCACATCCCCAACCCCTGTTACTCCAAAACCAGACAGTCAATACACAAACAGGCAGAGGCACACAGAATAATTAAACAAGAAAATGCCTACTTTCTAAAAGTGACTGTAATAAGGGGGTGGGGCCCTTTGCACTCAGCTAGAATGGGCCAGTAAATACAGGAAATGGAAAAAATCTAGCTGACCGTTTCTAATGCTGGTTTTTGATTTAAACAGACTAGGATCAAACTCTCAGTTGTCTTGGTCTACATAATTTAATATGTCAATTATTTAAACAAATTCCAAATTAAGTCATTTTATCAATTCACAAACAACAGATCTGGACAACACTGTGTTTTGTTGAACATACAAACTAACACAACAATCTAACACAAAATCAAAAACGACTGATTTGGTATTTCACAATCACTGAGAATACACAAACAATAAATATAAATAGTTTGAAATTACCAGTCGGAATCAAAAAAGTAACCCACGTTTCATTTCATCCAATTTTTGAAAAATATACACTGGGGTTACTGGCCAGAGGGGACAACCATTTTTTAAGGCAACAGGAGGTTACAACATTTACAGGACCTAGTTCCCTTTGTTGCTAATGTTGTTTTCCTAATACAATTCATTCCCCAATGGCACAAGCGTGCCGATGCGTTTCAAATCCCCCTTCAGTTTCTGGGATTCTCTTCAGGGCTAAGACTGGAAGAACTCTGGCAGCTCTGTGTTTTTTATCGTGTCTGCATATATTTTAAAGGACTCATGAACTTCAATTTTCGAAGGTAAACGTTTTTCTGAAAGTCTTCGTGTTTATTACATTCCCGCTGGGAAGCGTTAAGTGTTCAGAGTCGTAGACACGTGTCTGTTTTTTTTAAACGACGTTCGTGCAGCCGTTAGTTTGCTGCCTTCAGCACAAGTGGGCGAAGGACTCTGTCTGCTCACAGTACTTTCTAAAAGTGGCATTTTCAAGCACACAATTTAAAAACCAACTTTACCAAAAGATGTGTTATTAAATTCTGAGTTCAGAGAGCCTAAACTTTATTTCTCTATCTTCTCCCAATGGGAAGTTATATTTATAAGATGTTGTAAGTCAACTCCCATTCTATCCTATAGGGCAAGATAGCCTTTCAATAGTGAAAAACGAAATTGGCAGTAATTCACTATCAGGACATGCCAAGCACCTTTTCAGAGCTACTCATGTGGTAGGCACAATCAGTGCTGCAAGCCCACTAGTAGCATTTGATTTACAGGCCCTGGCACACTACAGTGCACTTTACTAGGGACTTACCATAAATCAAATATGCCAATCAGGGAAAACCAATTGTAACAACAATTTACACAGGGAGCACTCGCACTTTGATCCTGATCAGCAGTGGCAAAGTGCCCAAAGCATCTAAGCCAGCAAAAACGAAATCCAGCACAGCATTAAAAATACAGGCGGTAGAGGCAAAACGTCAGGGGAAACCACTCCAAAGATGCCAAGACTACCACTAGTCCCCTCCAGCTGAAATATGGGGAGAACTACCCACCCTCTTGGGATTTCTCATCACTAAGGCGGAAGAATCTGGGCAGACCATCAGCATTGGCGTGTTCTGTACCAGAGCGGTGTTCCACCGTAAAGTCCATTCCCTGTAGGGAGATGGACCACCTCAACAGTTTTGGATTCTCACCCCTCATCTGCATCAACCATCTGAGGGGCCTGTGGTATGTCTGAACCCGGAAGTGAGTCCCAAACAAGTAGGGTCTTAGCTTCTTCAGCGCCCAGACCACAGCAAATGCTTCTCTTTCAATTGCACTCCACCTCTGTTTCCTGGGAAGTAGACTTCTACTAATGAAAGCTACGGGTTGGTCCAAGCCCTCGTCGTTCAATTGTGAGAGTACTGCTCCCACACCATGCTCTGAAGCATCTGTCTGCACAACAAATTCTTGGGAGAAGTTGGGTGCCTTGAGCACGGGCACCGTGCACATGGCAGATTTCAGGGCATCAAAAGGGGTCTGACAGGCATCGGTCCAGATCACTTTCCGTGGCTGCTTCCTTGAAGTCAGCTCTGTCAAGGGGGCAACAATTGTGCCATATCCCTTGACAAACCGTCTGTAGTACCCGGTGAGCCCCAAAAAGGCTCTCATCTCCGTCTGGGTCTTGGGGGGTTCCCAAGCCAGAATCGTGTCAATCTTAGGTTGTAGGGGTCCACCTGGCCGCTTCCTACCTGGTGCCCTAAGTACACCACAGAACCCTGCCCTATCTGGCACTTACTGGCCTTGATAGTGAGGCCGACCTTCTGCAGAGCCTTCAACACTTCACAGAGGTGTTGCAAGTGTTCCTCCAAGCTGGAGCTGAGAACTTTACTAGGGACTTACAAGTAAATCAAATATGCCAATCAGGGAGAACCAACTGTAACCACAATTTACACAGGGAGCACTTGCACTTTGACACTGATCAGCAAGGGCAAAGTGCCCAAAGCATCAAAGCCAGCAAAAACGAAATCCAGCACAGCATCAAAAATACAGGAGGTAGAGGCAAAAAGTCAGGGGAAACCACACCAAAGATGCCAAGTCTAACAGGTTTGCACCCTGTAGGGACCACCACTCTAGTCAGGGTAAGTCAGATACACACCCAAAATTAACCTGTGCTCACCCTCTGTTAGCTTGGCACAGAGCAGGCAGGCGTAATTTAAGAGGCAATATGTAAAGTATTTGTGGAACACTAAAATTACAGTAACTCAATGAAAACACCACAAAAAGACTCCACACAGGTTTAGAAAAATAAAGAATATTTATTGAAACAGACCAAAACGACAAAAATCCAATCAGTAGAAGTCGAGATATGAATTTTTAAAGATTAAAGGTGAAAGTGATGCTTAGAAATCACTAGCTGTCAAAAGGTTACTTGAGGTTGCGAGGGACCGATGCAAATTCAAAGTTGAACCGCGATCGACAGCAGGCCCGGCTGCAGACTCAGACAGGTCCCACTGAAGAATTGTCTTAGGTGGAGCTTTGGTCGACGTCAAAAGCTCGAGGGGTGGAGTCGAGGAAGCGCTGCATCATTGTCGATCCATAGATGGAGGCGAGTGTCAGCGCCAATCCGTGCCATCGATGGAAGCTTCGTTGTCAAACCGTTTTGTGAGGCAGGCACTGCATCGATGTTGAGCCACGCAGTCCATCGGCATTGAGCTGCACTGGCTGTAGAATCGCTGTCGTCGAACGGCTCCTGTGTCGGGGTCGATGGGCAATGGATCGGTTTCAACCGGTACAAGGTCGCTGCTGCATCGACATCAATGTGGAAAAAGCTGCAGAAACCTACTTCTGACACCCAGGACTGTAGGGGGCACCTCAGGCAAGGGTAATACTCCCAGATGGCAGAGTCCAGCAGCACCTGAAGGATGGTAGGAAGTCTTTTGTGTCCCTGAGACTTCAGAAAACAGTAGGCAAGCCAGCCAGCCCTTGGAGTCCCTCTGGGTTCAAGTGAGAGGGTCCAGTCCTTGTCCTCAGAAGGCAGAGATCAGCAAACAGCAGGACAGCTCATCAAAGTAGAGAAGCAGTTCCTCAGAACAGTCAGTCAAAGCAAAGTGGCAATCCTTTCAGCACAGCAGTCTTTACTCAAGCAGAGTTCTTCCCAGGTCCAGTAGCGTAATGATTTGATAGGGCCAGAACCTTGGTACTTATACCAAAGAGTTCCTTTGATGTAGGGGTTGACTTCAAAGGAACTCTCAGAAGTGCACAAGGATCCCTTTCAACTCAGCCCTGGCTCGAGACTACCAGTAGGGGGTAAATCAACCCTATGCGTGAGGGCAGGACACAACCTATTCAGATATAAGTGTGTCACCTTTCCCCCTTCCTGCCCAGGAAGTCTATCAGTATACAGATGAATGCAGATGTATCCCTGTCACACACAGCCCTTCCTGTGTTGTGGCTGTCTCGAGGGAATGCACAAAGTGTAGCTGTCACCCAGTCCAGATGTGTATTGGAGACAGGCTGTTAGGAACAAAGAGCAATAAGAGCTGAGAAACATCTACTTTCTATAAGTGGCATTTCTAAAATGGTAATTTCAAATCCAGCTTTATCATTAAAGAGGATTTATCACCACCATTCCGAAGATATTTAAACATGAAGTAGCTACTCCTTTCCAGTCTGTAATTATAGCTTAAAAGGTATTTTAAGGAACCCCCAATGCTAGCCTATAGAAAGTGTAGGTCTCACAACAGTTAAAAACTAATTTAGGTGTTTGTCACTGTCATGACATGTAAACCTTGAACGTACATGTCCTGCCTTTTAATTGCACAGTAACCTGCCATTAGGGTCACTTAGGGCCTACTTTAGGGGTGACTTATGTGTCATAAAAGGTTACTTTAAGGCTTGGTAAGTGGTTTTAAATGCCAATTCTAAGTGGCAGTGAACTACACTCAAAGAGACAGGTTTGAAAAGCTTCTTGTGTGGGTGGCACAACCAGTGCTGCAGGCCCACTAGTAGCATTTAGATTACAGGCCCTGGGTACATGGTGTACCACTTTACAATGGACTTACAGGTAAACTAAATATGCCAATTGGGTATACACCAATGTCAACATGCTTAGGGGAGAAGCACATGCGCTTTAGCACTGGCTAGCAGTGGTAAAGTGCTCATAGTCCTAAATCCAACAAAAAGATTTCAGAAGAAGGATGAGGAGGAAGGCAAAAAGTTTGGGGTAACCCTGCAAAAAGGGCCATTTCCAACACCTATATTTTTGAATCTTTTTCGATATTCTGAGAATTTAACAGAATGATAACTCCTCCATTAAATGTGGTTGTACTGAGCCTCACATTGTGGTTGATTAAACAGAAAGCAATTTGCCTCCAGTTTTTTAGCCTGAAGAAGGAAGACAATCTCATTTTGCAATGCAAGTGCGGTTTCGGCTCTCACAAGGGAGCTTTGGGGTATGAATGCAAAATATTATCAATGCAAAACTATCTTGGTATTCATCAACAAGATGTGAACAAAATAGAAAAAATATTTACAATAGTATGCCTATTAACTCTTAACATAATTTTTTATGTCATTCACTTATATTTTTTATATTTTCCGACTGAAAGACACATTAAATAAAATTATTCAGGTGCTGATGGAAGCCTGACAATTAAATCTTCTACAATGTTATTAGAAATTAGGATTACCTCATTCAGACACTCCACCTACCTCAACTGTGCCATGTCTTCCACTCTGGAGATGTATCTGGGTCCGATATACAGAAACGAAGACCTCCTTGGTCACTGCCACCTGCAGGCCCTGGAACTTTTCATTCTTCACCTCCACTCTAAATAAGGGTAGAGAATCATTGGAACCTTGGATTTCAGACAAGACGTACTTGCAGGTGCCTTGGAAATCAAACCTTCTGCCATCAAAGCTGGTGTAGTGAGGGTCTCCTGAGGCCCGGCAGACACCGTCAGGCAGAACATGGCAGCCATAGACGCCTTTCACAGTGCTGCAAGTCTCACCAGTGGCACAAGATGAAAGTGAACACTGGACAGTCCTGGTGGAGCCATCACACCGGCACAAAGTCTGGCAGTTGTCCTGTTTCCAGAAAGTGTCTCCTGCTCTGTAGTATTTGCCATTTTCTGTGCAGCCGCACTGACTCTGTGGCACACAGTCTGTGCCACTTAGAACAAACCCGCTCTCACACTGGCATCCTTCCTTGCACTGACCGCGGCAGACGGTTGAGGTACCGGCACAGGTAGCAGGGCAAGAAGATCCACATAACTCGTACGTCTGATTACTGGGACACCTAATGTCTGGAAAATCAAAATGCCATTAATTTGCTTTATTCCTTTGAGCACAGAAACAACAGTAACATAATAATACTGGAGAGAAATCATAATAATAATAATCATCATCATCATAGAACAAATATTACTACTAATAATAATAGTGGTAATTAGGTTTCATGGCTCGCTGTCAAGGATAATATTATTTGCTAAAGGCCAAAACCTGAGTAATGTGATGGCCTATAACGAGGGTGTAGGCCTGTAACAACCGCTAGAGCCCAACAGAGAAGGTCTTTACAGTTATTAGAGCATTCTGCCTACTGGGATTATGTTGATACTTAAAATGGAAAAAGAGAAAGACAAACACTGTAGCCTTGTAGTACGTCTGACCCGTCATTATGGGCCCTGGGCCACTTCTGTCTTCAGTGGAGCTCTTAGCATTCTGGTGTTCTGCTATAGCTATATAGCCTGCTGCTGAAGCCTAAAACTGTTGCTCGTTGCCTTCAACCCGAGCTATAGGCCCAAGTTGCAGACGAGGTGCGATAACGTAAGTGAGAGCCTTTAAAATCTGGTATAGCTGAGCCAGAAGAGTTATATTGCTATCAGAACATTCCACTAAGTAGGCCTAGACTGTTTAAATTAAAAAGGGACATTAGAATGTAGGAGCAGTAGAACTGTTGTAACCCACATTGGACGTATGCCACTCCATTGTCTTCAATGGAGTTCTCAACATTCTAATGAACTAATAATAAACGGCCTTGCAGCTCTGTAGACAAAGTACAGACATTACTGAAATCCATTTCTAAAATACTTATGCCATAGAAGGCAACCCATGAAAATTAAGATGTAGGAATAGGTGACCAGTCACTGATTCTTTCTGCTCATAACATTCACGTGCCGTTGTACTAAACAGTTGTGCAAGACCATTTTAAAAGATTCAGCAGCATGCTAATATGATCTGCATATATCACAACGAATAATATGGAATCTGTGTAAAGAGATATTTAATGGTTAGAATACTCGTCATGAAATTACCCTTAACTAAATATTACTACTAATCAAGTGAATCCAATAACAAGTGAGACAAGCCAAAAGGGGATAACAAAAATATGTTGTTGTTTAACCTGAAGAACCAACAATAGTTTGTAAAAGAGGAACTTTAAGTGGAGCTACACTTAATTTTTAGAGAGGAATTAGACCATCTTCCTATTCATTAAATAATGAGAACAGCAGATCTGATATGGTGGATACATTGTTGTTGGGAGCTAAGTGATTACTTCTTATGGAGAAACTTTACTAGATAGGTTATTTTGGCAATTTCAGTGATTAGACCAGAATATGTTTATGTGTGTGCTCATTATATTAGGGGATTTGAGTGAGTGGTAACATTTTACCCCATAGCTATGAGACGTGTATAAATCTAAATCTAGAGGAAGGTATATTTTCCTGGCCCAGAACTGTGTTTAAGGAAATGTACGCATAAATTACGGTATTACAGAAATGTCACATAGTAAAAATAAAGCTTGTTCTCAAGAAGCTGCAGTGCTTTACATAATCAGTAAACCACCACTGCAGTGATGTTCATGATCATATGAATCATCAATTTAGTTTCAATTGTTTCCTCGACTTCTGTTCCCCATACTGTTAAATATTCATCTTAGTAATGTGGTTACTAAAGAAGCAGTTGAATAACTATAATCTTACATTAAGGAGGGAAAATATGATTAAACTGAAATAATATAAATTTCTTACCCAAGAGAAAGATTTAGAGTTTGGTAGACGCCGTTAACTCCGTCACAAATGTGACAGATATCCGTCTGTCGTATTACAAATCCATTATAGCCTTTGGAACTTATAATACGTCAGACGGCATACCTGTGACGTTTGTGACGGAGTAACCGGGACGGCAAACTCTAAAGCAGCCTCTACATCTCAAAACTAAAGATCGAGTTATATATTAGCGATTTAAAGCAATTTGCAATTATGACCATTTTGTTTCATCCATTATTTTTCAACAGGAATAGCCTGAAAATATTTGTAAACAATCCCACATCAGTAGTTGTTTGAGGCCTAAGTGAAGGGCACTTTCATTCCACAGGAAGGTAGTTATGAGGGAACGTTGGAGATGAGCTTTTATTTTTTTATAATTTCCACTGAAATTAGATCCATGGGCAAGTGATTGGTAGGAAGGTTTAAAGAATATTGCATTAACATTAGCACTGGAAGCAGCTGTGATTAAAGCCTGTATCGTCCACATGGAATATTCTTTCAAAATCAAAGGATTTAAACTTTTTTATCAGCCACCAGCCAAGTAGTTTGTATTTGGCCAATGGAATCATTATCATGTGTTAGGAACCGTGGAGTACCTCAAAGTTTCTCCCTATCCTGCCTGCCTTCTGATGTCTATGTGCACTCTCTAGCACAGCTTCTTGAGCTTTATCAGGTGAACCTCAAATGTACATGGTGGTTCATTACTTCAGCTGGAAGATAAGCCAATGAAACACACTAACATCATTATCTAGATTCCTTTTACTACTGCACATCATGTTTACTGTTGATAAAAGAGAGGATTTTATAAATTTGGAAAACAAAACTAGCCAGTAAACAACATTTTGAATGGATTTCCAGCTTTGATTCACCACCAGACATCATTCTGGAAGTACAGAGCTTCGGATCTAGATTCATCACCCAAGTTAAAGTGATGGTTCAGAATGTCCCTATACTGCTCTGCAACTAGTTAAGAGAGCTTTGGGGATAGCAGGTTCATTGCAAGAATGTTTACACAGGACTCCATAGAAGGTCATTGATAAGCGTCAAGCACTTCAAAATCATACATCCAGAATATGCCTGGATCAGTGAATAATCAAACACATTAAACCAGCTCTGAAAGCACTATAATGCCACCCAGTAGACACTTGGAGCAAGTGCAAAATCCTATGTAAAACAACAAGGCTTACAGGGGCTAAAGATCAAGATATGTATAAAATCATGACCCAACAGTGTTCCCAACACATATCTTATTTGGACAATGGCAGATTCCATTACCTAATAGACCTTCAAATCCATGAACCAGAGAAGAAGATCATAAGGCTTCCAGGGCCAATGCACTTAATTTGAGCCTAAAGTCAGAGTCAAACTGAATGCATTTGAGAAAAGGAATGAACATTTAAAGGTTCTTTAAAGCCTGTAAAGGACCTCCATGCAATTTGAGACAGTAGTTGATTAGTTCGAGCCCAAATAATGCTGATAGCACTATAACATCTCTGTAATCACAACTTGCAGACTTTTCACATCTGAAGCACTCTGACGTAAATTAAAGATGAGGTGCGCTGCTCAACAAGCAATAATCAAAGTCCTTTTTTAACTTACCACATGCAATGAGGCTCCTCCATGGTAGTATGGCTTTGCCGCGACTCTGACAATAATGGGCATAATTTTTCACACTTTCACAGAGTGTGGGATGGTCACCGTCTGTTCCACACATGTCATAGACACAGTTCTTGAAGTAGACCTCAGTGTCAGCACTGAAGCTGCTGTTGAATGGACCGGTTGGATCTTTCATAATTCCACAGTGGTTCTGGTTGCTGTACCTGGACACCATATCCTCACCACAGACTGGTGGATTGTTAGTGTCTATGCAGTTGAAAGGAGAATCCTCATCTCCTGCTTTCCAGCTGTTTCCAAAAGTGACTACATTGCCCACCAAGGATCCATCAGGAATCCTGAAGTCGTCTGTCTTGTTCCCATTGAAATTTCCACAAAGGCCAGCAAGAGATCCAGAGTATTCTGCTGGCACCTGAACAGCTACATGATGTCTCCAATCATAGGAAACCACAAGGCCAAAATCTGACTGGATGACTGCGGAGGAACCACTGTAATAGACCTGGATTTTGCCAGATTCACTGGAGAATGGGAGAATATGTAGGAAACCATTGATCTGAAATGATTAAACATAGTTTTGTTTAATTATTTTATAACGTTTTAGAGTTTTGATCAAATATGTACACTTTGTGTTTGAGAGAGCTAATTAGAAAATATATTAGTGGCAGTGTGCCTCTTCCACAAAATTGACTAGCATTATTTGTCTATTCAAGTTTTCCTTCATGTAACTATTCACAACGAAATCCCTCTTCTCCTTGGGTGTCACATGCAGTAGATATCCTAATGAAGGGCATGATTAAGTTTATTGCTTGTTGTCAGATTTTCTGCACCAAATTAGACAGATCGGCTCACCCTTTTCTAAATATTTGTATCCATAGCAGAGAGTGAAAACCTAGACGATCCTGGCTCTAAATATCTAATTTTGTAGGTTCTCTTCTGTTTCATTAAAAGCTTGCATAAAGTTACTGAGCCTATGCATTAATGGTGACAATAATGTATTCATCTGCTGTTTGATATCCAGTGCAAAAATACATTTATTCTTAAAAATCAATGAATTGGTGTTTTGGGTGTTCTGCTCATTAACCTATCACACTGCACCGTGTTGCACTGTTCGCTTGCTATGTTCTTCCTTTATGAACAGGTGCGTAGGACTCTCTCAATCAACTTTACTACTCAAAATTGCGGTAATTGATTTAAAAACTAGATGGTACAATGATTCGTGTACAAACTATTTTCATTTAATTTGTTTCTCAATCTTTCTAAACTGTTTTCTAAAATATGTGCCTTTTTAGATCCAAGTATTTAATTTACAACTATTTATTCTTGCTACTAGTTTTAAATATTTCCTAATAACTGTTTGGACCTCCCTTTAAGAAACAAAGATTCAAATAGAATAACTTTCAGTGCTATATTTGAACAAGTAACATCACAGTGCCTCCTTACCTGAACTTTGCCATATTCTCCACTCGCTATGGAAACCTGCTCCCCGTAGACATTTACTTCCACTCTTCGTGTCCAGGCCACCATTGGTGATGATCGGTGCTCGTTCTGTACCACGACGCTAAAGTCAATGAGAGAGCCGGTCTGGGAACTATACTTGCTGAGGGTGTACTTGCAGGTGCCCTGGTAGTCAAAGATGACTCCATCAAAGGTGTGGTAGTGAGGATCTCCAGAGGCCCAGCAGATTCCGTTGTCTACAGGGTAGCACTTCCTGATTCCATTCATGACCTTACATTCTTCTAGGGCGGCACATGTGTGGGCCTCACACACCATCTGTTGTGCATTACATGTGCATTTCTGGCTGCAGGTGTCTGTTAGGAAGACCTCATCTCCCAGGTTGTAGTAGACGCCATCCATGGTGCAGCCGCACTGACTTTCAGGGACACAGAGGCCAGAGTGAAGAGCAAACCCTTCATCACAGAAGCATCCGTCCACGCTCTCTGCGGCGCATGCGACAGTTTGATGAAGGTTGCGGCAAGTGGTTGGGCATCCAGTGCCAAACAGTTCATAGTGTCTGTTCTCAGGGCAGTTGTCATCTGTGAAGAATAAAACAAAGTAAACTTATCAATTTTAAGTTAACTGGTTTGAAGCTGCATGTGGAATATCTTATGAACAATATATTGCTTGTTGCTAAATTAAACACTTCTCAATATATTATGTAATTGTGCTTGGCAGTATTTAGGTTTTAAAGTCAAATTCAAATGCTTCTGAGAAGCACAAATTAAATATCTCCATAACTGTTTGTCCATGCTAATACTGTGAAAGGAATTCATGTAGTGGGGCAGCCCAAGTACTTAGAGCAGTGTAGGAGGGCGGTTTACTTACCACATTGCAGCCCTGCCCTCCAGTCTGGAATCACCAAGCTGTGAAGGTTACAGATCTCCTCGTAGGCCTGGACAGCTGTGCAGAGCATCCCCTTGTTGGTGCCATAGAAGCAGAGATCATACACACAAGAGGCCACAAATGGTTCCGCGTCCTCGTGCCACTGGCACTCATCGAAGGGGCCGGATGGGCGGGTGATGATCCTGCACTGCCCCTCGATGGCTCCCAGATTAGTGCAGGTGTCGTTAGAGCTAATCACACCTGTATCATCTACACACCTGTGAGGAAAAAACACAACGTAACTAATTTAGAAAATGATCCTCAAACTGCATTAGGTGCAGTGAAAATGAAGAGACACTTAACGCTGTGCTTAATAAGATATGAGTTGCATAGTGAAGTGTTACACCCTTTATAAGATTTACCTTGTACAGTTGTTTCAGAAACATTGATCATTTGATTCTACATAGCTCCGCCTTTTCTCCCGTAAAACGCCCTTTTTGCAGACACATAGGAGAACATGCTCGTACACTTCAAAGTTGTTTTTTTATGAGCCTTGATGTGTCTTTAAATATTGCAGATTTATTTTACTTTCAAACTATGTTTATTTAAAAACAGAACATTGCAGCTGTCTCATAATGAGTAAGTTCTAATTCAGAAAAGTGGACGAGCATTAGTCTATTTACTGAGAGCCAGAGCAACATGTGGAAGCTCCTAATTCCACTTTTTCCCTTCTTCCCCAAGACATCAACCATTGGTCAACCTAAAAAATCTGCCTTTAGGTGAGTTATATCAAACCTCTTTATCTTGCTGCACGTTTTTCAAACTATTTATCTCTCACCTCAAATTCCAGAAGGTTCCTCCCTCACTTCCGACTACAATGAAATGATGTCCACCATTAAAAAAGATTTTTTCCCTCTCAAAAAAGGGACTCGAGGCCAGGAAGTCAGCTTCTTGGTAGTCTGCAGACTGAATGCTGCTGCCTAAGGGCACCTAGCCATATCTATTTTGTATATATAACATTTCTATTGAAAGTTTCAGATATACACAGAAAAGGCACCAGCATTCCAGAAGCAGGTACTTTTAATTTTCTGATCATGTACCACCACATAGTTTACAACATTTTCTACGGCTCAATAATCACGAGAGGAAGTTGTATACCACTGCATCCCCCTCCCACCACATCAGTGTAACTGGCATCAAGCCCTAGAAAAGGACATGAATGCATTTGGATAAAATGTGACTTTCCTCTTATAGGGGTGAAAATGACACCACACATACCTAACACCCATACATTTGACAAATTCTTTGACATGTGCTGTATTCCATATGGAGCCTAGGAGGACATAGGACATATCTAGCACCTTATGCTCTACCTCATTAAAATCCCTTTCCAGAATCAATCTGCTCACTGAGGCCTATATTGTGACGAACCAAATCTTTTCAAGGAAAGTTTTTACAAGCAGGGCATGGCAGGGCATAAATGTTCGTTAGAGTCAGTGACGTGTAGCATAAATGACCCAATGAGATGAGATACTGGCCTAGCATGTCTCACAACACCTTAAGTGACTTAAGTGGCTGGAAATCCAGAAAAGGATGGCTTTTCCCTGTAGCCTAGTATTAATCCCACATGTAGGACTAAGGAGAACTCATATCATGATAGAAATCAATGGCATGCGAAGATATCTGACTCTTACCAAGGGAGTATTTTGCCCCTAGAGGTAATAGCTACATTTTACCAATGAGCCCAGTGGTGTCTCTATAATGGAGATAGGGAAGACACATTGGAAAGATGACAACTCAGTGTAACATAAAAACGGTTATTTACACAAAGGAGCCTCCAAGATACCTACTGGATTATTTGAGAATGTTGGAAATCCTATGTTTCTGACCCCAAATTTTATGCCTACAGAAATCGGGCAACTGATGGCTTTTTCCAGGAATAGATACAAAACACACTAACTTTAGAAAAACTATTTGCTCCAAAGTGCCTTACTGTTAACCATAGTATTATTTGAAAATGTTGGAACTATCATGTTTTTTGAGCCCTTGGGACAACCAAGTGTAGATTAAGACGAGCTATGTACTGCAAGAGAACCCATGTAACTATAGGGGACTTTGAGGAATGCTGAAATCCCATATTTCCAAGGGTAACATTTGTGTGTGGGATTAATCTCAACAATCATAAATGTGGCATTAGTATCTTCGTATCTGAGAAGAGGAGATATTTTGATAGAGAATGAGACAGTCTGACATAGAAAAGCTTTTGAAATTGTCGGAGAAAAATTCCATGTGCCTGGGAAGAGACAGTGGCTAATGACTCCGTTTCTGAGGAATTTCTGCTTGAGTCTTTCTGACTGAGGAAAATACATAATCATATGAAAAGCTACATTATTTGTTTTCTGTGCACAACTTTTGTGTGAGGGGTAATGTTTTTTTTGGCTTTGTGCCAGAGTTAAAAAACAAAAGTCACATTAGCCTGGGGCCTTACAATGTAACACAAAAGAGCTATTTGCTGCAAAGACACCATGGAACTATGTGTAAGATTGAGAATTTTGTAAAATCTCATCGTTTGAGTCCAAACGTTTGTGGGGTTAATAACCATATTTTACAAATATGGCTACTCACTAACTTTAGAGGATTTCCTTTGACAGCCGGAGATGACATATCAGAAAAGCTTTAGAATCTTCGTTGAAATTGCAAGCCTAAGTTTATTGACTATTTCACAAATGAGGCCAGTGGTGCGTTTTCCTGGAGTTGAGAAAGTCTCTCCGACGACAACCCGCTGTAACACGAGAAAGAGATTTGTTCCAAGGAATTCTGTTATGGTTGGGGGATGGTTGGGGGATGTTTGATATTTGCACATCCTACGTTTCTGAGCCCAAATGCAATGTCCACATTTCACATAAGGGAATAATTAGCCCCTTTGGTAGATAAAAAGGACGCAAACATGACAAAAACTATAAGCACCAACAAGCCTCAACGTTTCCTGTACGATAGTTAGAAATTGTTGAGAATCCCGTTAAGTAGCCTTACTTTCTCCCTGAGAGGTAACCACCACAAATCACCAAGTATGTCAGAGGTGCTATGTTGAAAAAGTATAGAACGTCACTTTGGTATGTGAAAAAGAAGCATGATAAAGGTATTTGATCCACATGTACTTATATAAATATATTATATTTAGAAAACATTTAATATTCCAAGATGTTGAGTCTAAATATAGTGCTTTGCTTAAATTATTGCTTTTTTCCAAATTACCATCATTTTTATTAGAACCACCAGATTCTCGACAACAGCGTAAAAGAAAACATAAACAAATAAACTAATAAAAAAAACAATAAACTAAAATACCAAAATTCATCAAAGTACAAATCGATTTTTTAATCCTGAATTTAAAAAAAAAAACTTTCTTACTATATTTTGTTATGTCCGGTTTTTAACTCTGGAATTTGCCTAAAGTTTATTTTTGGACATTACTAATACTATAAAACTGCAACTTAAAACCCAACTCACAAAAGTAGCAATCTTTCCACCCTAAAATCGTTAATACCAGATGAATACACTCGATGTTTATTAACATAACATAAGAAAATATTATTTAAATAAGTGACAGTCTCTTGGCCCTTTACAATTTGTCTTGATGATGGCCAATCATGTTTTGTTAAATGATCACATTACTTAGACTATCTGTTCCTGCAATTCTATGAAAGTTTTCCTGAAACTCTAGCATGTTGCATTTATTCTACTGCTTTTTATTTACAAATTGAGATACAAAATCGCTTACACTGCAAGGAAAAGGAAAAAATCACCAAACACTTCCTCAACCTACAGAATGCTGTATATATTTTAATGTTTCTTTTCTGAAAGTTCAGACGTAAAATCACTCACCCTGCTGAATCGATGTCTGCTTTCCAGGAGTTCCCAAACTCTGCATCGTTGCGCGCAAGAGTTCCATCCGGCTTCGCCTTGTCGTCCTTGGGGTTTCCGTTGTAGTTGCCACACATCCCCCGCACTTGGTTCTTGTACTGGGGCCCAACTTGTACTGTGACTGTGTTTACCCCATTGTACCGGATGCGGACCCCGAAGGCTGTGTCCACGGAGATGGCGCTCTTGGTCGCTGTGACGTTTGTGAACGGTGGCAGCGTGGCTGGGAGTCGGGTTTTTACTCCGTTGATCTGAAAGACATTGCAAGAATCTTATGACAGACACAGAGTCATTACTCCAATCACCAAAAATCAAAGCCTCGACAAATCAATAACATAGTTTCACAACCAATTTTCAAAAGTAAAACCATTTATCTAGAGTTTACAACTTAAAGGTCATATCAGGAACAAAAAGATAATAAGACAAAATAGTATGACATGAATTGCCAATGTGATCAAGAACCTGACTCCAGGAATGCCTGTTGTCAAACCCAAGACCTTAACCCATCTGTATATATTAATAGCTGAACCCAGATCAATTACACTGACAAGAATTTATATACCGTCACATCCAAAGATTATCAATGCCTTCACACAGTGAAGTGGATGTGGCCTAAGGACTAGAGCAGTCGACCTCGAAGCTGGGGAACTGGGTTCGAGTCTCGACAGGGACACTCAACATCCTGTGATTCTGGACAAATCACTTAATCTCCCCCTGCCTAACAAAAATTAAAGTGTCTGTCTGTAACGCAACTGGTGCTCATGTAAAGCACTCTGATACCTTCAGGTCGGGTTGGCGCTACATAAAACTCCCTCCCAAAAAACCTAACCTTTGAAAAACAAAAACTCAGAATCGATCTCAACACAGATAGTTGTTGTTTAAAGTTTGGCAGCTGCTGCACATTGTCAAAAAATGGAGGACGTCTCGTCCTCCCTACCTAAAGAGCATGCATGTATTTGTACTCTAACTAGGATTGACAGGACACCCACCAACTTTTGGCAAGTGCCCTTCTTACTTAAAGGTCTAATTAACGACCAGAGTCATGAAACATCTCAAGCCTGGAAAATTAAAGCCATTAAAATATTTGGCCAACATGAAACTGGTCACATACTGGACTAGACACAGCGATTGGCAAACAAAGCATCTCTCCCTGTGGGCTGGCGGTTCTGTAAGATTGTATTCTGCTAAGCATTCTCTTTCTTAAGTTCTTTCTTATTTGTTGAAGCGAAAGGCCAGACTGAAGATGATGAGGAAGTGGTGAACTAGAGATTAACTTTCCATAGTCTGCTGCAGACATGCTACATTGAGGTATTCAACAACACAAGATTTGATAAAAGAAATCACAATGTGCTCGCTTGCTCCCACTTACTTATACTTTATCCAAAACTGCCGTGTATATTTTCCTGTGCAGATTTTCAGCTGGATTCCTGCCAGCCATGGCCCGTACATACACTCGGAGAGGCCATACACTCCCACCTCTTACCCCAACAATAAGAGTGTCATGCTGAACAAAAGTCAGCCTGACAGGAACTCTTCTTGTTCAGGTCAGACAGCCAGAAGCAAGATGTGCTTAATGTGCAGGCGCTTGGCTGCCTGAGCTGAGCTCTGCCCTGTAGGTGTGACCTCCTCAATCTAGCAAAATTGCCTCGAGGCCCTCCCCCATCATGACGAGTGTTAGAGCGTCACTGATAGCCTTGAGCCTGGGCGATCCAGTTTTAAGCCTTGAAGTGTCCAGGGCCGAGTGTCAATCAGTGACACCTCGTCACAGAATGGTGTGGGGGAAGCAGTCTCACTGACCTCATCTCACTCTTTGAGGAGTGAAAGACTGCTGCCTTCCCTTATTGGCTGACCTGGGGTCTGCCAATAAGGGAAGCCTACAGCCCCAGCCCTCTTGGGACATTCAAGGCTTCCCTCCTGGAGATGTGCAGTGAAAGGTAACATATGTTTTTATATGTTTTATGCGTGTCTGTGTATGTATGAATGCATGTATATATTTGTATTTGTGAGTGAGTGTTGTGAATGGGTGTATGTGTATTTGTAAAGGCATGTGTGTGAGTGAACATGTGTGTGTGGCCCCTCACCCCCCTCTCTGCTAAAATTAAAGGGTGCCACTGATTCCTGGACACTCGTGGACAATAAGCTAAAACATATGAATTCAGGGAGGGCTCTTAGAACAGTGAATCATACTGACATTGTCAGTCTTTGATGCACAAATTCAAATATTAATACATATTCATCAAACGGAAAAACAAACTTACCAGTGGTAGTTTTCCTTGTTCAAAAACCAGCTTGATGTTCCCATCAGTGCTGTTTAGCCAGATGGTGACCCGATATACAAAAGACACTCTGGGGTTCTGGTAGCGTCTGTTCTCTGCCACCACCCGGTAGTAGAATCCTGAGGAAGAATCAGAGCCCCAGCTGATCTCATAGGCACAGGTTCCCATGAAATGGGCTACAGTGCCATCAAAGGTGTGGTAGTGTGGGTCTCCCGTCACCGTGCAGATTGCCCAAGGGCTCTGGCACCCTAGTTTCCCGTTCTTCGCTGCACACTCTTGTCGCTGGGCACAACTGCTGCTAACACAGCGGAAATTACCAGTGGAGTCACAGCGGCACCTCTTAGAGCAGTCAGAGAGCCAGATGTATTCTCCAACCTGCGAGACATTGAAAGAGTCAAAAACAGAATCAATAGCAAAGGTAGAAGAATTAATTATACATCTATGGTTGAAAGAATGGATACGTAGATCAGGACATGTGTAGGTAAAATACGCTGACAGGTGAGGTGTTGGACCACACCCTGAGTATAGAAAATATGTAGTGGTTTTGAACAGTGGCAAGAATAGAATGTACATAAAGGGCAATTGAACATAGCCAGAAGGGCAGAAGAGGAGAAGGTAGACTTGTGTAATATAGGAGAAAAAATAAAATGTAAAGAATAAACAATGACTTTTTTTATAATATGAATGCTCTATGAAAGGCATAAGTTACTCCTGGTTGTAAGTTAGCCTTCTAAAATGGAATGTTTATTAGAGAGATAAGAGGGCTGAAGCAAGTAATGGATGTTGAAAGAGACGCAGATGACAAATCCCATCTTGAATGCCATACGGTCTCCAGAAGGAGCCAGTGAAGGAAGATAAGAAGAGGAGCAAGATTGTCAAATTTCCATGAGACAAATCAATATGCAGAGTGAAGAAAATGTCTAAGAGGTGTAGGAGGGGCATAGGTAAAGTCAGCAATAAAGCTCTGTCGCTATAAACAAATAGGACTAAAGCTTGAAGAGAGGAAGCTTGAACATCAGGGGTCGTCTTGTGTGGTGGAGTTATCAACAATACAGGTTAGGCAGTGCTTAATTTGTAAAATATGAAGTGCAGGTGCTCAAATGTTTGTTGGAGGCCACACCCACTTTTCTCTTGCTCCACCTACTTCCTCCACTGGCTCCACCCACTTACTCTATTAGCTCCACCAACATCCTCAACTGGCACTGCGAAAATTCAGATGAATTTCAGCAAGGGAGCCTTCCTCAAAGTAAGGTTTTGTTAGGAGGTTCCCCTGCCCTGTGAACATTTTTAAAAAGATTAAATCAAAAGTGCATTTAAAGCACAATTTTGGAATAATTTAGCTAAAATCACTAATGCATTGAAAAGGGACAATTCCAGTGCTCTATGTGACGATTTGGGGAAAGGACAATACTGGGGTAGGGTATGCCCTTTTTAATAGAGTCTATGAGATCAAAGATACAACTTTGACATAGCTTATGTGACAAAATAAACCAAAGGAAGGAACAATAGGCAAACACCGGAATAGTGGAAATATTGGATTGTTGTAGATCTATACAAGTCATTACTAGCCATCAGCATTCAATTGTCCTAAAAGGAGTTCCCGGCATTCCAGTACGTGGAATTTCATTGTATTAAGTGCAAGATGGGTCAGGATTGGAAGAAAAACATTGTATCACATATACGGAAACTTTTAAATGCCACAGTGTAAAAAAAGGGCTCTATGGAAATCTGAGGCAGCAGAACCGCTGGGCTTGTGGGAATTAGATATAGGCTTTACTAGTTTTTTCCTTATGCCCTCTTTCAAATTTCAGCTTCAAAGTACCCGAGCCAGACACAAACCAACACACACAGGCAACACGCACAGACAACACGCACACAGCCATCTGTACACACCGCTGTGTGTGTGGGAGGAAACCTACCCATATTTGCACACGTGCTCCACCTCTTTGCACCCCGCACCAACTCACCCCTGGGCCCTCTGCTTCCCTCATATAGTCAATCATTTTGGCTTCAGCAGCATATAACACAGGTATAGCTTTGACAACAGGAGCGCAAGCTTCCCTAACGCAAAGAAGTTACACGACAAGACTCAGAGGAAGCAGTGACAGCAGTGCAAGATTCCCTAGTGTGAATCACAAGCTGTGGCCAGCCTGCCACCACTGCCATGTGCTGCCATCACCTTATGTGCATCACTTGCGCTTGCAAACTTTTAAAAGTTATTAATCAATAATGAACATACAGGTTTGTACATAAATACTGCTGCTTGCTGCACAGCACTGAACAACACTGCAGCCTTCTCTTGACAGACTACAAACGCACTCATGCATGGCTGATGCCACCAGGGTTTAAATTTCATCAACTTATCAACTGGGCTGGAGGGCATTTGCATTCGAAGAGAGGATGAGGATCACAACGTTGTATACGTAATTGGGGTGGTTTGTCAATGTCACCCACAGATTCTTCAAGGCAAAGTGGGCAATTCATCTGGCCCCCACCTCCCAAGGCCCTCCCCGGTATTCTTTCTGTCTTACTTGCTTCTATTTTTCTCTCTAAATCTCTCAACCCCACCCCGCTGCCTACCTTTAACTCTGATTGTCTTTCTCTACCTATCCCTCCCTCAACACCCTGTCATTCTATATATCTTCCCTTCTCTCCTTGCCCATCTCCTGCTTCTTCATCTCTCTCTCGGTATCTGACCTCACCCCTCTTTACCTCTGTCTCTCTCTGCTTCCTACCCTACCTCCCTACCCTTTTTTAACTTAAGTTATTCCTCACCTCACCTCCGACTTCCCTCTTACTACCATGCTTCTGGTACTCTTTCTGCACTGTTTATTATTTCTACCAGGCTGGTAGTAATAATAAAGTGAAGAAAATAGACGCATAAATAAACTTAATTAAGCCCCCGGTTTTTCTTTTGTAGACAATCCAGCTTTGCCAGTCTCCTCCAAAAATAAAGAATACAAGAAAGCCAGTGGCACGAAGAGGCCACTAACTATGGGGCCTCCTGTTTAATCAAATGCTATTATGCTCAGGTGGCGCGCAATATTCATTAGTCCCCCAGAATACCCCACACCCCCTCCCGCCACCAAGACTAGGGCTGGAAGCCACTACGTCGCGCAATATAACTAACTAAATTAATGGAGGACACTGCAGGCTGACGGACCTACTCCGGTCAGTTGTTTTTGCACATCGTCTTCTTTAATATATATTAAGGCACGATTACAACTACTTACTTTACAAGCACAAATGGCACGATTAAAGAGCTTTACGTCTATGGGCTCATTTATTAGATGGTGTGCCGGCCGGGGTGTGCACAACTACTTACTGCCTGGTAGAAAAGAAGGCAAACGAACCGGTTTATTTAACATCTTATCATGGCATTTGATTTACTGGCCACTCTTGAGAGGAACTGTTAGGGAAGGAATGCAGCCGGAGGATACTTCAAGGGCAGGACCTTTATTTAACTTCTTTTAACCCCGGCCGGCCCTATAGTGAGTGACTGAGTAAATGTGTATGTGGGCCGGCGGTGGCCGCTACTAGGCCAGGGAGGGCAGCAGGCACAGTGGAGTGCGTCATCCAGTACTGGCGTCATCGAATCTGTGGAGCCGCCGCCAGAACTACAACAGTGCCCAACATGCCAACACTCGGCTAAAAAAGGAAAAAAGCAGCGCATGGAATGACCTGCCTGCTTAGTACTTACAGTTATTTATACTAGTGGTGGACCGGGCGTCCGGGGCTACGGGGCACTGCCTTATTTATTACACTGACCAGACCGGATATAGCTAGGTAGGCCTGCCTGGTGCTGCTACTGCCTGCGTGCCTGGCCTGCCCTCTCAACCTCACAACGTCCTCGGGCTGATGATGGCTCCTGGGATGCGGGTGTGCTTGGGCGTGGCAATCGGAAAGAAATCTGCGCGCGCCACGCTGCCTGCCTGCCCTACACAACATCCTGCTTTTCATGGCATTTATTTAGCCACTATGAAGCCAGTAAAGCCCACCACTGTTAAGCAGTGACTAGCAGTAGGGAGGATATATACTAAGTTTTCAAAGAAGGCAGGGGCCGGGCAGGGCCTTTAACTTCAAACCCGGCCGGCCGGCTGGCCGGCCGCCGGCCCTATCGTGATACGTCAAGGGGCAGAGCCTTCTTTCAACTTAACCCCGGCCGGCCGGCCCTATTGTGATATAAAAAAATCAAATGTATTAAGTGTACCGTAGGACGCGGCAGGCACAGTGCGTCATTAAATCTTGTTGATGGAGCTGGAGCTACCGCGCGGTGGCGGTGCCCGACACGCCACCATGCTAAAAAAAAAAGTAGCGTGCGTTGGTTTGGCAACAATGGGCATGGATGGCATGATGACTGCTCAGTGCTTCGTGGCGTGCGACGCGTACTACTACTTACGGTTACACTCGTGGTCGGCTGGGTACTTCCTTTATTTATCACTACTGATAGGCCGCCTGCTGCGCTGCCTGCCCTCAACGTGGTCGAGTGCGGGTGTGCCGGGGCGTGGCAATCGGACAAAAATCTGCGTGCAGCGCGCACAACCAAATCCAGCCCAGGCCCAGCCCAATCAGTGTCTGCCTGACTCCCGCCCACCACTGGCAACACTGAATTAAGGGCCGCCGCCATGACGCCATCCACCATCACATATATGATGATGACCGAGGCACTGTCTGAATGCAGCAAAGTAATCTTTGCTCCATGCAGTCTCCAGCTCACAAGTCACAAGAAGCACTCACCGGGACTCGGGAGACCGAGAAGATAGAACAGCACTCTGCGCCGAGTCAGTAAAAGCTAAGTTAGCTAACATGTCATATTGTGACGTGCAGTCCTGCAGACGCATGTAGACCCGGCCCTGAAAAGTAAGTGGCGGTGCTAAGCACCGGCAAGCACCGGCACAAATTAAGTACTGAGGTTAGGTCAGATTGGATAAGTGTGTCTATTGTCTAATCAGTGAACGCAATTTGACTACTACAAAATTGGTGCAGACGGCCAGAGGACAGAGATGATTAGGGAAAGGTGTAGATGAATAAAAGAATATTCAGAGAAATGCGAATGAACTATATTTTAGTCGAGCTGATGTTAAGATACATAAGGCATGCAATTAGGCAGCCAATTGAAGAACGTATTTTGTAATGTTAAAGTATCTTCATTAGTAGCTAGTATGACGTTTAATAGTTAGGTGGCTTAATATTTTTATCAGCATATGGCATAGTTTTGGAAATATTTAATGGATAATGAATACGAATAAAGCTTGGCAGATAGCATGTGTCGGTTTAGTAACAGATGAATGAATAGGTACGTAAACCTATGTGCCTATAATAGTGGACTGACTAGGTGGAATATTGAATCAATAATGATACCCTAAGGACATGAGATGTAGAACTCTAAAAGGTATCAGATGAAAGCATGTTCTTATGCCATGGGTTCTGTGTAAGACGTGTTGATTGAGGTTCCAGGGGAAGGAAACTGGGAAGCTAGCACTCAGTTTTTCATACTCAAAAACTCATGTTTTTCTGTGAGGAGGAGACTGTTGACTAGGCAAGTTACACTCACGTTGTAGTACATTCCCTCGTGCTCACAGCCGCACTGCTCGGCTCTCACACAGGAGTCCCCACTTCTCTGGTACCCTACATCACAGACGCAGCCCTCAGAGCAGGTGGCATCACAGTGATGAAGCAAAGAGGGGGCGATGCAGGAATCCTCACATCTCTGGTGGCAAAGTTCATAGTGGCTGTTGACAGGACACTCCATCGCTGCAAATACCAAAAGGAATAATAATATTGTTGGCATGTATTAACACTCCTATCTGTTACAAAATTCAACATTAACAGATAGAATTAAGTGTTGAATTATGAGTGAGCAAAGTATGGTCTCTCATGTGACCTATGAAGATACCAGTTAATAGTCAGTGTTAATTATGCCCAGATGATGTATAGTAACCTTTTGTGACCATATGATTTTACTCTTCCCTCTGTTAATATGAAATAATGAAGTAGTAGTGCCCTTCCTACACCAGTGCATACAACAATAGATCACTATGCAATTACAGACTCCAAGGACTAGGGCCAGTCCACGTGGCCCATCTTTATTCTGATGTAGTCCATTCACAGATGATTAATCTTGGACATATCACTGTACAAAATTTGCATGCCAACAGATGCACAATAATGATTATTCAAGCTTAATCACGTTGAAAAGATGAATCCAAACCTTGCCATTCACATCAGGTATTAGGAGCGTAGCATTGTAGCTTTGCAGATTAAGATTGTTTTATACAGGTCCATTGAATAGGGAGCAAAGACACAATTAGGGCGGAGTCGTCAACAGATGAAGAGTAAAAATGTACCTTGTTGTATTCACGTATTTTATGATGGTGGCTACCATGTGAAATGTAGCAAACTGTTAAACTACTCAATGTTCTAATTAAGATTGCACTTAACCCGACCATGGAATTGTCATATAATGCACATTGCTTGTTTATCCCACTACAGGATCATCATATGATGCACACCAACCAATTCCTTTAGTAGCTTTGTGTCTTATGGTAGACCAAGCTTATGTGTAGGAAGTACTTCATGCTGATAAGCATGTGCTGATAATACTCTGGCTGAGAATCATCAGCAATAGGGCATTGTTTCCTGCCAGTTAACTACAATAACAGGGTTGCTGTATGTATAGGTATCAAATTGTTCTCAAACCATTTTCTGTTCAACATATTAACTTCCATAATTGATTCACTCCCTGAAAACGATGAACTCCTTTACTCACCACAGAAGAAGCTGTTCCTCCAGCTGTCGATGGTCACATTGGAGGCCTGGCAGGTTGCTGCGTAGGTTTGAATGGCATGGCACAGGACTGTGCTGTTCCCTTCAGTCAGGCAGTGGTCATAGACGCAGTCAGAGTAGTAATGAGCTGGGTTGATCTTTGAGTGACAGGAGGAGAAGGGCCCTCTGGGGTCTTGGATGATCCAACAGGCTCGCTTGGAGGCCATCGTCTTGTCAGCACTGCAGACTGGGCAGTCACCTGAGCATCCATGGTCACAGCCAGTGCTGCCTTCAGAAACCCAGCTGGTACCAAAGGTGAAGG
This sequence comes from Calotriton arnoldi, assembly GCA_963921515.1. Classification (NCBI taxonomy): domain Eukaryota; kingdom Metazoa; phylum Chordata; class Amphibia; order Caudata; family Salamandridae; genus Calotriton; species Calotriton arnoldi. The sequence continues at coordinate 153,382 of CAWUFW010016116.1, forward strand.
CGTTAGTAACGACAGACCCACTTCGGGTAGTGAAGTCATCGGACACCACCCCGTTGAAGTTCCCGCATAACCCACTGGTTTGGCCTCGGAATCGAGCAGGAAGTGTAACGAAGACGCTGTAGACCATGTCATAGTTGACTGTCAGGCCGAAGTCTGTTTTTAGCACCGTGTAGGCCCCATTTTTAAAGATGACGATTCTTCCACTGTTGATATTCACTGGCAGAGTCTGACTGATTCCATTGATCTGGTTGAGAAAGTCATAATAAAAGGTTTGTTATTAAGTACATGAATTGCTTAGGCCACAAAGTAAATCAACAAAATATCTGAAGTTTATGAGATAATCTTTAATCCAAGGGCAGCATATCAGATTTGTCTTCAAACGTCACTACATTAAGTATATATTTTGTGATGGAATTAAATTGACTGACTTCATATAGATAGAGAGATGTTGGAAATGAAAAGTGAGAGAGTGTGGCAAGGGCTGAAAGTATTCTGAATTGAGCATGTTTCCAGAAGTTGGGGAGAGAATTTTGAAATTGAAAATTCAGCAGCTTCTTCTTTAAAGGATGCCTCCAGGAGGTTAGGAGTTCCTTGCCTCTGAGTCCTGCAGCTTTGCATTCATTTTATCGTAAATGATGAGAAAGATGATATGATTTGAATGTCCTAGGTGGGGGATATCTTTGCGAGCAAAAGGCTAGATTGCAAATGTCTTAAGCCAATGTCTGTGAAACAGTGAAGCCTTAATCCTAAAGTACGTCATGTAGAACATTGAGCATAAATATTCCATCTTCTGCTTCCATTTGTATTACATGACGACACAAAAAATAACAAGATCTGTATAACAACTAGCAGTAAACGGAGGTTCGCTCCAGCTAGCATTACTTTTATAATTTGTTTGGGGGGGCAACTAATTCTATCTCTTTGTGTGACATGTTTGACTCTAACAAACTCAATAGTACATAAAACAGTTAACTCCTTCACACATATAACACATGCTAGACTGTGGTCCTAAGAGAATTGATAAACCTCAGACCAACTTAGTTTTCCAAGCAAAAACTGCAGTAGTCTTGAGAATTACTGGAGAAAAATCACACCATACGAAACTGACTAACTGACAAACTTCACCATAAAACATAATTGTTGATATTTGTACATTTTTAACCACGGTCTAAACAACTGCATAATGTAATTAAAAACTTGCAGTTGCCCATTTTCAAGTCTTTTAAAAAAGTGGCGGCATTAACCCCACTCAAAGTAAAAGGATGGTGGCATTCTTCATATCTCTATCCCAGCCTACAGAGGTCACCTGTGAGGAATACAAAAACAACGTGACCCCCAGTGAACAGACTACTCATTTGGTCTTAAAGTGAAACCATTCAAATCTTACCTCAAACATAAAAACAAGCTTTAGATATCAGTCTGTAAACTAGAATTCTCATTCTCACCTTGTGAAGTCCTCAAAAAGCAGTTCTGTTTTCTTGAAAGATGAATCTAAGTTCTGGAATAACCTCCCCACTTCAACTGAGACTTTGTTCTAATCTCTGTTTATCTATAATGGTTAGGCCTGGGCGCAGTTCAGGGAGTTCCGCTATGCGGAACTCCGTGAAGTGACAAAAAATCTCCACGGCGCTACGCGGAGTTCTGCAAGTGTCAGAGTGCATTAGGTCGTGCCATTTGGCAGATTTTTAGCGCCAAGTGTTTGTCCTGTGCTGGAAAATCAGTGCAAACGGCACCATGCCCAGCGCAAGCGGGCACTACTTCTTTCTGTCGCTGGAGTAGATTTTCTACTCGAGCGGCAGCTTCCTCAAAGCGAACGGATGGTTAGTCAACACGAGCGGTCGCCACCATTCACGACCCCCCCTCATTGCGAAATCTCACTGGGAGGTGGTCTAGCATTGGATTTTCCTCGCTTGCATTCGCCAACTTAATGTTGACGAGGGCGAGCGAGGAAAAACTCTATTCGGCTTCGGGGAGCAGAGTTTTTCAGAACTCTGCGTGCTCCTCGGAGTGCAGAAACCTCCGCAAACTCCACAAACGGAATGGTGGTCACTGCCCAGCCCTAGTAATGGTATGAGGCTGAAATAAATGGAACTCTCTGATGTAAAGAGAAATCATGTGAATGCCATCTCTTAAATCTATGATTAAATGTGAAATCTAAGTGTGACAATCTCACTGTGTATGGTCTGAACAATTCTGTATCTCGTATGCCAGTTTGGTAGGAGCATGAATGCAAAACAGTATCAAAGAACTGCAAGACTCTCTAGATATTCCAAAAAAGAATTTGAACAAAATACAGATGAATTTCAATGTATGCAAGTCTCTGCTAACATGTTTCTTTCATTTGCCTTTACGTAAAATCTAACTCTGCTATTTTTTCAATATGTTTATGAAAGGCCTGCTCAGATCAAACTAAATAAAAAGGAGCAGGTATTTGCCCTGATCATATAGACTCTTGAAGTACCTCAACTGTGCTGTGTCTTCCACTCTGGAGATGTATTTGGGTATGATAAACAGAAAAGAAGACCTCCTTGGTCACCGCCACCTGCAGGCCTTGTAACTTTTCATTCTTCACCTCCACTCTGAAGAAGGGCAGAGAGCCGCTGGAACCTTGGACTTCAGACAGGACGTACTTGCAGGTGCCCTGGAAATCAAACCTTCTCCCATCGAAGCTGATGTAATGAGGGTCTCCTGAGGCTCGACAGATACCATCAGGCAGAACATGGCAGCCATAGACGCCTTTCACAGTGCTGCAAGTCTCACCAGTGGCACAAGATGAAAGTGAACACTGGACAGTCCTGGTGGAGCCATCACACCGGCACAAAGTCTGGCAGTTGTCCTGTTTCCAGAAAGTGTCTCCTGCTCTGTAGTATTTGCCATTTTCTGTGCAGCCGCACTGACTCTGTGGCACACAGTCAGTGCCACTTAGAACAAACCCGCTCTCACACTGACACCCTTCCTTGCACTGACTGCGGCAGGCGTTTGAGGCATTGGCACAGGTAGCAGGGCAAGAAGATCCACATAACTCGTACGTCTGATTACTGGGACAAGTAATGCCTGTAAAATAAAAATGCCGTTAAATTGATAACTAATGAAATTGATAACTACGTGAGTACTTGTCACCCAAAGTTGCACAATGGTACAGAAGAGAAAGTAAAAGAACATAATAATAATACTATTACTATTCATAATAATAAAAGTTCAACCAAAATAATAACAACAAAACAAGAAAATGAAACTATTATTTTCAATAACAAAAACAAAGTATTGATGAGAATAATAACAACAATAATGATAAAAATAACCGTGTAGTCAATGTAAGTATTACTATAAACAATCGTAATAGTTCTCGTGTCTTAGAATGCAATCAAGGAAAATGGAAATGTATCAATATGTGACAATTCACTGATTGTTTTTGCTCATGTCACTGCCTACACTGCTGAGCAAGAATGTAACATAGGATGCAACAGCATGATAGCTTCACTTGCATGTTTTACTAACAGGAAGATACAACCTCTATAAACGAGATATCTAATGGTTAAAATATTGCAAATGAGATTAAAACTTGACGCAGATTTAAACATCATGTTGTTATTTGCCAAGAAGGTTGGACAAACTTAATGTAACACAGGCTATATCTTTAGCAAATTTAGTAAAAGTTTTTTTTTCCGAGTTGAACTTGTTTTTCTTCCACATCATCAAATAATGATAAAAGATATGCATCCTGGATCCTTTTGCTGTTCTTTCCTGATGAAGAAGTGAACTTTTCTGTAGGGTTTTTCAGGCTCAAAGTAAAACATTCTTAGCTCTGGATTTAGTAGATTGGGCTGTGTTTGTCGGAGGCCATTTTTGATAAAATTATTAAATTAAGTCGACCTTTATTTGGCAGACAGCGCAAGATTTAATTTTTAAGACCCAGGACTTTTCTTAAGGAATTGTGCAATAACATAGTGTTATCATAATATGGATATCGTATCGAAAAGGTTCATTTAGCATAACTGGAGGAAATCATATTGTAAAGGTTCACTTTGCATAACCAGAGGATTACTATTGCAGCAAAGGTAATTTACCTAACAGCAATACTTTTGTTGTTTGACTGCCTAAGAAATCCACTAGAATGAATACCTGATTCTGAGTCTGGGGAGTCACTGCTATAGCAAAACAGTGGAAAGATAGAAGTGTTTTCAGTGCTGCTACACCCCCAAGGAAATAACTTCCTTCCACCGTATTCCCCGACCTCACCCAGTGCTCCACATACATGGGGGGTGTGGTGGTCCGTGGAATGGCAGTTAACAGGCTTTCTTCCTGATTCTCTTGGGGATCTGCAGACCCGCCAGAAGTGTGTTAGCATGCCAAATGAACTTCCCTGTCAGTGAACATATGAGCTGACCCGCTTATTAGGGATATCAGGCCATGCTAACAGCAGCTCTCACCGAGTCTATCAGGATGATGCTGGCTCTCTGCTCTGACAGACAGGAGGGAGAAACGCACTGGCGAGGAGAAGGAAGACAGACGAGGAGAAGGAAGACAGACGAGGAGAAGGAAGACAGACGAAGACAGACGAGGAGAAGGAAGACAGACGAGGAGAAGGAAGACAGATGCAGAGGTTGCTGGGGAAGGTTAGCAGGATGCCAGGTATCACTATCTTTAAAATTTTATGATGGGACAGGACACTACATATAGTCAGTCTACTTGGGGCAGGGATGAAACTAACAAGGGTGGCGGGGATTTCTTGCAGGTCACAGGCATACGATATTTTTAAAAATAAAGTTGGCAGGTGTCCATTCTGTTCCTGACGCTTTTTGCCTCCTCTTCTTCTATCAAGCTGATCCACATGATCGACCATACAGGGTGAAAGATTTCTGCGGTCACAAATAAAACAGAATTGTGGGTATTTCTGCATGGAAAATAGGTAGCACACGTGCAAATGTGCTTGCTAACTCTCATTTTCCCTACAGATATGAACTTGTCAATGTCAATAATGTAGCGTTTTCAACCTTAGGTTCCAAGTGACGTAATAGCCAACTCTAGCTTTAAAATTGCCCTCTATTTGATGTCACTTGTAACCCCTCAGTTGAAAAGAACTCTCTACAAAGACTGCCATTAGCATCAATACCAGATTTTTAATCCGGTTCCCACTGCTATATTGTAACAACAATGGGAAACAATCTTTTTCCCACTGTTGTTGCATCCTAAAGCAGTGGTTCTTAACCTGTAGTCCGAGGAACCCTGGGAGGGTCCGCACGGCCTACTCAAGGGGTCAATGACTGTTGTACAAAATGATAGAATATTAACATTAATCAAATCTTATTTTTGAAATCTTTTTCTATATTTGATTGTAAATTACACAAAAAAAGTCAGTGATTTAGCATTTCTTTGGTGTATAGTTGTTTTTGTACTTTTAAGTATAGTTTTGAGGTTTAACACATTGAAATTGCTTGAGTTGGGGGTCCTCAGCTTCCAATAATGACTCAGTGGTGGTCCCTGGATTCCAGCAATGATTCAGTGGGGATCCATAGAACTAAAAAGGTTAAGAACTGCTGTCCTAAAGGAAACACTGACAGGATTCTCAGAGAATCTCTCAGTGCACCACTGGTTCTCTGCTCTAATGGAGATCAGAAAGCACACACAACTCTGGGTGGAGTGGAGGCACAGAAGGTGCCAGGATGGTTGTCAGGATGGATGGCAGGAGACCAGGTATTATATCTATATATTTGGGTGGGGTGGGGATGCGTTGTGTGGTGGGAGGACACAGGTTTGTTCCATTTAAAGTGGAGAGGGGAAGGCAAAAGCTGAGAATGGAATGGGTGGGTGGCAGTAAACCATGGTTTATTTGAGTGGGGAGAGAGACGGTAATACAAGACATGTGCAGATGCAGACGATGCCATGTTGTGCATGGCTCACCAATGCCTCCTGTTCTCCTAAACAGCTAATAACAGCTGCAGGAGATGAAATAGAGGGGGCACAGATATCATAAAATTAAAGATAATCATCTTTGAATGAAGAGGATGTTTTTCACCTCGGGGTTCTGAGTGAAAATTAAAGATGAATAACTTTGAATGAAGAGGATATTTTTCACTTTGGGGTTCTGGGTGATATTATAGGTAACTGAAACTTCGCTCTCATTGTCTATTAGATGACACTCAGGATGTTCCTCACCATTACATTTCTAATTCTATGTTTTACATTGTTTATTGTGATTCTGTTCAAACTTCCTTGAATTTGTGTGTCTATTTAAAGTAGCTGCAAATGATGTAGTTCTATATTTACAGTGTTAGGGCCTGATTCACAAAGGTAAACTTAGACCTGAATTCTAGCTTTATACCTGAAGCTTAAGTTTTGACCTGAAGTCTAAGTTTAGTCCTAAAGTCTTAGGTACCGATTCACAAAGGTAAAATTAGACAAGAAGTCTAATTTAGACCAAAAGTCTAACTTTACTACTTTTTAGTATTCACAAAGGGAAGTTATTTCTATTAACTTTACTACTTGTAAACCTGCTAGTAGTAAAGTTACTACTAGTAAAATTACTAGTAATAGAGTTACTAGTAGTAACTAACTTTTGTGCATACTGAAAGGTAGTCAAGTTATACTTTTGGTCTAAGTTAGACTTTTGGTCTAACTTTACCTTTGTGAATCTGGCCCTTACTGTTTGAATGAAATATGTGGTTCAAGATGACAAAAATTGGGGATATGTACACTGAGGGCCAGGCCTTCTCTATATCAGAAGGGGACAGATTCCGAGCCGCTACATTCATGGACAAATTTGTACTTACCCGTATTCGGGCAGCTATGAAAGCTACAATCCCTGGCTTTCCAATAGAACCGGAAACTTTTACCCCGCTCTCCATTGTGATAGACAGCAGCACAGGGGAACACTTGGTTTCCAAACTATACAGGGCATGTGTTGAGATCATCCCTATCGATGACTCCAAAGTACGGGCCATGTGGGAGGCGGACCTGGGTCACCCCATAACAGATGGGCAATGGGCGGCATGTTGTACTCAGACTAAAGAAGTATCCTTGAATAGCCGCCACAATCTCATCCACTTCAAATTTCTACGTCGCATCTACGTTACACCAGAGAAGACACACAAAATAGACCCGGACCGGCCACATAGCTGTCCTAAATGTAAAGCACCACACGCAGATTTTGCCCACATGGCATGGACCTGCCCCAGGATCAGTGGGTTTTGGACTGAAGTATTTCACACACTGGGGGACATGATAGGTATGGATGTAGATCCTACACCGGCAATAGCTACAATGGGATACGTGACCAACATCCCGAAACCAGTCCGGAAGTTCTCAGCCCTCGGGTTCCTATTGGCTAAACGAGAGATCGCTATTAAATGGGGGAGTGGATTGGCACCGAGATGCAGGGACTGGTTACAAAGTCTCACATACTGCAACATAAATTACGACTTATATGCCACCACACTACCAAGTACATCTCGCCCGCGGGACATATGGGGCCCCTTTAAACAATACCTGGCCAAACCCCCTGTACCTCTGGACACGCACCCGGGGGATGGATTAGAACCAGCTGGCATAGGCTGACCTTCTGGGATCCAGACTCTAGAGGCACCGTCTTAGATGCATCAATAGTGGGAAGGTAGACTGCCCATCACATGACATGGGAATGTTCAATGACTGTGCTACGGGCATTGAATAAGGGCTGGATAAATGGAAATGAAGGGGAAATGCAAGTGGGCCGGGGTGAGGGAGGTCATGCCAAAGCTTACATGTATAATGGATGGACATACCGTTTGTTATCAAAATTTGCAACGTCGTATGGAATTGGAACAAGAAATGTTATTGTAAGATTTGTGAAAATGTAAATAAAGATTGAAAAAAAAAAGTAAAAAAAAAAAATATGTGGTTCAAGATACAGTGATTGCAAGTTTATATATGTGGAGAAAATAATGCCTAATTTCCATGCAGAAATATGCACATTCATATGTTTGTATTACTAAATAGAATTTACAAATGAATGTCACAGAATTCCAGGTGTGACCAAGAAGTCTTTTGTAAACTTTAAGTATTTGGAAATCTGCATCCAAACGACAATGGAAACCAGCAGCTGCAGATTTCCAACTTTTTTGTCAAACAGTTTATATGTGTTAGGATCACATGCGTATGTTAATAAAAGCGTTGTGCACTGGATGGAACTGATACAAAGGTCTACTTCTTTTGTGCATATTTCTAGATTTAACAACATAGGCCTTTTTTTACATACCACATCCAATGAGGTTCCTCCATGACCGGATGGCAATGCCACGATTCTGACAATAATGGGCATAACTTTTAATAATTTCACAGAGTGTCTGCTGGTCGCCATCTGTTCCACACATGTCATAGACACAGTTCTTGAAGTAGACCTCAGTCTCAGCATTGATGTTGTTGTTAAATGGACCGTTTGGATCTTTCATGATTCCACAGTGGTTCAGGTTGCTGTACATGGACACCATATCCTCACCACAGACTGGCGGATTGTCAGTGTCTATGCAGTTGAAAGCAGAGTCTTCACCATCATCTTCTTTCCAGCTGTTTCCAAACGCAATTGCTCTGCCCACTAGGGATCCATCTGGAATCCTAAAGTCATCACTTTTGTTTCCATTGAAGTTTCCGCAAAGTCCAGCAAGAGATCCTGAGTATGTTGCAGGCACCTGCACAGCTACATAATGCCACCAGTCATAGGACACTACAAGGCCAAAATCCGTCTGGACGACTGCAGAGGAGCCACTGTAATAGACAAGGATCTTTCCAGACTGATGAGAAACTGGAAGAATATACTGGGAGCCATTAATCTGAAATGCATAAATATAGTGTTCATTTTAACACATGCTTTTCATTTGATTGCTATTTGCATTACCCTGCGACATATCTCACAGTTGTTTTCATTTTCTCTCCAGTTCCACACTTTCAATCACCCTAGACTATTCAAATGTAAGGCCTCCAAATCGCACCATGAAGCATGTCGCTTAATTTCGCTTTTCAAATCTTCACTTGTTTTCTTTCCTTCCTTAAAATTTTTCAGGTGGCATTGTGGCTCAACATGTTTTTCTCTTGATGCATATCTATCAATATTATGCGGGGCACTATAAAATGCTTTTTGTTGAGTCTGCCCTATGGATGTGAATGCCCAATAATGAAGGAAAAATGATTTTCCCCCAGGTTAGGATAGTCGAATGACAGAGAGACTGGCTGCAACATACCGATAACCTGTAGCAATGGTTTATGCCTTACCTTTATATGATACTGAACTTTTGCCTGCTTTTTGTGAAATTCTTTGCAACATTGAAACTTTAATATGGAAGATTAAATTCATGACTTCGCTTTGCTGAGGTATATTTTTGTCTATTGCTCTGTGTCTTTTCTCCCCAGTTTTGTTTCAATTGTATCACGCTCCTGTCAGTTTTCTTGACTACTGCAATTCGTTTAATGCTTTAACCAAAGCTTTATTTACATCGATCAGCATACCACAATCTACATGCACTTTGTTCAAAAGAATGCAAACTGATGAACTGGTGGTATTCGAAGTCAATCCATATATCAGTATAGTTTTTAGGAGCTGGCCAAGCTTGAAACAAGGGTATCTACTAACATTTTGTCATAAAAAAATATTCTTCTTAGGCTAATATGCAAAGAATTCACACAAGTTTGCATTGGTGCGTTTGCAAAAACATCAGTATTAGGATAACAGTGTCAGGATAACGAAATCGCTGCATTATTCAGGTATCTGCCTTTGACAAGTGCAATTGATCTCTATTGATGTTCTTTTAATGGGTATTTGTAAATTATGGAATGATTGCACTGATCATCCATTCTCTAAAGTAGATCCCCTAACTGATACACACAGTACTTGTCCTGTAGAGGCAGTTCTCCTTTTAGAGGATAGTCTTAGACTCTTTCCAAAAACATAGAATATAAGTGGGGGCGATCTGAGAACAGAGCGATAGTGTGCCTGCTCTGCTTTCAATGGAAATGATTTGAAGATTATTAGTGATCAACGTCAGAACCTTTTCCTTCTGCAGTTTTGCTCTGTGCATTTGAAATCTTACTGCGGGTTGTGAGCAGGACCTGCTGTTCATTGCTTGAGATCCTCACCTGTTAGTGAGGACACGCACGTATTTTAATAATGCACAAACCACCAGAGGCTAACGGTACTGGGCTTTTGTCCGATATTTGTGGGTAACATTGGGTGTATTTAATATAGGATGGAATCCTTTTTCAGGAAGTAAAGTGAAAACGATATAAAGATATATTAACACAATGAGACATGTATCTCAATTTGGTATGGGTAACGGTGGGCATTGCTGTGTTCATCTAAGGCATCCCTGTGTCAAACTCTAGCTGTAAGGATGGTGACAAGTACTGCAATATCTTTGCTTGACTTTCTTTAATGTATAAACTTGCACTATAACGCTGAATTAAAAAAAATCGAACTAATAAAAAAGGAATCAATATTGCTGAAAAAAATGACCTAATAAAGCTCATCCACTTTAAATAACTCAGTTAATATACAAACAAAAACAATGTGTATTTATAATTTAACGAAAACAATTGAAAAAACCTTTTAAGAAGGAAAACCAGTACAAAATGGCCCCCAAGTTAGAGGATGGCAGAACAGGAGTGACACGGATAGTAAACAGAATAGCAAAGAGAACACAGTGCCAGAAAAGGAAAGAAGCGCACTAGAACAAAAAGTAAGCTTAGCAACGTAAACAGTGGACGTAGAGGAGGAAGGAGCGCAGGATGACACTGGCTGAAAGTGGATTAAGGGGGTACAAGGGATAAGCATCTGAAGAAAATAGAAAGGAATAAGGCAGGGGGAGAAGGAGTCTAATATAATTAAGATGGGATGAAGCACAGTAGAAGGCTGAATGGAAAATTAATTTCTGCTTGTTAAAAGAACCTTTGAAATCACAGTATTTAGTTACCTGAACAGTACCATATTTTCCACTTCCTATAGTAATCTGTTCTCCATAGACATTGACTTCCACTCTTCGCGTCCAGGCCACCACTGGTGATGATCGGTGCTCGTTCTGCACCATGACGCTAAAGTCAATGAGAGAGCCGGTCTGGGAACTAGACTTGCTGAGAGTGTACTTGCAGGTGCCCTGGTAGTCAAAGGTGACTCCATCAAAGGTGTGGTAGTGAGGATCTCCAGAGGCCCAGCAGATTCCCTTGTCTACAGGGTAGCACTTCCTGATTCCATTCATGACCTTACATTCTTCTAGGGCGGCACATGTGTGGGCCTCACACACCATCTGTTGTGCATTACAGGTGCATTTCTGGCTGCAGGTGTCTGTTAGGAAGACCTCATCTCCCAGGTTGTAGTAGACACCATCCATGGTGCAGCCGCACTGACTTTCTGGGACACAGAGGCCAGAGTGAAGAGCAAACCCTTCATCACAGAAGCATCCGTCCACGCTCTCTGCGGCGCATGCAACAGTTTGATGAAGGTTGCGGCAAGTGGTTGGGCATCCAGTGCCAAACAGTTCATAGTGGCTGTTCTCAGGGCAGTTGTCATCTGTAGAGAAGAGCACAAAATGAGTACAGTAACGTGATTGTTACTACTATCTCACTGTATAACAAACGTGTTGTAATGACGTACTAAGAGTCATACACTTGCAAGTAATATAAATTACAATTGTCTGTAGAAATTGCCACACCTGATGTACTTTATTAGTTTAGCATCTGTTGCTAGGATTGCCTAATAAGACTGTATTTGTGTGGAGGCTTCTGCAAGGATATGAAAACACTTGAAACGAAAGAAGATAATCCAAAGTGAGATTTATTCTTTGAGAGGCCCCAACCACCAGCCTGCTGTCACGAATGGAAGCCATATACTCAAATATCTATAAAGAATCTGAGGTAAGAATACCAGAGTACTCTAAGTTAGACATAACTATACTGCTAACCCCAATAACATATATTTCTGTTCCACAAATAACAAAACACACAGAATATGATAAAAAGCAAGTAGGGCAAAGGACAGACGAAAAGAATATAAACAGTGAGAAAAAGAAAACAAACAATGAGGAAAAAATACAATTTAGCTTACAACTTACTAAGCAAAAAAGGTCCAATAAAGCATTTGTGCAATAATGCAATAAAAAGTACTAGAAAATAAATATATCCTAGATACATGTCTTACCAGAACGTATAATCACAAACAAAATCTTGATGTTGAGATGGTCTTAGACATATTCTCCAAGACTCCCTTTGTTTTTCTCTTATCACAAATCCATCTTTATTAAAGGCATTAGTCTTGCTCCTTTTTGTCATTCACCAAAAACTTTGACGTCACTGCTGGTATTGACTGAGAGAGGAATATTTGGATGAGGTAGTAATGTAACCATCTTTATGTTTTACACCTCCTTTGATCAACTTTACTACTTTTACGAATTCACTGAATTTTGATCCATGTTGAAATACAGTAGTTGTTTTCACAACCACCACCTCTCCCACTCCCACCAAAGAGTCTACCACTGCTTGGAAAAGATAGGAATTGGTCTTTTAGATGCCTGTTTGCTCGACTCTCTCTTACAACTCGCCACATCAGTATCAAAATTGTCACCATCATTTATTTCTTTGGCCCAAGCTGGACACATATCTGTACATGCTTTCCTCCTTCTAATTAACTCAACCAGATCACTGTCCATTGTGGCATGTTGTGCAAATCTGTAGGACTCTAGTGTCATCCACGTCCTTCCCATACTTGTGGCCAATTGCATCCCTTTTGTAAGTCCTGCTAAAACCATGTCATTTGCTTGGGGATGATAAAGTGAGCATTTTTGTGAGAAATCCCTCTCTTCCTTATGTATCTTCCATCCTCCTAGAAGTCAAGTAAAAACTAATTTCCCTCAATAACATCCTGGGTCTCCCCTCATTTTAAAACACCAGATAAAAAAAGTAGATCACAGAGTCGATATTGATTTCTTTTACAATCCTGATCTTAGGCCACCAGGAAGACATATTTATTAATACAAGAACTATGGCACCTTTTCTCCTTGAATAGGACCTAAAACGTTGAAGGGTACCTAAACCTATAAACCTGACAGAATTTCACTACAGATCATGGGTTGAGTCCCTGTCTTCTTTTCCTTGCCACCTAGTTTGCAATCCAGCCATTCTCTTTTTACTGTCTCAGATGAGAAATCCGTGCATGGCCTGTGATAGTCAAACCTTAATATTTCCTTCATTTTACAAATGCCAAGATGTCCTACATGAGCTAAGTCTACCAGGCACATCCCAATTGTCTTAGGAGGTATCAGATGTAACTAACGATACAATACACAATCATGCAGGGGTAACTCATTTCTGGTAGGCTAAAAAGTCCAATTATTATTATTTTCTCTGATATGGCCTCCTTTCCACCCCTTTTGATCTGGCAATCTACCTCCATCAACTACAGACCTTTTCTCAACTCTTCAAACCAGTCTTGTCTGCTCACAATACTCTGTGATGGTGCACACTTTAACAACTTTGCATGTTCACTCATCTTGATCTATTTCAACCTCAATATTATCTCGTTTCAAAAGTCTAGACAAAGAATTGGCATCTTTATTACTCACCATAGGAGTTTATGTACTCCAAACACAACATATTGCAATCCCCCAACACATCTGGAGATATGGGGTGAAACTGAGTCTAACCCCATCCTCTCAGCATTTCTTCCAGCGGTTTATGGTCAATATAAACATCAAACTCTGACTCCTCTACCCCAAAGGAATTATTAAACTTTTTTATGTCCAAGAACACAGCGATGGCACCTTTCTCAATTGTAGATTACTTTCTCTCAGCAACCCTCAATGCCCAAATGGCAAACAAAATAATGAACAAGTTACTTACCTTTGCTAACACCTTATCTGGTAAAGAAAATATCTAGCTGCAGATTCCTTACTTTCGAATTTCCCCAGGCGTTAGATGGATCCGGAAGATTTTTTATGAGCAGTGTCCCTGCCGTAGGTGGAATCAGTCAGCTCTGCGTGCCGTTGTCTGCGCTGGAAGTGACATTCGCATCACATATGTAGGTGCTAAATCGGCACGCTGATGTCAGTTACTTTTCACAATTGTCCACGCCAGAAGCGCAGAGCCATGAAGTGCAGTGACACTGGTGTGTCCAAACTAGGGTCCTGAGAGGGATCAGCCCTGACCCTAGAAATCCGCGCACAGAGCAGGTAGGATGGGTGGGTGGGTGGGTGGGTAAGGAATCTGCAGCTAGCTATTGTCTCTATCAGATAAGGCATTACCGAAGGTAAGGAATTTGTTCCTCTAATAGAGATATCTAGCCACAGTTTCCTTACCTTTGAATTGATGCTCAAGCAATATCATCCCCGGAGGTGGGTCTGTGGACAAATTTAGACTTAGAAGCCCTGCAGGACTGTCCCTGTATACCTGACTGTCCAGGCAGTAATGCTTAGTAAACGTGTGCAAGGATGCCAACGTTGCTGCCTGACAGATGTTCAGGACTGGAACTCCACAAGGTCACACAGTGGTCGCAGCCTTAGCTCTGGTGGAATGAGCTCTTAAGGCTTCACGAGGCTGCTTCTTTGCCAGTGCATAGCAGATCTTGATGCAGAGAATGAGAGATGGTCTGCTTCTGCACCGTCCAACCTTTCTTTGCACCAGCATACCCCACAAACAGTTGGTCATCCACCCGCACCACTCATGTGCAATGAAGGGAGAATGGCAATGCTATTTTTGGGTCCAGACGATGGAGTCGCTCATTTTCTTTGGAGGGATGAGGAGGAGCGTAGAAAGTGGGCAAGGTGGCAGATTGGCCCACATGAAATGGTGTAACCACTTTTGGTAAGGAAGAGGCCCTAATGCGAAGCACCAGTTTGTCAGGAAAAACTGATATGAAGGGAGGCTTGGATGATAAAGCCTGCAGCTCACTCACCCTCATGGCCAATGCAATTGCCACAAGAAAGGCTGTTTTGATGGTGAGCAACCCAAGGGGACAATTGTGTAAAGGCTCGAAAGGAGCACACATCAGAAATGTGGGAACCAAATTAAGGTCCCATTGAGGCATAATGAAAGGGGAAGGTGGGAACATATGTACAAGACCTTTTAAAAATCAATTTCCAATGGGAGATTTAAATAAGGAGGCTTGGTCAGGGAGCCACAAGAAGGCAGACAAGGCAGAAAGATACCCTTTTAGAATGCCCAGAGCAGAGCCCTACTGGGCAAGGGTCAAATTAAAAAACAAAATATCAGGAAGGGGGCAGAAAGAGGATCTATAGACTTTTCTGTACAATATGATACAAACTTTTTCCATCAGCAAGTGTATACCGTCTTGGTGGAGGGACACCTGGTTTCCAGAATAACATTTCAGACTACAGGAGGAAGGTCAAAAGCTATCAACAGCCTCTGCTCAATCTCCACGCAAGAAATTGAAGAGTCGACAGGTTCGGGTGGAGAACCCTTCCCTGTTGCTACGACAGATGATCCTCCCAAAGGGGCAGCCTGATGGGAGGATCAATGCTCATGTTCAGAAGCTCTGGATACCAGACTCTCCATGCTCAATCCGGAGCCACAAAGATGACTTGGGCCCGGTCATTCCTGATCTTCTGGTCATTCCTGATCTTCTTGCCTGAGCTCCACTTTAGACGAAAAGCATCTCCAAGCGGGAGCCGGCTTGAAAACCTCAGCGCACAAAATTACTGACATTGCTCGTTCTCGACGAAGGCGAACAGATCTAACTAAGGCTCTCTCTACTGCTGAAAGTGACACAGTGCCACCTCAGGATGGAGATGCCATTCATGATCTGCTAGGCATTAACAGCTGAGCATATCCCTGAGCATATCCACCCTGACATTCAGGCAACCTGCCAGGTGTTGAACCATGAGGGATATGACCTGCTGTTCTAGCCATATCCAGAGATGCAGGGCCTCTTGACAAAGGTTCCACAACCCCACTGTGCGCTGTTTGTTGCAGTACCACATGGCAGTGGTGTTGTCTGTGAACACCTGCACTAGCCTTCCCTTGATGGAGCGCAGAAGGTCTTTCAATGCCAGTCGGACCGCATGGAGCTCCAGCATGGTGATGTTGGGTCCAGATTCCACCAGAGACTAGAGTCCTCTGATCTCCATCTCCCATCCCAGGAGTGACACCCTTGATGCTGCGCCCACTGGAACTTCAGGTCCCACTGCAGATTCCACATATGCCATATGGCAAGTCACTAGCAGGATGCAGGAGGCCATGAGGCCCAGCAGCCTCAGAGTCAGTTTCACCAAAACCTAGGATAGAGGCTGAAACAATGGTATCATAGGCTAAATACCCTGGACTCGCCGCTCGGGAGGATAAGCACGAAACTGCTCAGATGAAAGGGAAAGTCTGAGAGGGAATGAGGTGTGACTTCGGCATGCTTATAGTGAACCCCAGAAAATGCAGGAGGTCTGTCGTAGTCTGTCGGTGGGAGACAACAGCCTGGGGCGAGTTAGCCTTCTGCAGCCAGTCGCGGAAATAGAGAAAGACTGGCACCCATGAACTGCGCAGATGAGCTGCGACCACCGCCATCAGCTTGGTGAACACCGAGGGGTGCTGGTAAGGCCAAAAGGGAGCACAGTGAACTGAAAATGCTCATGGCCTACCATAAACCACAGGTAATGCCAATGGACAGGCAGGACGGGGATGTGAAAATAGGTGTCTTGCAAATCCAATGCTACCATTCAGTCCCCTGGCTCCAGGACAGACAAGACCTGAGCCAATGTAAGTATCTTGGATTTCTTATTTTTCAGGAAGTAGTGGAGGGCTCAGAGATCAAGGATAGGACGATGGCCCTTGTCTTTTTCCAGGACCAGAAAGTAGTGGGAATAGCAACCACAGCTGATTTCTGGTACCAGAACCCTCTCTATGGCTACCTTTGCCAAGAGAGCCATGACTTCCTTGCTGAGCAGGGACAAATGATCCTCCATCAGCCTGTCGTAACGTGGAGGCATGGAGTGAGGAGTAGTCTCGAAGGGGAGGGAGTAGCCCCTTCGTACGATCTGCAGAACCCACTTGTCTTATGTTAAGAACTGCTCATCTGCTGCCCAGACCCCAGTTCCTGTGCTCTTTCCTAAAACTGTTATGTTCAACTTGGTAATTCCACATTGGCAAAGGCTTTATCCCCTTATAAGTCCCTAGTATATGGTACCAGGGGTACCCAGGGCATAGGAGGTAAAGAGGTCCCCAAGGCTGCGTCACGGTTTTGTGCCACCCTGAGTGCCCCCCCAAGCAAACTACTGAAAGCAGGCCTGCCATTGCAGACTAAAGGACCAGTGCAAACTGCTCGAACTTGACTGTGCCTTCACCATGGGTGGCACAGTCAAATGCACTAACTCTAATATATGTCAGGCACCCCTAAGTTAGACCTCCTCTGCCCAAGAGCGTGGTGCCATACATTAAAGGTGAGAACATGTAAGTGCAAGTCTAATTGTCCCTATAGTAAGTGTTAGCAGTCCATAGGATAACATGGGCTGCCACACGGCAGCTAAATTATGATACCACCTAAATATGTCATCTTTGGTATCAAACAACTTGCCTTCTCACCTCTGACATAAATCTCGTGCCCGGGGTGATGTGGCAGGCACCGAGGTGGTACCTTAGAGGTTACCCACCTGGTCGCCCCAGCTTCTCTCTGCTTTGGCTGACCAGCCCACACTTGCCTTGTCTTGTAGTGTATCCAGAATTACACCCAAAAAGGTGGTTAAGGAGATAGTCAGGCAGACCCAAGTATGGAACATTTCCATAGCCGAGTCTGGAAGTAATCTGGGCCTGGATCACTATTTACCTTGTATCAGTTGACAGGAGGGGTAGAAATTTTCTTGGGGCATGTAGCAACCCAAAGCAGATGCCTTCCAGAGCTTGAATTTGGGGTTTCATAGATAAAGCATTATCAATTTTGATTCCCTAGTTTTATACCGAATTTTAGAGTAGCCAGAGGGGGGTATCCTGGGGCCACCATGACCTCCAGACCTCAGAAGATGGAGTTCCAAAGAAAACAATCCCCGATTTGTCTGGATTGCGTTTAAGTTGGTTTATGGCCATCCATGTATGTGGTGATGTCTGACCACATCTGGAGGCCATATCTGCCCAGTATTGCCAGCTAATTGGCCACTCGTACTGTCGTTCCTGGCATAGTTGAGTACCTCTTCCCAATGTTATCAAGGCATCTGCCTTCCTTGTAAGGCAGGGTTTATATCAGTGTGGAAGGATTCTTTGACTGGTGTTGTGCAGCCTGTGTAATGAAAGAGTCTGGTTTCAGATGTCCAACCAGACATGGTGGTGTGTCTTCGGGAGCTTTTTATTTCTTATTGATTCTTGACAATTGGGATTGCCCTTACAGCTTTTCTAGATTGTTCCTTAAAATCATATAGAAAACAATCCAATTGTTAGATTGTTACTGGAAGTTGGAAATGTTTAGCCGCTCTCTCCATAAGGGTTTGGAAGCCACTGATATCATCTAGTGGGGCGTCCACCGGTTGTGGTGCAGGAGCTGAAGGTGTCGGGATGTGATAATTGTCTAATGCATTGGGCATAGACTGATTATCTTGAATTTCACCTTCCTCTCTATCATCATCTGAGGAGGACAGGTCTTACTAAGGAGGCATGGTATTATTTGACACCGGAGTCATTCTTGGAGTGGCAGGTGGTGGCATAGGTTCAGGTGATCCTGGTATAGGAAGCAGTGGCCGCATCAGAGATGCTGTTGACTTTTCAGGACTGGGAAGCATTTACAGTAATCCTGCAACATGCCCTGTAGGTCGTGCACTAGAGCCACAGGAACCTTAATCATGGGCTCTGAAGTTAGAGGCGGAGCATAGTGAGGAACTATTGTCTAGTCTTCTCTATATATTGCTGCCTTTCATATGCGTGCTCATAATAGTCCCCTTCATCTTCTTCTTGGTACTTGACATTAGGTTCAGAGGGACTATGAGCTGTACCAAATAGTCCATCATCATCATTAGAGTCCTCCATATCTAACAGATGACTTGGTGGTAAGGGGGACACCTTGCTAGGTGAAGTATGATCAGGGCGTAAAGGTTCTTGTATTGGTTTGTCCAGCTATGATGGTGTCGTCAATGGCATCGTAAACGATGTTGTCAACAGTTCCAGTGCAAGGTGTAACATAGGTGGTTTCTTTTTCGCCGTTGACAAGGTTGTCATCGTCAATGAGGTTGCGATTGACGGGGCTGTAGTGGTCGACATGGTTGTCATCATCGACGATGTAGTTGTCACTGCAGTCAACGATGTTTTTGACAGCGCTGTTGTCGTCCACAAGACTCTCATTGCCAGTTTCGATTTTTCCATGAGTGGCTCTGCAGAGGATTTCTTAAGATGTAATGTCAGGGCTGAAGAGGGTGTTGAAGGCACTGATCTAGTGACCTCTGAGGAGGTTATATACTTTTTCTCTCTTTGAGAATGGACTTTTGAAGACTAATGGTGAGCCTTTTTATGGCTTTTTTGTGCAGCTCTGGTGACCCTTGGCATGACCTCTCCCTTTTCCTTGACCTTTCCTATGATGTAACAGAATCTTCACTGTCCTCCTCCTCAGAAATGACAGCTGTTTTGGATTTAAGTTTTTGTAACCACATTAACAGCCTCCCCTCTCTATCTTTGAGAGTTTTAGAAGAAAAGATCGGACAGATTTTACAGTCCTTTACTTAGTAGACACGATAAAGGCAGTAGATACACTCCTTGTGAGGGTCTTCACATTGTAGCCTCTTCTTTTCAAAGGTCTCACAAGGTCTGAAAAGTCTTTTTTTCAATTGTTCTAACATGTTAGTGCCAGGTGCTGGGAAGGGAAAAAGCAGAAATAATCTGGATAATCCAAATCAAGGTAGTAGCTGAAGAACTGAGCAGAGCTCAGGGAGACTCCCTTCATAAGACGTGTGATAGAAAATCCGAGGGAAGATGCCTCTGCAGGGAGTGTTCTAAAGGGTGCTACCACCTGATTGGCTGGAGTTTGGTTCTTTATAAATGATGTAGATAAGCTATTTAAGTCAATGTCTTTTGCCATTATGAGGTATGTATACTACTTCTACTGCTTTAGAAGGTACTGTGGGACTCCCACCTCAGCGATGGGGAATGATTCAAGCATGTGAATTTATGAAAGATCCAATACTGGAGAACCCGAGTTTGATGAGTCTACCCCATAATTTAACAGTCTCACATCTGTTTTATTTAAAGTGTTTTGGTCATTAAAATGATGTGCAAAATCTTTGTCAGACACAGATGTCAGTCGCCCACCTGAAACCTTTAATATTTTCACTTCTACACCATTAATTTTGTTTACATCAACAAGATGCTCACATGTGACTTTCTCATTATTGTCAAATGCTAGCTATACAACATCACCTTAATTCACAAAATCACCTAGCTCCAACACCTTATTAATTTTAACACTACCTATCATTCTTCTACAATATTTGACATAATGTTATTTTCTCCCACAGGGCTTGTAAACCACTTTTATTGCCACACAATGTTTGTGGTTTGCTATGCAGCCAGGAATTCTGCAAAGGTAGCACAAGACCCTGAATCTGGGGCTTACCTTAATTCTTACAACTGCTTGCACTTGCATTGTTAAACTCCAGTATCTGCATAGTACTTCCACACAAGCTAAAGAACGCACACACTGTTTGTCCGTCACAGTAATTTCATTCACAGGTGTGTCATCCTTGAGCCAAAGTTCCACTCTCACACTTTCAAACTTACATGAAGTGGCCCCCTTTATGTTCCTATAAAGCGACACTAAACTTAGGTATATATGCATATATGCAAGTTTCCCCAAAACAGTTACCCAATCCTCCACACTGCAAACCCTCTGACAATATATGCCAGAATAGTATCTTTCCAAAACTAAGGACAATATAGGAAGGTGTTTGACCAGCTGCTTCACAGATGTGTCTTACTGATAAAGTACTATACCTTCATCCTTGCCACTGAGATTAGGTGTAGTGACATACACCGCTTGCCCTTCAGGACCTCAGCAATGCATT
Organism: Calotriton arnoldi; assembly: GCA_963921515.1. NCBI lineage: Eukaryota > Metazoa > Chordata > Amphibia > Caudata > Salamandridae > Calotriton > Calotriton arnoldi. The sequence continues at coordinate 174,372 of CAWUFW010016116.1, forward strand.
AAAAGTGAAGTTTTCTTTTTTGGAGTCATATTTGGATCACACCATGGCATAGAATGTAAAAAAGATTTCCTATGCTCCCTATTTAATAATGGGTTCCATGGAAGATGAGTAGAAAAATAGTGACAACATAATATATTACATAGTGAAACAACATGAGATCCAAAAATACCTAATAAAAAATAATAAAAGAGTGAAAAGAAACAGAAGAAAGAAAAAAGTAAATTAATTGTCAATTAATTCTACATCAATGTCTGGACCTGACATTGAACAATCACTTTGCAATCTTCCTGCCCAGTTTAGATTAAAGGAAGGAAAAGGGTATCCCTTCAGATAATAGATTTCATTATGTGAATGAAATCTAATGAAAAAGAAATTAATGTATGGATGAAATCTCATACCTTCACACTCAATGCTCTTTAAAAGGCCATATGATGACCAAGATAAAAACAATCCTTATTGTCTCATAATGAAGTCAATTGATATGGATTTTCATCTATATGTAACACAGTCTAACGAATGTGCTGATATAATACACCAGAAACATCCATCGGAAGCTTGTGCTTCAAACAGAATCACTCATAGAGTCAATGGATAATCACTCTACAAAGGCGAGAGGTGGTGCTGTCTTGGTGACTTGAAGCAGAGTATTAGGCATGTAGCACATGACTTAAAAATTTGAAGGACGCAAGGCATCACATGATGGTGCACACCATTGCACAGTATGACGACATCGCAGAGCTGGCATGCATGGGGTGTCTACAAGACTAGAGCCAGAAGAGACACACACCAGTAGCAGTGTGCTGATGGTTTGTGAGCAGTGTCACTGAACTGACCTTGCACTTTCTTATATCTTAAAAATGCATATAATGAGTGACCCACCACAATTCAGTGCCTTACAATCTATCCAACGAGTGAGACTGTACAGTACAGCATAAAGTAATCTGTGCCTGCTGAGAAGCACACACATATGGGGCCGATTCCGATTCCGGCCGGAAATCTCTCCGACCGAGCCGGACCCGGAGAGATTTCCGACCGAATCGGACTCTGGCAGTCCGACCGAATGAGTACGATGCGCACGCATGCCATAGGACTCGATTCGGTCGGACTCCCATTGAAGTCAATGGGAGCCTGTCGTACAACGCGTACGTGGGCTCCCATTGACTCAATGGGTGCGAGGCGGACAAGGGCGCCCCTACAGCGTGTACGCATCCATGCGCATCGCGGCGTACATGCACAGGTAGGGGGACCCATGGCTCCCCCTGTGTGCGACTTGCGCGCCTACGTGTACAGGGGGGTCCGACGCGGACCCCCAAAGTCCGGCTCCGACAGCTTTTTCGAGCCGGACGGCGCGAGTCGGTCGGACTGCTCGCGGCGCGCATCGTACTCACCCGGCCGGGATACGTCTCCATAGCGCGGTGCGAGTCGTGTCCATGCGAGTCGGTCGGAGCGTGTTGAAGCCGCGTTCGAGTCGGTCGGAGATTTCGCGAGTGCCTGCATCGTACTCGCTCGGCCGGACCCGCGTACGATTCGGTCGGGAAACAGGGCTCCGAATCGGATCCGGTAAATCCGAATCCGGTTCTGAGCACTACCGGCCGAGATCGGAATCGGCCCCATAGTATTGGCAGCAGTAGTGAAGTTAAAGCCTCAAAACATATGCAAGTCTGTTTCTTCCACTCAACACCAAAGACAGAGAACTTCTTACAGGACAGGTCCACACTGTAAACGGAGGATTATGAGCCAAAGAGATATTTATTCTTTAAGGGCCTAAACCCACCAGGGTGACAACTTCTGCGTCAACTATCACAAATAGAAGCCTTTATACCCAAACAGCTCTAAAGGATCTGTAGTGAGACTACCAGGGGTATACAAGGTGAAGCAATACTAGACCACTAAGCCAGATAGCACAGTTTTCCTCACCTACATTTTACAAGTAGATGAATTAGAAATCTCAAGCAATTAAAGCAGTTTAGGGACGCTGCGGACTTACCACATTGCAGCTCTGACCTCCAATCAGGAATCACCAAGCTGTGAAGATTACAGATTGCCTCATATGACTGGATAGCCATGCAGAGCATCCCCTTGTTGGTACCATAGTAGCAGAGATCATACACACATGATTCATAGAATGGATCCGCATTCTCATACCAGTAGCACTCATCAAAGGGGCCCGATGGGCGGGTGATGATCCCACACTGGTCCTGAATGGCTCCCAAATTAGTGCAGGGTTGGTTAGTGCTGATCAAACCAGTATCAGCCACACAACTGAAAGCGGAGAATAAAATTTACTGAAAATGTATAAAGATATTTGTTTTGGCATCTGCTACAACATATCTAATAATATAATAATATTGACTTGGGGACAATCATCTGGAAGCATTTTGCTGTCTGTGTCATTGGCATACATTTAATGTCATTAATATGCTTCCTAGTCTTGTATATGTGTAAACCTTCCCGCGGTGGTCAGTCTGTAGAGGGCTACTTAGACTGTTGTTGCTGAAGATATACCATTTTGCAGAAACCTTGAAGCATCATAAACAAAAATATTAAATGGTTATTTCAAAGAAATCTAATCAGTGAATTAAACTGAGTGTTATAGAAATTGTGTAATATGAGATTTGGTGGGATTTGGAAAAAAACTATTTAGGTAAAGGTTTATGGTATTTAACTGGGCATAGTGAACATAATCATGGGGGTTGCTGGTAGGACAGTTTGTATTTTAAATACAATTAATGGCTTACAAACAAAAATGTCGTAAAAAACAAATCAGCATTCACAAGCTAGGATGTTCTAGAGGTAAAGGAATTAAGATGTACTACAGGTACAGGCATATAAATATTTTAAATGTTAGGCTAGGTTTTGTGAATCCAGCCTGTTTCGTAATGTTCATGCAAACATGAGGTATCATGGGTCATGTATTCTTTATCTACCATCATTGTCTATGTTTCTCTATTTACCCAGGGGCACTGATATCTGCTCTCCAGGAATTCCCAAACTCTGTGTCATTCCTTGCCATGGTTCCATCAAGCTTCAACTTGTCATCTCTGCCATCTTTGTTGTAGTTGCCGCACATCCCCCGTAGTTGGTTCTGGTACTGCGGCCTGACTTGCACCATTAATGTGTTGACTCCGTTGTATTGAATACGGACTCCAAAGGGGGTCACCACAGAGATTGTGCTCATCTTTGCTGTCACATTGCAGACGGATCCTAGACTGACCGGAAGTGTAGTTTTGACGCCATTAACCTAAAAGACATAAAAGGGAGTCATTCATTGTGCGTCTTTTTCAGAGTACACACAAGCATCCAACAAATGCACACACACATGTATACACATTCGCTCACACACCCTAATAATTAAAACCTCTGAGCATTGCAAACCTAGCTTCTGAGTGCTTTACAGCCTCTTTTATAAAGGGGAAATATGAACTCAAAGCAAGGAATTCAGGGTCAGATATATGACCATTTTTAGCAGTTGCAAATGGAGAATCGAGCCGCATGTGACTGCTAAAACGGCTTGCAGCATGTACCAACCATATTTTGCGAATCGGTAACCTATTACGGACTCGCAAAATAGGATTTGCGAGTTTTGCGAGTTGGTATTAGGAAGGGGCATGCCAAGGACATCTCTTCCTAATAGCGAGTCGCAGGGGCATGCATGAATGTTTTGCGACCGTAATGCAGTCACAAAACATTCATATTTTACTGACTCAGTGAAGGAGGTAGTAGCCCATTCGCAAACGCGAAGAAGTCCAAAAGGGGCCCATTCTCCTTTGTGAATGTGGGCGACTACATTTTTTAAGAGCTGGTCCCCAGCAAGTCACCTTCCCTGTGAGTGCAGGCCAATCCCAACGGGTTGCAAATAGCGACCTGTCTCATGAATATTGATGAGGCAGGTCCCTTGTGAACCATTTGGGAATCGCAAACTGTTAAACACACTGTAGTACATATTATTTTGTGATTTTCTAATAGCGAATTGCAAACGTTTGTTATTAGGAAATTGTAAACCTGCGATTTCATACATCTGCCCCTTATCGGCTTCATGGCAACTACATTTACCAGTAAGAAAAACCAATTTCTAATAAATATTGAGATGCATTTAATTTATGTAGGTGTAGGAAACTGGCTCTCTATATAGTGCACTAAAGCGAAGTACACTGGGTAGAGAGTCCAGTATCCAGTATGTAGAGATCCTGTGTTGCTTTACAGAGGTAAAAGCAGATAATACTAGCGCTCTATTAGCTGGTTGTGTGGGCGAGCAGTAAGGCTTATCAGAGGGTAGTGCTAAGCATTTGTTGTACTCACAGAGGCAATAAATGAGACACATACTCAAGAAAAAACAACGATTTTTATATACTTTTTGAGACCAAGAACTTTGATCTACAGTAAGTACTTTTAAAATTATACATTTTTAAAGTTTGCAAAATAAATCTCATTTGTGCATAATAACGCACCATTGAAGTCAATGGGAAAAAAGACAAAAATGCACATAAAATCGTACACTCAACTTTCAAGGTTCGCCTCTTGGATCTCAGTAGTTAGCAAGGCCAGGTCCAATGTTTCACCAGCGGATTCTCTGAATTGGCCCTGATTCGGACAGGAGCAGGGTGCTGAGGTCGTTGGTAGCTGGTGCACTACAGAGAAGGGGCCCTTGGAAAACACACTGCACAGGGGAACTTAAAGGTAAGTCCGGGGAGTCACACTCCAGGCAGCAGGTTGCAAGGGTCTCAGGACCATGGTAGCACAGCTGGTTTGTCAGTACTCAAGCCGGTGGGCTGGGAGCAGAGTAGATAGGTCAGCCGGGCGTTGTGCATCAAGATGTCCTCTCGGTCGGGAGCAGGCAATTTGTGGAGGTGATTACGTGACAGCTGGACCACTCAAGGAGTGGGTCTCAGGGGTCTTGAAGTCCTTTGTCGGGTGCTTGCTTTTTGGGCATTTGGAGTCCGGAGTGGACTCTTCATCTTGGTGTATGCTGCAGGGAGTCTGGTACCCTGGGTACTGGTGAGGCACGGCTCTGGTAGGTCCTGGTGTCCTGCAACTTGGAGAGGAGACAGATCCTACCCTTCAGAGCTGGTGTACGCCTTTTGGTTTGTGTACTGCATCGCAGTTGCCAGTGAGCAGCAAGTCTGTAAGCCGGAGTCTGCAATTTGGTGCCTGCTGGTGCAGAGGAGTAGAGGGAGGTTGTTTGGCAATTTATCAAAGGCTGGAGGAGCTCCAGGGTTCTTGGAGGCCTCACAGTTGCAGGACAAGACAGAACAACAACAAATGTCGAGTCCTTGAGGCAGCAGGAAGGGTTTGGCACCCGTTTTTCTGCAGCAGGGCTTCAGTTCTCAAGTCAGCAGCTCTTCTGCATCCGCATCTTCTTTGTGTCCATCGAATCTAAGTTTAAGGGTCCAGGGATGCCACCTAAATACTAAATTTAGGGGCGTTAAAGAGAGTGACAGGTAGTAGCCAATGGGCTACCTACATTTAGGGTGCCTACACACTTTAAGCGACCACTTCCTGTGGGAAGGGGCACTACCCTAGCACTGATAGGTTATTTTTCTACCATCTCAAGATGGAGAATTGTGAACAGTTGTGTCTACATTGCCTGCCCACCTTAGGGGTGGTTCTGGCTGAATGTGGGCACACCTTCTCGTCTAACTAACTTTTCCAACTTTCCTCCTGCTAAAAGTGGAGCAGGAAAGGGGGATTAGCATCCTCCACTATCTGGAGCTGCCTGGGTTGCATTTCGAAGGCAGTATCACCTTTGAAGCTTCCTGCATGGAGGAGGTGTGAAGCACCTCCGCCCAGAGCAGGCTTTGTTACTGGCCTCTGAGAGTACGTACTCTCCCCCCATGAGGTCGGAAACATGTCTGGTGGTGGCAGGCTGGCTAATACTAGTCAGAGACCACACCAGTGCTTGGTAGGTTTTCAGGGGACCAACTAAAGTGTCACTGTGTGCATTTATTAATAAAGCCATCACTGGCATCAGTGAGGATTTATTAAGATGAGGTGTTTGGTACAGAACATCTTAGGGTACAATGAAGCCATCATGGAGCTAGGAAACTCGTAATGGCAAGTATAGAGCTCATGCACTCTCTATGGCTTCCCTGTGCACTTACAATATTCAATAATGGACTTGATATTGTAGGGTCATATCTGCTCATTCAGATATGTCCACACATGGGATATAGTGCACCCTGCCTTAGGGCTATAAGGCCTGCAATAGGGGTGATTTACAATACCTCATGCAGTGTTTGTGGGCATGGCACACAGCGCAGTGTGCCATGTCGACTCTTTGGTTTGCTCTACACAAAGGCCTGCAATGGCAGTATGTATGGTCTTGGTGAGGGGTTCCTAGGTTGGCACAATTCATCCTGCAGCTAAGGAGGACACTCTTCAGAACCCATGCACTAGGTACCAGGGGTATCATTTACTAGGGACTTACAGAGGTGACTGGAGTGGTTCCAATCATGGTACAATTTTAGGAAAGAGATCTGGCACTGGGAATATTGTCTGCAGGGACCCACTGCACTTACAGTTCAAAATCACATCAGGCATCAGTTAAAAGGTAAGGGCTAACCATGTCCAAAAGAGGCACTTTTCTACAGTAGGAAATTGGAGTATTAGTTGATGGGGGTGATAACCCACCTTATAATCACACTCCTTGTCAGGATGAACCACTAGAGTTACTAAATAAACCTGTGCACACCACTCTGTAGCATGACACAGAGCTGTCAGGCTTAGCTCAGAGACAATGGGGTAGATTTTCAAACATTTTGGGCTGGGTTAGTGTCACAAAAGCGACGCTAACCAGCACAAAATGCTTTTTTTGGAATTTACTTTCCAGCGCAAAACATGTTTTGCGCTGGAAAGTACCCTAAAAGTAGCGCAAAGCAGCGTGAAGCACTGCTTTACGTTACTTAGCGCCACAGGGGCATTACATGGGTGGCACATGGGCGTTACCATGCAACCACCCATGCCTTTTGATGCAAAACATTATCTACAAAGAACTGTAGACAGGGTTTTGTGCCAAAAGTTAACGGCACTTCAAAGGAGGCGCTAACAGTAGAAATGTTCGACTTTGCATGCGTGCTGCACTGTGCAGCACACATACAAAGTGGGAAAAGCTTTTGAACTTGTCTAGGCATGGTATTTTGTACAGGAAGGGTACCCTTTCTGTACAAAACCTATGCTAGACTCACGCACACACCCTAGCGCTATGGCTCTAAGGTGTGTGAGTGGTGCTCTGCAGTTGAAATCAACGCCGGCACTAGGGAGAGGGGAGGGAGAGCAATATCTCTGAGGATATGGCGCGCTCCTGCTCCCTCTCTGTCACGCAACGCAGCGCCGCCTCTTTGGGTGCTGTGCTGGGTTGCATGTTTGTTTTTTGGTTTTTAAATCTGCCCCAATGTGTAAATTATTTATACAGTACTGAAACAGTAATAAAGTGAAAACACAACACAAGAATAATCCCAAACCAATGTAGACTTATTCATTCATAAGCGACACCTTCATGCTCAGAAATGGTTCTGCTAATCAGTTGCAGGTTATCCAAGTAGGGCTTCACTACTGTTTTGTGAATCCATAAGCCAGATTAAAGCTCCAAATTGCTGTTTAAAATATGGTGTTATTAGCTAATAGAAATATGTTCTGAACTCGTTGAGAGGTCAGTAAAGCAGTGAAAGTTAGGTAAACTCTGGAAAAGACATTGGGACTTGAGATAAGCGAAGGGAAGTCATCAGAAATGCCAGCAACAGTTATGATATACATAGACCTCCATTACACAAATACATGTCTCACCAGCGGGGCTTTCCCTTGTTCGAAGATCAACTTCACATTCCTCTCAGTACTGTTGAGCCAGATGGTGACCCGATACACAAAAGACACCTTGGGGTTCTGGTAACGCCTGTTCTCTGCCACCACCCGGAAGGAGAATCCTGAGGAGGAATCGGACCCCTGGCTGATCTCGTAGGCGCAGGTTCCCATGAAATTGGTTACAGCCTTGTCAAATGAATGGTAGTGGGGATCTCCGGTGACTGTGCAGATTGCCCCGGGCATCTGGCAACCGAGCTTTCCATCCTTCACGGCACATTCCTGCCCCTTTGCACAGCTGCTATTGACACAGGTGAAGCGGCCTGAGGAGCTGCACCGACACCTTTGGGAGCAGCCAGGAAGCCAAACTAGATCACCAACCTGTGAAACAGAGATGGAGAGAACCATGGAAAGATATGAAAAAGAAAGATACAGTCACTCTTCTGACTGATACAAATTAATTTACAATCTTATTAGCCTCAGAAATGTCAAAAATATTCACTGTGGTAGTTACAAAAAGTCAAAGAACTACTTTCACAACAAACTGGAACTGAAAACACACATTGCAAACATTGTCTAACTATTTTAAGAAAGGAGTTCAACATTTAAAAAGTATTAAAATATATTTTTGAAATGAAGTACATAAACTTTACAATTTTGTCTTGGTACAAGAAAACTTTTAGGCGATGGGAGCTAAACAGTGTATGGGGCTAAGGTGTAGCAATAACATTTCGATGCCACAGGTCATGGACTAAAGTTGTGAAATTGTAAATCGGCCAAAAATATCATATCATTTAGAGTTTGGGGTAATTACATAAGGTAATTCTAGGGTTCTTGGTTAGACTACTCACCTAGTACTGTTTTCTATGCTTGCATTGGGGATTGTAGTTTCGCTTTGTCCAGTCATAAAAGGCGAAATATTTTCCCCAGGATACACGATATAAACCAGAACTGGATGTGCTGCTCACAAATAAACATGGACAATATATATATCTGTTTCAAATTCCTATCTAGTCCTGTTTTTGCTTCCTGGTCTGGGCAATTAGACCAGGGAGCAGCAGTGTACCCTCATAACCTACCTTTGTTGACAATGCTGGAGTAGCAGTGTCCAGGGACAGTGGTACCAGGAGCTGCAGAGTTCTCTTGGATGTGAATGAGTATGACCTCCCCTAAAATTGTCTGGAGTTGCCACTGCCTGGCTGTTCGTTATCAAACACTGCTAAACTGTATGCAGACGGTATGGTGATGCAGACATTTTTTGAGTAAGAAGGAACTGTAGTCAGATGATTGTATTTACAGGGGTGTTACACACTCGGATATACAATACTTTGCACTCTAAATAGAGATGGTACATAGTGGAACTACTCACATTGTAGTATAATCCATCATAAGAACATCCGCACTGTGATTCTGGGACACAAACATCTCCACTTCTCTTGAAACCGCTGTTGCAGACACAACCCTCAATGCAGGTGGAATCACACTTGGGCATCACCATAGAACTCGCACACAAATCTTGACAGTGCTGCCCACAAAGTGTGTATTGACTGTTCACTGGGCACTGCATGGCTAGAAACGATAAAAGCAAAAAGAGAATTACCTCAACACATCCATGACAGTGCGCATTCAATAACCTTTGCAACTGCACTTGGAAACAACTAAACGGAAGTCTCTTGATAAGACATCCTGCTGATCTTTATCCAAACCTCTGCGGGTTATCTTCTAGGAAAATAAGAAATGTGTTTTAAAATCAAAAATCAAAACACTATCCCTGAGAGAACATTGGCACGTGATGTTATAGCTGGATTATCTGTCAATTGAACTTTCTGTGACTGTACATTATAAAGCGGTGCTTTCAATGTACACTTGATGTCCATTCTCTTCTAGGCCTTATGCCAATAAATCACAACATTTCAAATTGTTCCATATCTACAACATATTTTTTATTAATAATAAGTTTATTATCTGATATTTGTATTTTTCGAAGGGGTAGCAATATCACTGCTACATTGCACAAACATGTTTGTAGCATTGTCCTCTACATGTAATATCACCGTAATTCTAGTATTTATTCTCTGACTGCTGAAACATCTCAGTACCATCATGAGGGTGTTAGTTAGATTTGCATGTCTGACAGAATTCATTGAGAATCATGGAACTCATTCTGCCTCTGGTAAATGGAAATATTCCCAATAGCCAGCCTCTGATTGGCCATGCACACGAGGTATGGAGACTTAACTTTCTAAAAAAAAAAAAAAATTGGATAGTATAGAATATGCTGTTTATGTTGTCTTGCAGAGGCACAATGCTTGTGTAGTTTCACCAAGTATTTTACGACTCAGGCCCTTCTTCTCATAAATTAGTGTTCGTAGTGTCATGTACATACTTTATGTGTATCTGTACAGTCAGTTTATGCATAATTGAATCACATCACTTTCAAAGTATCTCATGCAGGAGTGCCCTGAAAGGAACTGGGTTATTGTTGCTCTTGGCCATCTCTGCAGAATCATCCCCAAACTTCTGCAACTTTTTGCCTTCACCTCCTGTTTGCTCAACCCATTTTTTGTTGGCTTTAGGACTCTGTGCACTTTACCACTGCTAACCAGTGCTAAAGTGTTACTGCTCTCTCCTTTAAACATGGTAAAATTGGCTTACGCCCAATTGGCACATTTAATATACTTAAAAGTCCCTACTGAAATTGTACTACATGTACCCAAGGCCTGTAAAATAAATGCTACTAGTGGAACTGCAGCACTGATTGTGTCACCCACTTAAGTAGCCTTTTAAATATGTCTCAGGCCTGCCATTGCAGCCTGTGTGTGAAATATAAACTGCCATTTTGACCTGGGAAAATTAACGTTTTTGCCAGGCCTAAACCTTCCTTTGAATATATATGTCACACGTAGGGTAGGCCCAAAACAGCCCATAGGGAAGGATGCAGTGCATTTAAAAAAGCTGAAAATGTGTTTTAAATTTTTACATGTCCTGATGGTGAAAAACTCTTAAATTTGTTTTTTACTACTGAAAGGCCTACCTCTCCCATAGGATAACATTGGGTTACATTATTACATTTAATAAGTGATGGTAAAGTCAGATTTTAAGTCTCAATTTTGAAAATGAGACATTTAGAAAGTTGGCCTTTTCTTGTCCAACCTTATTGTGCCTGCAGCCTGTATCCTGGGACACATGACTAGGTGTAGCTTTGTTTATTGCTCCCAGACAGTGAGACAAGGAGGGATGTGGGGCCCGATTTACAAGGGTAAACTTAGACGTTTGGTCTAAACTTACAGCAAACGTCTAAATTTACGACTTTTAGAATTCACAATGGGCATTTACAAGTACTATCTTTATGGCCCCTCTCGGGCGGAACTGAGCCTTGTGTGCGGACATAAAGATAGTACTCGTAAATGCCCTTTGTGAATTACCAAAGTCGTAAACTTAGCCGTTTGGTCTAAGTTTAGACCAAACGTCTGCGTTTACCTTTTTGAATCGGGCCCTATGTGTTGGCAGGATCGTCCATCTCTGACTTGATGGGGGTGGAGCTGTCACCTACCACACTTGCACATCACACAGCCTCTGCCTGAGCACACTCATAAAGGGTTTGACACTAGTCTTTTGTGACCCCAGATACCCAGACAAGCTGCGGCCAGGGCAGGGAGACAGTAAAGTCCAAAAACCTCTGGTGACGGAAACCTCCAGAATCATCTCCTACTTTAAAGCTGGCATCAAGTATAAATACTGGACCCTCAGACTCAGCTCTTCAGTGCACCTCTGGACCTGTGGAAGGCTCAGAATGACTGTTGTGTTTCTCTGCAAAAAGGACTGCTACTCTGTTGTCCTGCTGCATTGCTATCCTGCTGTCTGAGTGAAAAGGACTGGACCTGTATCATGAACCCAGGACCACCTGAGTGACTCCAAGGACTAGTTGGCTGGCTTCCTGACCAGAGCCTCAGGGACAGCAAAGGCTCCAACCACCTTGAACCTTGTGCTTGGACTCAATCTGCTGTGAGCCTTGCCCCCCAAGTGGAGCCATCCATGTCCTGGACCCTTGGAAGTGGGTCTGAATGTGCCTTGCCAGCCCAGCTATGGTTTTTTGGGCAGAACTGATTAAACACAACGCAACTAATCACAGCACTGCAGCTTCCTCAGTACTGCTGCTGGGCAAGGCATCCTTGGCACGGGATCTCAAAACACTTCTCAACTAGGACTTTTGATACTTTGTTCAGTGGGCCTCACTTGGTCCCTGTATCCGGCTCATGCTCCATCGCGGTCGGCCTGAACTTGTGACTTTGTCCAGGTCCGGCACAACCAGATAACCACAGTTGGTGCCTTTTGCTTCTAGGCACTATTTTCACTTCAACCTTTAAAATTGCATAGCTCCAGTTTTACTGAATAGATTTTCGTTATTTGGGTTTCAAATAATTTATTTAATTTTACTATATTTTCCTAAATTGGTGTAGGATTTTTCTTGTGTTGTGTTTCTTAATTTTACTGTTTGAAGTCCTGCATAAATACTTTACACATTGCCTCTAAATTAATCCTGGATGCTTTGTGCGAAGCTACCAGAGTGTTAAGCACAGTATAATGTGTGGGTTGCTTGTGTTTCACCCTGACAGAGATTCCGGTTGATGCTTGAGTAGGGTTTCACCCCCCTCAAACAGTAACCCAGTAAATGTGAATCTAAGAACATAACCCCCATCATGTGATACCACTCAGGTCATGATAATAAGATGGATCTCTGAATTGTGACCAACATTCCTAGATGTCGTTGATATAGATTTATTCTTAGTTTGATTCAAACATTAGCTCAGAACACTTACAGCTTCCACCAATAAGTTAAGATGTTATTGGTATCCAATAATTACTTAGATAACCCTAGGAAATAATGCTTAGAGGATTGATGTTGGAGTCAACCGATTGCTTATTCAGTCCAAACTTTGCCTCTGGAAAGGAGAGGATTAGTGTGTGAGTGGGAAGGTCAATCTCCACACTCATTTATCTTTTGGTGCAGGATGGATCTGTGATATTATTCCATGCCACAAACCTGAGCACCGGCTTCACTTTAGCAATAATAAGAGGATTAAATAACAACGTATTGAAACATAGTACCTAATTCCGCTTGTCTATGGCCACTCTAATGTGCTTCTCAATGTTCGAACAGTTCATAAACTGGATTATAAAATATGTCGTTCTGTTTCCTAGGGGGATGACTACATTTCTCTAGAGGCAAGTCCCCTGCTGAACATGCGTATATTTTGAGAAATGTACTTCTTGTATAATTATTTTGCGGAACATTTCTTATTCTGTTTGAGGGGGAAAATTACCTTGCATGCACCACTTAAGAACATAAAGGTTGAGTCTTAATGAGGAGACAAGGATTTGCTTCTTCTTATCATAATCACATTTTGGCCATTTGAGATCGACAGACACATTTAGATGGGTATCATCCAAGGACAATATATAGCTTTGGCATCTTTTTAAGGATTGTCTGCATCCTCTCCGTGGCAACACTTTCCACTTCATGAATAGTCACTCCAATGCTGTTATTAATATAAGGGAATTTCACTTCAAACATATTGGCGCTGGTGTTAATTTATCATATGTAAATTATTATTTACAACTATCAGGTGATTACAAAACACTGCATATTCTCCGTGTGGTTAGATTTCTCAGTAACAACTTAATAACACATTTACTAAGATTATATTTCTCTGTTATGCTGTTTATCAAATAAAGAGATCATTAAAATGTTACTTTCTGCTATGTTTTTTATTGTAAAATATAAATACACATATACAGAAAATAGTAAGAAATGTTCTCACCACAAAAGTTAGTACTTCTCCAACTTGAGATGGTAGCGTTTGCAGCCTGGCAGGTGGCCACGTAGGCCTGGATGGCTTGGCAAAGGACTGTGCTGTTCGCACCGGTGAGGCAGTGGTCATAGACACAGTCAGAGAAGTAAATAGCTGGGTCCACCTTCAAGTGGCAGGATGAGAAAGGACCTTTTGGGTTTTGAATGATCCAACAGGCAGATTTTGATTGACTAAGCATATCTTGGTCACAAACAGGACAGGAATCAGAGCACCCATGATCACAGCCTGTACTGCCATCTGACATCCAGCTTTTTCCAAACACAAAGGCATTTTTAACTATGGATCCATTACGCATGGTGAAGTCATCAGCAGTCAAGCCATTGAAGTTCCCACAAAGTCCTTCAACTTGCCCCCAGTATTGAGTAGGGAGGGTAACAAAGACGTTGTAGACCATGTCATAGTTCACCCGCAGACCAAAGTCTGTTTTTAGGACTGAATAGGATCCACTCTGATAGACAATAATACTTCCGCCTCTGAGGCTAGCTGGCAGACTCACAACAGTTCCATTCACCTGAAGAAGGCAGAAAGGGAGGGTTCAGTCATAACATACACCACTGAAAGGATCAAGACAGTACTATAATTTACAAATCTCAGGTTCAGTGTGTGAGCTATTTAAAAATATCTTGTCTGACACTGAAGGGTCGATAAATTCCAACACAAGCCCAGTGGGATATAAATTTCAATATACATAAGGGCAAATGTTTTGGTCCCTGTGCCTGAAAAACATGGTGGATCTTGTATATTGTAATCTGGTGCTCTTGCAAAGCACTCTGATGCCTTAGGGTGATATCACACTAGACAAAATTGCACTAAAAATATATAAATAAAGATAGATGGATAGCATAATACAACAGTTCAATACCAAACAACAAAATTCTTACCTCCGCCATCCCCCGTCTACCACTTTGGAGATGGATCATTGTGTTATATGCTGTTACAAAAACCTCTGTAGTTACAGCTACACGAAGACCATGCCAGTTTTCATTTTTCACCTCCACTCTGAAGAAAGGGAGGGAACCAGTTGTCCCTCTGAGCTCAGACAGGACATACTTGCATGTTCCCTGGAAATCAAATCTCTGTCCGTCAAAACTGGTGTAGTGAGGATCTCCGGAGGCCCGGCAAATACCGTCTGGTAAGGCGTAGCAACCGTACACCCCTTTAATGCTGGTGCAGACCTCAGTGGACGCACAGGGGGAGCTTGAGCACTGGATTGTTCCTGTAGATCCATTACATTTACACAATGTCTGACAATTGCTTCCTTGTCGATAGGTCTGGCCTGCCTTGAGATATTGGCCCTTGTAGGGGCAACCACACTGATTCTGGGGCACACACTCATCAGCACTGAGGATGAAGCCACTGTTACACTGGCATCCTTCTGCACACGGAGTAGAGCAGGTGGATGAAGAGTTAGGCACAGCACAGGACGAAGGACAAGAAGACCCACAGAGCTCATATTGGCTGTTGCTAGGACAGATGAGATCTGTAAAAATACAGTAATACAGTCATTTAATAAACATTCTTCTAGCCTTTAGGACTGGGCATACTGGATTGCAACTTTAACCACAGACTCATCCTTCCCTACTTCAGCTCCCAAATGAATAAATGTAATGGTCTGTGTGGGGCCTTATTCATATTGTGCTGCCAACAATACACCAAGCTGCATTTTCTGGTTTGCATGCCCCACTGTCCCAAGCCTACCTTTCATTCTCTTCTACATCTTGGGATAATTTCATTTATAGTATGAGCAACAGAAATACCATGAACAGAAATAGTGAATAAGATGTAATACTTTGCTATATTGAGTTTCAAGGCAAGTAGCTTGATCCAGGAAAGAAAATCCCCTTCCTTTATCTTACAACAAGAGAATATAAGGCAAAATAAAAAGTGAGAGGGACTCTGCTAAAACTATTACATTGAGTAACTGATAAACCCACAGGGTTAAAAAAATCAGAGTTTGGGGGGAAGGGATGGAAACTGGTGGGGCCTCCTGAACTTCCACCAACTTTGTGCCTCCCAATACATACTGGGAGGCACAAAGTTGGTGGAAGTTGGTGCAAGAACATTCTTTGAACACGTCAGATTCAATTAAACTCCCCAATGCTTGATAAAAAGAAGCAGTTGAGAGTGCCATTCAGTAAGGGGTTTATTTGGTTATTAGACCTTTAACATCTCTCTGAAATTCATGAGTAAACCGACCTTTTAATATCAAGTGGCATACGTGGGCTCACTAACTATCAAGCTAAGGAAATTATGGACGTCCAGGACCACGTAGTGGCATTAAGGCCTCTTTCGCTGTATATGTTTCCAGAACATGGTTGCTTATATTAAAATATAAGCATTTGCCAGAACATAGGGCCTGATTCACAAAGCTTTTTTTCATGAGTACAGAGAGAACTTTCTGCTGGGTATTTAATCTTAACAATAAAAGTGTGCCAATGATGAGAGAGGAAGGACAGCATCATGTAGAAGATGTCAAGCAGCACTCACCACATCCTGTCAGGTTCCTCCATGATAGAACTGGGAGACCACGGTTTTGGCACTCCTGGGTGTAACCTTGAAGACTGTCACACAAACTCTGTTTATCACCATCAGTCGCACACAAATCATAGACACAATTGTCTATGTAGGTGCTGGGATCCTCCAACCTATTGCAGCCCCTGAATGGCCCAGTGGGATCAGCCATTATCCCACATGACTGTAGGGATATGTACTGAGTTTGCAGGGTCAGGCTACACTGTGGCTGGCTGTTGGTATCCAAGCAGTGGAACTGGGAGTCATCATCTTGCCAGCTGTTCCCAAATGCTCCTGCACTGGTAAGCAAGGTACCGTTGGGAGCCCTGAAATCATCACCCTTGTTGCCATCAAAGTCACCACAGAGGCCACAGAGAAGCCCTGAATAGACCAAGGGAACCTTGACAACCACACGTTGGCTCCAGTCATAGGTCACAGAGAGGCCAAAGTCTGTCTGCAGTTTGGCTGTGGAGCCGCTCTTGATGACCTGGATCCTCCCTGACTGGAGATTAACTGGAAGATTGATCAGCGATCCATTCAACTGAAACAAAAAACAACATGCAAATCTGTGAGTCTGCACTTATCTGGACATTTACATCTCAGTATTCCCTGAATGTAGCACACACTGACCCAAGCACATATGGTCTCATGAAAAGCAGTCTTCTGAAACATATAATATGCACACACTATGCTTGAGCACGTACCATATTAAGTATTTTCCCTCTTTCACTGTAATACACGTATGTGCTCAACCACAACCATGTTCAACTGAAATAATGGATCTGTTCTCTAAACAATACCAGTATTCCTTAAACAATACCTCTGTCTGGTACAGCCAACCCCAAAAAGAGGCTCAAGAGTTTCATGTAACACATACACCTTCGCTCTTAAATTATAAGACCAGCTTGCTCTTGGGGCCACAATAAAGCTCCCATTTGAAGTAACTTGTCTTAATGAGTGCCTAATAAATTGTAATACACAAATGAATTACCAGCTTCAATTATATTCCAGTCTGAACATTTGTTTCCAATAACCTCTGGTAAAGATATAAACACATGGCTGTGTAGAGAGTGTATGAGTTAGCTCCTCACCTGCACTTTATTTTTCTGACCGACAACTATCGATATCAGCTCGCTATAGACTGTGATTTCCACAGATCGTGTCCAGGCCACTCTGGTGGATTTCCGGTGCTCGTTAACAACCTGGATGCTGAAGTCTGATAGATTTCCTGCAGCTCCACAATACCTGCTGAGCGTGGTCTTACAAGTCCCTTGGTAGTCAAATAGGAGTCCATCAAATGAGCTGTAGTGGGGATCCCCTGATGCAGTACAGATCCCATAGGGTCCTGGGTAGCAGCCTCTTACACCATCCACAACTTTGCATTCCTGCAGAGAACTGCAGCCATAATCTTCACACACCATGTCCTGGACTGCATCACTGCAGGTGCATTTCTGGCTACAGGTGCCCGTCAGAATGGCCACGTCCCCCAGGTTGTAGTACTGACCATTCATTCTGCAGCCACACATGTTGATAGGAACACAGTCGCCACCGCTCAAGATGTAGCCGCTGTTGCAGAAGCATCCTTCTCGGCATGGCAGGGTGCAGTACAGATTGGAAGTGGAATCAGAGCAGGTGGATGGGCAAGCCGTGCCACAGGTCTGGTACATACTGTTGGGAGGACAGGAGGCTCCTGTAAGATAAAACAGATGAAGTATGGCACAGATGCTTTTCTCTAAGCCAACATAAGCAAATCCCATCCCATGTAGTTGAACTGTAATAATGAACTTAACAACTGATTTCATTGACACGTAGTGGCTGACAATATGGCCATTAACTAAACCGATCAGTTACCCATATATACACACACGCATCACACTCAGTAGAAACTGTGACAGTAGATTCTCCTTCAGTGGGTTGTGCCACATTTTCAATACAAAATGTTTTGTTTTGGTCTGAAATGGTAAAAAAACTAACAAATATCCCATAAACAGCTCAGCTCATATCCAATATGGCACAAATCGCCCATAGTTACTAATGTATATATTTAAAAATGTTGACATTTTTGCAATTAAAGAACCTCCTTCTTACCCATCTGGTTATCACTTACCACAAAATCCAGAGCTTCGCCACTGCCCAACTGTGATGTTTAATGCCTGGCATCGCTCAGTGTAGGTCTGCAACGCATTGCACAGGGTGGACTGATTCCCTTCGGTGGCGCAGAGATCATAAATGCAGCCAGACACAAAGTTCTCCGGAGACAGAACTGGAATACAAGACGCAAAGGCACCTGTGGTGAGCCTCATCAAGCCGCAGGAGGTGCTGCCACTGTAAAGAGTCTGGGTTTGGCTGGTGCATGTGGGCTCCGTATAGTCATCGCTACAAAGAGCATCGTTGTCTGGCACCTTCCAGCTCTTGCCAAAGAGCGCCTCAGTGGACGCCTGAGTACCGCTCGGGGTCATGAAGTCATCCGAAGGATTGCTGTTCAAATTCCCGCAAAGACCACACGTGGAGTTCGCGTAGTTGGGCAGAAGGGTGACTGTTGTGTGGGAAAAGCCATTGTAGGTCACAACCAGGCCAAAGTCTGTGCTGACGGCCACCGAGAAGCCAGTCTGATAAGCCTTTAGGTTTCCACCAAGAAGGGTCACCGGAAGACGAACTTTAATGCCGTTTAGCTAAAAGTTAACAGAAACAATTTTTAAGAAGCTTGAGGAAACAAGTCAGCGTGAGAAAGTTAAGTGACTCTTCTTCGCACTATTGAACACGGGCAGGATAGATGATTGATCAATTAATCTTCCAAACACATGAGAGAAAAGCTGTCAATTGCATATAAAAATAATCTCAATTCTCACAACATTCCCCTTGCACGTTCGGGTTGTCTATGGAAAAGCCACATAAGAATAATAACCTTTCAGACATGAACCACGTGACTGC
Source organism: Calotriton arnoldi (assembly GCA_963921515.1). Classification (NCBI taxonomy): domain Eukaryota; kingdom Metazoa; phylum Chordata; class Amphibia; order Caudata; family Salamandridae; genus Calotriton; species Calotriton arnoldi. Next base: position 193,478 of record CAWUFW010016116.1, read on the forward strand.
GGTTCAGGTGTGTACTGCTGGAAGAATGGAAAGCCTAGGTGGCAGTCCCAGCTCTGCTGCGACCCCTGGTGTGACTATGGGAGTGGGAAGACGTCTGCCTGCAAGAGAAAGGGAGCTGAGGAGGCAGCAAGTCAGCCAGGTAGGCTAGATTGACACTCTTCCTAAAAGGACTCATAGTTGTATTTGAAGAAGCAAGTATGTGGTGTTAGCTGGTGATTGAGGTGCAGAATGGACCAGGCAGCATTATGGGAAAGTACAAAACAGCAAACTTTTCAGACAAAAGTTGAGTTGGAAAGTGGTGAAAAGGTTCAGAGGGTTATGTTACATGTTTTAGTAGCTCCCATGGTGACTACGGGTTGACTTACATAGACTTCCCCACTCAGGCCTTTGCTCATGACGATTTCATTGCCGTATGTCACCACGCGCACAAGCTTGACCCACGACACTCTTGCATTTCCACGGTTCTCGTTCTTGGCTTCGACGCGGAAGTAGGTGAGGTTGGAGTTGTTGCGGCACAAGTGGGAGAGAAGGTAGGTGCACATGCCCTGGAAATTGAAGTAGCGCCCATCAAACGAGGTGAAGTGAGGATCCCCAGAGGCCAGGCAGGTCTTCTTGCCCGTGGCCTGGCAGCTGTAGTAATTTGCTACGGGCTTGCAGGTTTCATAGGACACGCAGGGTTGTTTCTTACAAGTGATTATGCTGGTGTTTAGACACTGGCATTTGAACTGGCAAAAGGTGGTGTTCCAAAAGGTTGTGCCTGCTTTGAGGAAAGCCCCTGGAATAGAATGAGAATGAGGCATATTAGCAATAAATAATGTCTCTGTGTCCTGTCTGACATTTCAGTAGAACTGACCGGATGTTGTGTTGTGTGGACAGTCAGTGAGCCGCTCTCCTGCGAACTTGGCCTTTGTATTACCTTTGCACTAATACAAGTCACACTTTCACCAGAAGACTGTGGGCTTATTTACAAGCTCCTTGCGCCGTCTGTGCGTCACTTTTTGCCCTATAAAAAGTGAGGCACCGGCGGCGCAAGGGGCTTGTAAATAAGCCCCTGTGTTTTCACATAGCCTTTTCCACATGTACAACCGATTAATGTACGCTGTGCATACCGCAAAGTATCCACTATGTGACCTTATATCTGTATAGATTGTATATGCATTCATTAAGGAAGGCAGCAGATTCACAAAGGAATTTTGTATAATTGAAGTAGTTTTGCAATCAAAAAAAGGCTCGATTTACCATTGCTAGGTATTGACAAAAGGTGATCTAGGCTTTATACATTCATGTACTCCTGTGTATTTACTACCTTACATTGGCATGGTATCATAGATGAATACATCTCCCGCAGTGGATGGTGAGTGAGCAGTGCAAGGAGTGGTTTGCCTTGAAAATTTGTGAAAGACCAAAAATGTCATTTTGTGGCTATTCAAAAACTAGTTTCGAACCCTTTCAACACCCTGGAACTCAAAGGCGAAAGTAAAACTCTTTTCAGAGTGGAAAGGGAACAGAACATTCCATACTTCATCGGGGTGCAGGCGGAGGTGCTTCTCCCTTGGGGCAAAAAGGGTTCTCTACCGAGTAGTTTGCAATAAAATGGGAGAAAAAACATGTACACTTGTACAGCGGTGCAGCCTTTCCAGAAAGTAGAACTGTGCATACAGTTCTACATTGGTGAAATACCAGTACGGAGCCACGGAAAGGACTATATTTAGAAAACAGATGGAAGTTGCGTAACTTTCTCAGGGGTACGACTGGAAAGATGAAAGTGGCGTATCTCTCCAGGCGTACTCCTAGAACGTTTGGAGAACAGCCCAAAGTAGGAAATTTACACCCATGCACAGGAAGACATATACCGATCAAAATGAATGCCACATTTATGAATTGGGTCCTATGTGAGCCTGTGAAGGTGTAGGGGTGTTGAAGAGGCATGGCGAATAGTGCCAACGAATGCAAAGCTATTAGTTTCCATTGGATGGTAAGTGGGAGTGAGAAGATCTAAAGAACAGGATTTAGAGGAGTTTTATCATTTAATGTAATTTCTCCTCCTGTTGTTTACCCTGTTTTTATCCACCCCGCTGATCCTCCCCCCTCATGTAAATGCCATCTTCTTGCACTACACAAGCCACCTACAGTTATGGTAATACCCGTTGAAGAAGGCTGCCTCCGCCACGGAAACTCCCTTGTTCCTCCATGTGCTACACAAACTCCCTCCATCCCGGTGATATCCACCTTACGTGCGATTCTTTCTACCAGCATTGTGAATACCCTGTTTCAGCCTTCACTTCTATCACCAGCCAAGGTACAGCATTTCACTGCTTTGGCGCTACAATCTTGGTTGATATAAAGCTCGTATCTACATTCATACAGTGGAACTAATCTTGCAGATGCTCCACCATCCTAACAGGAGTGAACTGAGACTGGCCTGCTTAGGCAAAATATAAATGTACCTGCGGGGACGCTCCACATATACTTAAAAAAACAGTTTTTCAAGCGATTTGCAATGAGTTGGCGTCCTAGCACTGCTACCTTCCCATATGCTTAGTAAAGAGCCGGACATGCAACCCTTTGCCATGTGCTATGTGATATGTAAGGTAAGAACTCTTAAACCGGCTGATAGAAGCTGTCTCACCTTTATACACGCATCCGCCCGCACTCTGGAAGGTGTCCACTCGGAACGCCCACACTCCCGGGGTGTTGACATTACTTGTAGATGCAACATTTAAGATGTCCGCTGTCCTTGATCCTGGGACACTGAAGTAGTAATAGGAGCCTCCACTGTTAAAGCCAGCCTGGTGGGGGAGGGGAGGAGAGGAAGGCAATCGGTCACGACAAGTCCATGGGGTTCATACAATGGCTGAATCCTGCTCTGCTAGTAATTGAGAATTTGCCAAAACATTTCCATCACTCCTATGAATGAGGTGGGTGAGTCGGGGGGAGGTGACTAAGCAATATTAGTCCTATTTAATAAGGTTTCCAACATCAAACAAAAACAAGCATTTACAATGCAATAGGTCTCGCATTACTGAAAGTTTGAGCTATTGGCGTTGCTAATAATAATGCAACAGTATACTCCGCACAAGTGCCATTTCCTAGTGTTGAAGAGGCATCAGGTTGCCAGGTTTGCTGCAGTCACATGTCTGGTTTGGTGGAAAGCGAGTGTTGACAAAATTGTAACTGTGGATATTCACAAACATTTGCAATGCATTTTCTGCACTAATTGCATTTTTGAACACGTGCAAAAATGAGTAGAAGCACAGTGCATAGGTGTACGCCTACAAGTGTGTGCACTTGCTATCCACTTGTGAATCTGTGAAGATAGAGGCTCCTTTACATACCTTCCCATGTGCTCCTCAGTGCTCGGATTTAGACCCCCTCAGGCCTCCACCAGGCACACTGAAGTGCTGTGACAAGGGCACGTGACGTGCTGTATGGAATACTGGGGGCACAGCATAGCAAATAACGACAAAGAATAGCATAACGCTCCCAGAATCCCAGTACAGTGGAACATGGCGCAGAATAGCATGGAGAAACACAGCAGTGCAAGACGCAGCACAGGATAACACGCAGCATGACCTTGCAAAGCACAACACAGAACCCCATAATGGCGCAGCATCGCACACTACAGAATAATAAAACATAGCGCAGCAAAGCTTAGCGTACCACAAGTACGAGTGCCATGTGGTTACATAATATTAACACCTTTCATGGACACTGTTTAGAAACAGCAAACGCGTTATGAAACGCTATACAAAACACGTTATGTTTTACAATGCAGCATGTTAATACAGCATAGTAAAGCATATAAAACGGCAGTATTTCACATTATATCAAAAGCCTCGTGTCTGAAGGCGCCATAGACGGCAGAACTGCTGCTGTGTAGGCACACACTGGGCCTGATTCACAGAACTAACTTACGTCAAAAACGTAAAGTTAGTACCTTTTGGTATTCACAGAATACACTTACTCATTTTGGTATTCACAGAATACACTTACTCATACTAACTTTATGTCCGCACTCGGGCCGGAGATTCCGGGCCGGTGGTGGAGATTCCGGCCGTTTGTGGAGATTCCGGCCCGGAGGTGGAGATTCCGGCCCGGAGGTGGAGATTCCGGCCGTTTGTGGAGATTCCGGCCGGAGATTCCGGCCGTTTGTGGAGATTCCGGCCATTTGTGGAGATTCCGGCCGGTTGTGGAGATTCCGGCCGGTTGTGGAGATTCCGGCCGGTGGCGGAATCTCCACAAACGGCCGGAATCTCCACAAACGGCCGGAATCTCCACCTCCGGGCCGGAATCTCCACAAATGGCCGGAATCTCCGGCCCGAGTGCGGACATAAAGTTAGTATGAGTAAGTGTATTCTGTGAATACTAAATGAGTAAGTGTATTCTGTGAATACCAAAATGAGTAAGTGTATTCTGTGAATACCAAAAGGTACTAACTTTACGTTTATGACGTAAGTTAGTTCTGTGAATCGGGCCCAGAGTGCGTACAAGTTATGTCAATCCCCCTGTGTAGGGGGCACTTTGGTCCCTGATCCCAGGGGCCACCTGGACACCCGCTCAAGCGGTCCCCTACCAGTGCACGATGCTGATGCAGAGAGGCTGGACCCCTGAGAGCAACCCTGTTCGCAGAACAGCGTAAGCACCCCCCAGGGACGAGGTATCTACCCCACAAAGTGTAAAATGCTGTCTACCCCTCCCCCGTCCGGTCATCTTCTGTCAATGTAGTGCTCCGAGGCAGACTAAGTGCCACAAAGTAACTATAACAACCAGCCCAAGACTAACGCCCATCCCCCAGTCTCATTATTCCATCGTGTGTCCTATTAAATATTTTACACCAGCAGCTACTTGCAATACAGCAAAAATCACGCAACTCCTGATTTCAGAGGTAAACGGGTGTTATTGTTTCTTAAACAAATGCACGTCTTCCGTCTTTCTTCTTTTGCTGGTGGTAGTATGAAGAGCGAGGGCATACTACTATACTAGCATATACACGTTACATCTTAGACTGTGCATGTGTGTGTTTTTAAATAGCCACTGTTGCTTAGTTTATATGTCTAGGCGCTAGTTGTTTGTCACTAGGTCTCGTGATGTCTTTCACACCGATTTACACCGCGCTTCATACGCCTGACAGGGTCCCGAAGCACTTATGGCAATGTGCCCTCTGACCTTTCTGCCACAGAGTGACTCACATGTCTGGGACTCTGATCAGCCAGAGAGGTATCTGAAGAGAGCAGTAAAAATTCAAAGTAGAGGTGAGGCACCTCTTTGAGTTGCTATGTAGTACGGGCAGGTGGTGAGTGGGTACGGGTGAGACAGTGCTGTGACTTGGTATGTTCTGTGGGCAGGTGTTGAGTGGGTACGGGTGAGGCACCTATGTAGTACGGGCAGGTGGTGAGTGGGTACGGGTGAGACAGTGCTGTGACTTGGTATGTTCTGTGGGCAGGTGTTGAGTGGGTACGGGTGAGGCACCTCTGAGTTGGTATGTCCCAATTGGCGAAGCTTTAATCACTATAATCCCCAAGGCAGGGAAAGATCCCAAAATGTGTGCCTCAAACTGGCCCATAGCCCTCCTGAATTTGGACGCTAAACTCTTCTCCAAAATACTGGCCAGTCGTCTAGAAAATGTCCTACCCGCTCTAATTCACCCCGACCAATCGGGCTCCATCAAGGGGCGGCAGACCCATGACAACCTGTGCAGGATACTGCATTTGATCGAGAAAGTGCAGAAAAACATATCCCGGCGGCCCTTCTCTCACTCGATGCGGAGAAGGCCTTTGACCGCGTCGATTGGTCCTTAAACCGCACGCTACACTGATTTCGGTTTAGCGAATCCTTTATAGGAATGGTGCAGGCCAATTACCACTCCCCCAGATCCAGAGTCCTGGTAAATGGAGAAGCCTCAGACTCTTTTCAACTCTTGCGGGGTACGAGACAGGGCTGCCTCCTCTCCCCTATGCTCTTCGCTCTGTATCGAACCACTGGCAGCGCGGTTAAGGGCGAATCCAGACATCCGAGGGGTCATGTTCGGCACAGAGGAACATAAAATGTAGCTTTTGCGGACGATGTTCTGCTACCCATTACCGACCCGCTGGTTTCGCTGCCGGCTATCCAGGCTGAACTCATCCTTTTTGAAAGGGCTGCAGGATTCAAAGTAAATCTGTCTAAATCCTTCTTCCTCAATCTAACGCTGCCCCAAGAAATGATGGCTACGGTCGAGGAGACTAGGTCTCGCCTTTGTTTAAGTTAAAGCCATTTGCTTTGCTAATGGTATTGTATTATAGCTATGTATATTGAGTGTATGTATGTGATATGTTGTGATTTTATGTTGTTAGAATTGTATTTGTTACCTATGTGTTTTGATTTGCTCTGGCCTTTGGGACCTTATAAGTGTTTATCAATGCACTTTCCAGCATAAGTAAATAAATAAATACATACATACAAAATATACGCTGGATCTGACCTTGTGTAATGTAATAGGTGCTTGTGCAAAACACTCCAATGCGTTTACCAGACCTTTATTCCGCTTCTAAAGGCAGAGAGAAAACACGAAAAACGCCTCAGCGCAGCGCCGCTCCCACAAGGAGGCCATTCACCGACCCACTTTGAAATCAAAACTGCGCAGATTGAAGTGTTTTGGCAAAAAATAAACTCGGGTCTAAAGACTTGAGAGAGGTCTTTTTTCGGGAAAACAGCAACTTGTTTGTGGGTGAAGGGGACACGGGGGGCAGTGGGCGTTCACCCTGGGAGCACTTTGAGGAAATGCCCAGTTGGCGAAAGCTGTATATCCCATCTATTACAAAATCCAGTTGTTAAATTCCACCCAAAAATTCAGCACATGTTTCACCCAGCGGTGACCCAGGGCCGAGATATTTAGTGGTAATAGTGATAGCTGAAGTGAGAAAAAACACAGCCGGTTAGTTCTGCCTTTAGATAATCCAGCCTTCAAATTCCAGGGACCTTTGGTAATATCTGCACCAACCCAAAATGCAATAAATATTCTTGGGCAAGACATGGGCCAAAACGGACCTTCGCCAAGTACCGACTGTGGGCAGAGGAAAGCATTGACACGGGTGAATGAAGGGGTATCGGTAGGGTAGGGTTGGGGGCAGAGTGAAGGGCTGACGTCAGGGGGCAGGGCTGGGGCAGGTCTGTGGCCAGAGTTATTGTCAGAGAGTGGGCAAGAGAGAGTGAAGGCGTAACGGCAGGGGCGTGTTCGGGGCAGCGTGAAGGGCTGTCCAGGACTGTGGTCAGAGTCAAGGATGAAAGGGAGGGGCGGCATGCTTAGGGGCAGAGTAAAGGGCTGACGTCAGAGGGCAGGGTTGGGGCAGCACTGTGGACAGACTGATACTGGGGAATCGTGACTGATGGGACAGAGTCAATGAGTAGGAGCACAGAGCAAGGCTAGGGTAGAGGCGAGGGAAGACACTGTGGGCAGTGTGGGGGAAGTGGGACAGATCCCAGGCAGGGGTAGAGTGCAGGATGGGATGCTGGGCAGGAACGACTGGGGTAGAGTGCGGGTCCTGGGAAGGAGGCTGTGGTGGCACTAGGCAGGGCTGCGACAGTAAATGATTGGGACAGTTGGGTACTAGGATAGAGTGATGCTGGACTGGGGTTGAATGAATGGCATATCGCAGGACTGTAGTTGGTGAAGGATGGGACAGAGCGCATGAATGGGACAGGAATAATTGTAAGGCGCAAGGGTGGTGTGCGGGTTGCGTTAGCCGCAGACTGCAGATCCTAGGGGGACGCACGTCTTGGGCAGGTTCGGGGCAGAGTGTGCGGCAGGGACAGATTTATGGAGCAGAGTCCCGTCTGACTGCCCTAAAGCCTGCCCAGAGGGGAGCACTCTGTGTGTGAGCCAAAGGCAGGCAGGCGCAGCTTGTTGGAGACAGGAGACGTGTCTGTGTGAAGGGACATGCGCTATGTGTGAGGGTGGTGGAGACAGGCTCTCTTGGTGGTTAAACAAGTGATGTCATCTATGATGTAATGCGTGATGTCATCTGTGACAGCATGTGTAAGGTTTTGAACAGCGCATTAGATTATTTTTTTAAAGGTGATTTGCGGGTGTGTGAAGGACGAGCTTGAGTATGTGTGTTTTCACACTTATAGCGCCTCTGCAGCCGTGAAGTGGCTGAGAAATGCTTAAAGTAAAGCTCTATTGTGTGTTCCTGGGGGCCTCCGGGGGCACGCTTGCTGTTGCTGTTCGGTAAATAATGCATTTACCGCTCTTCCCCCTCCTTGCTGTATTTTCCGCCAGTGTGCTACACACTGCTAGCACCAGTCATGCTCTGCCAGCGCTAGCGCCGGAGTGCACTTTGGCAGCAGAGGCGCTGTGCGTGATCATTATTTTAAAGGGCTGGTCTGGACTCCATGCCCCCCTCCCCCTTCCCCAGCACGGTGTGCTGTCGGGCAGAGTCTACAGCGGGACATTGATATTCATCGGCGGGAGCTCAGTGCGGTCTGTGACCGCATATAACCTCAGTGCTGATGGAGAAAGGCAGCTCCGCCTCAGAGCCAGACTGAGGCACCCTGGCACCAGAGCTCGGGGCCTGTGACCACCGGATGCGCCCTCGGACACCGACTTAAGTACTGCCACCACCCCTGCACCTCCTGGCATCAGAGTTCAGTACTATCACAGTACCAGTCCTCGTACTATCGCATTACCGGTTGTGTGCACACCTGGCAGTGGCACCAAACTTCAGTGCTGTCACCAACCCTATTCTCCCTGGCATGCCCCTGCCCCCTCCCCCGCGGCACCAGGCCCTGCTTGTGGCTGCAATACTCCCCTCCCGACTGTCTGTGAATAATACTGATTTTAAATCTAGCGGCTCCTTGTGCTGTGTTTGCCTCGCGACACCTCTGGAAAACTGAGCAAACTATTACTTCTAGACATTCTCATGAAAGAAAGTTGTACTCTTTACACCAATGTATGCCGTATATATCCTTGTCTGACGCAAGAATGGTTCTGCAGAGACGCCTTTCATGGAGCACGTTCACCCTTCCTCTCCTCGTGCACAGACAGGCCAGGCAGAAGGAAACCCCGAGGAGAATATATTTTGCCGCTACATTGGTAAAGGCCACACAGACCCACACGTGATCCAGCGGATTGCTTGGCATTCCGTGAGCGGGCTTTACTGAGGGCAAATAAATCAGCCCATTGCTTCTCGTTGGGAGGATAAAAGTAGCAGAGGGTGGAGGGGACAATATAAATAGGAGCAGGCAATGAAAAAAATAAAAGCCAGTGGTGCGCGCGCACCACAGAGGAGCGGGGGGAGGGAGCGCGGCAGCAGACGAACGCGCGCTGCTGCGCGTTCTGGCCACCGTCGGGAATGGGCGCGGCAAAGGCGGGACATGCGCCCGCCTTTGACCAATCGCGTGCCGTCCCCATGAAAAAAACGCACGCTCCAGCCAATGTGGGCTTCCGAAAACAAAACCACACGCACGAGCGTGTGGGTCGTTTTCAGAAGCCCTTTCTAGAGGTCTCGCGCTGCGCGAGCAGTGCTGCGCACTGCAACGCTAGGCGCGAGACCTAAAAACCACAGTTAATATATTCGTGGTGAACAAAGATGAAAAGTGTCCTGCGCAATACCGGGGCGTTCCTGCTGACTCTCAGGGGCGGTAGTGCGCATTTACTGGTCATCTGTCTTCACCGCTGAGGCTTGAAGTGCCGGGGTGCGTCTTCCAGCAGCAAGGAATGAGAGGTAGGAGGCTGCTGAGCAGTGCCTATTGCCCTGCTGCCGCACTGCCCCTCAGAGCTTCTGTAGCCCGGGGTAGGAGCGGGGAAGCAGCATTCCTTGCAGCCTGAAGCCCCAGCCTAGCTGGATGGGACAAACAGCTGCAGAGATCAGATCCGCTCCAGAATAAACAGGCCGTAGGCAAAGTCAGAAAACTTCTCCCATCTTCTCAGTTTCATGACTTCGGTCACATTTGCAGGCAAACAGTTTCACTAAGCCGAATTTCAGACTCTCAAAGTGCCTATGACACTTTATGAAGAATGGTCCAATAGGGTCATCGTCCACATTCACCTTAATAGTCTGATTAAATTTAAATCACTTCCAGAGTTTTGATTGGTGTCAACAAATATTCACTTGGACAAATCTGCGTACCTGTGCCTGTGTGCCTCCTAACCCAGTAGTTCGGCTCCCGCCGCTTGCAGTGCCGGTCGTCCAGACGATGAAGTCATAGTTCAGCAGAATAAAGTCCATGACACCATCAGAGATGAGCACAGCCTGGAATGTGTTCACCTGTAATAACACAGAGGTGGTGCGAAAAGACAAAGGTCAGAGCAGGACACACATGACCAATGCTATCCCAGCTTTACCAACACTGGCGTATCATTGTCATTATCCCAGAATGCCTTGCGAGTTTGGCACGTACAGGATCGCATCTGGGTCTATAATATCACCCTTGCAATAGTTAATTTCAATTGCAGGTCTTGCTATTTTTTTCCTATTTTGAAGATGTACGTATAGCTTTAATTAATGATTTCAGCATATAGATGATGATATGGACGCATGGTATGTTTGGAACTGATGTATTCCGAGAACCCTTGTGTATTCAGACTCCTGTGTATGGTGTAAGGTCAGCATCACACTGTGTGAGGGGGATTTTCACTATGTCACACGAGGGACATCTTAAGAATTTTGGCTGGGCCCCTGGTCGGAACACCTTTGAATGTATGATCCAATTTCATTTTTTTCATGCCCTCTCTGGCCAGCTACTCGCACTGGCACACTGGTCCAAATTCTAAATGTGTTTGCATCCAACATTCAGGGAGGGTGATGCGTGTTTTCACTATTTAAATACAGCAGCAGCTCACTAATATAAATGCAAATAATCTCTGCGACCTCCTTACATTTCTCATGTGTGAGGTCCTGTTTCGATTCAAAATAATATTTTATGGATGTTTTATGGACGTAAATACAACAATTCTCTGCAAAATGTCTGAACCGACTTAAAACATACTTTAAATGAAAACGGTATTTAAAATAATCTGTGTTTAAGGATCGTATCATCAGGGCTGTTTGAAGAACAAAGCTGGTTCAAGCAGAGAGCTGATGAGACTATCAAGGGCCCTCTGAAATGCTGGGGCCCTGGACCAGAGCCCACTTTGCCCATGCCTTAAAACGTCTCTGATGTCACACGATCTGCTGTTGTTAGTGCCAGTATCACTTACTTTGAAAACACCTTTTACTGAGCCATGTGCTGTGAGCACCACAGTGCCGGCTCATTATCAAATTCGTGCGGATATCTGAACCAATATGTAGCTACCTTTGTCGACGTCGACCCATAATATGCCACCTTGTCCCACGTGGCGATGTACAGCCAGGTGGCATTGAATGATGTGATGTCAAAGTAGCGGTGAATTTCAGACGAAGCTCGCTGCAGGAGAGTGGCGTTTCTGGACTCTCGGTAGAACACGCTTCCTGCAATGCGGTTGTCCACATCTGCCCAGAATGGCGCCACGAAAGCTCGTCCGTCGGGGAGAGGAAAAGGATCCGAGGTGTACTGGGAGACGGCCACCCCGAAGGACACCACCCCGTTCGTGTTCACCTGCGAGAAGAATGATGGGTCTTATAAAAGCACTAAAAACACACACTATAATCCCAATTACATTCTCATCTGTGCGGCCGCATCACCAGTCTGTGTACTTGTACAATTACACCACAAGGGGGCACCCTATCCAGTGGAAACGGTGAGGGGTGAAGCTTTTAACTGACCGATGTTTACATGTTCTGAGGGTATAGCAAATTACTAATTTGAAAATTATGAAAAGAAAGGTTTGACTGTTGCTGTAGCGCGCCACTGATCGACGAGGCCATGGTTTCTCACATATCTTGAAAATGCTGCTCAAATAATGTCTGTTTGCACATGTTCAAATAGTTTGGGTTTATTTTTCATATTTAGGTTAAGCTGTATTGTCTTTAAATTTTTTCAAAATGGTTTGGACGCGTAACTTCTAGGGGCCTGATTCAAAAGCAAAGGCCTCAAAAACTCGTACATGTCCTACTTTTGTTTATTCACAAACATCTCCCCAATACTCCAGACAATTTATGAACGTTATAGATATGTAAGAGTGTTTGTGCAGGTCACGCAGAAAGGTTCATTTGCATATTTAAAGATTTTTTTCTCCATAGGGAAAATATTTTATTCTCTGAAGAGACTCCTTCCTATCAGTGGCGGCTCGCCGAGGGAGTGCTGCGAGGTGGTGAGGCGGGACGGGGGAGGGGCAGGGTGGGGGTAGTGGACTCGGACTTACGACAGACAGAACTCCCTCTGAGTTCTGTCCGTCGTATGTCCGGGTCCACTACCCCCTCACCCTGCCCCTCCCCCGCCCCGCCCCACTGCCCCGCAGCACTCCCTCAGCGAGCCGCCACTGCTTCCTATACACCGTTTTATGAACTGGGATTGTTACTTACAGAGTCACACTGGGATTACAGTTACTTTCAGGATTATTTAGTTCCAAATTTACAATAGTTCCTAGGGTGGGAATGGCCCAACACAATGTTTCTTAAGTACACGACAGTGGGTGTTCTTTCTGTTTTGCTTCTTTCATGTCACCAACCCTAAGTTTATGATGGGGGTGAATCCGCCATATTAACAGCTTTTCCAATATGAGTCTACAAATTCACTTATGCAAATTCTGGGAATCATTTTGTAGAATTCAGAGCCACAAATGCCTCTGGTGCCACAGATATTACATGCTATTTATTTTCTAAATTGGTGTCTATGTTGTCTAATCTTGGTGGCCCTGCTGGATCACACTGCAAAGCTTTTATATAGCTGTATAATCAGTAATTAAAAAATCAAAAAGATGGATATGCTGTGCTCGGTCCAATGCTTCCTGGGTCTGGAAGGTCTCTCTATCTTTGGTTTATCTGCCAACTAACATTATCCATTTGTGCTGTCTGCAAAAAAAATTAGAACATTGGAATGTTGGGAGCTCCATTAGAAACAATGGAGTGCTCTGGGCTTCCAATGGCCAGTAGAAGCCCGGCGATTTCAATGTTTGTTCACAGAAAGAGCTGTGGACAAAAGGCCTCACAGAACTTGAGGGGATTTCAATCCCCTTGGGCACCATGAGGCCTTTGTTTTACAAATTAGAACATTCTGCCCTCTAAGGGCAGAATAATCTAAAAGCCTTAGAGCCCTCTGTAGCGGGCTCTACGGGCCAGTAAAGGCCCGCTCCCTTGTTAAAGGCCCTCGCCTTCGGTTCGGGCTTTTAACACTGGAGTGGTCCTTTAATTGCCGGTAGAGCCCTCTACAGGGGGCTCTGAGGCTATATTAGAACATTGGAATGTTGGGAACGCCATTGAACACAATGGAGTGCTCCAGGCTTCCAATAGTCAGTAGAAGCCCGGAGCTCCAATGTTCCAAGAGCAAGAGCTGTGAATAAAAGGCCTCAAGGAGCCCAAGGCTATTTTTAATACTCTCAGGCTCCATGAGGGCCTTTGTTTTATAAATGAGAACATTCTGCCCTCTAGGGGCGGAATGTTCTAATAGCCTTAGAGCACTCCGTAGCGGGCTCTAATGGAGCGGGCCTTAAATGGCAAGTAGAGCCCTCTACAGCGGACTCTAAGGCTATATCCATCTACCACATAACTGACTGCTGATAATAACATGTATGATGTTCAAACCGCTATTTTATCTTGAACCAATTTCCTACTTTTGGAATTGTTCTGTTCGGCTGACTGGTAACTTCATGATATGAGTTAAGATTATTTCAATCAAATAAAATACATTCCTATATTTAGGAGCAATATATCTTAATGTGCCAGAGAGATGCCTCTCACTGATGAGGTCTAGTAAGGTCAAGGTACATCTGTAGTTGCTTCTGTTCCGTTCAGAGGGGATGTGGCCTACAGACTGTACTAGAATATCTCTTTTGGGGCATTTGGATAAGGTTGGTACACAGGGGAATAAAACACACTCAGAGAATTTACAACCTATTTGGATTGCTTCAAGCATTTCCTCACATTATTTATGCAAGTGCATTGCGTTTTGTTAAATAACAGTCATTAGCATAAAAGGCTTAATTTGAATCCACTGATCCTCTAGAACTTACAATAGGGTGATCTGCACTACATTGAGACTTACAATAAGAGTTGTGTATGTCTGGTCGAAGAAGCGGAATGCCACAGTAATGGGGAGTGCAATAGTACTGCCATCATCCACTTTGCCCATAGACACGTCTCCAAATTTCAGTCCATATGGGTACATCACAGGATTGCCTGGAATGAAAACATTAGTGATAATCATTAATGTGCATAAACCATATTTTTTTCAAAAAGTCTTAAGAGAAATTGGACTCTCCAGTGGATTTTATTTGCACACTGTTAGAAATGGGGCCTCTAGTTGGCAGTGGTTTACACCTTTGTCCAAGTAGGGACCCTTCTTCCTAGTCAGGGTAAGGGAGATACACTTCTAAAATAACCCCTGCTCACCCCCTTGGTGGCTTGGCACGAACAGACAGGCTTATCTCAGAGGCAGTGTGTAAAGTATTTGTGCACACGTGCAGTAATACAGTGAAAACACTACAAATGGCTACCACACCAGTTTAAAAAAATAAATAATCTTTATCTAAACCAAACAAGACCAAAATGACAAAAATCCACAATACAGTAATAAAAATATGACTTTCAAAAGGTAGAAACAGTTCTCTTCAAAGCAAATTGCAGATGCGACACTTTCAACACAAAGTACCTTGGATGAGTCAAAATCATAAGTAAGAACAACCACAGGGAAGGTGATGCGTCAGTTCCTTACAAGCAGGGAAGGTGATGCATTGGTTCCTTACTCCAGGGGAGGTGATGCGTTGGTTCCTTACTGCTAAGCAGGGGAGGTGATGCGTCAATTCCTTACTGAAGGGGAGGTGATGCTTCGGTTTCTTACTGTGCAGGGAGGTGATGCGTCGGTTTCTTACTGCAGCCCCAGCGTCCTTGTAGACATGGCGCGCCGGTGCAATGCGTGAGGATCGGGGATGCGTCGGTTCTCGATGCGGCAGCGGCAATGGCGCTGCGTTGATTTCTTCAGCCGCGGTCCCACGATGCGTTAGTTCTTGCAGCCACACAGCAGGGCCTGCATCGGAATGGGTGCGGGGATCTCGGTCTTTGTAGATCAGAGCACTCAATGCGGCGTGCAGTGATTTCTCAAGCCGCGGGCAGGCGCTGCGTCAGTTTCTTCGGCGATCCGTCGGAAACAGGTATGGATGCGTCATGCTTCTCCTCGTTGCGTTACTTTTCCAGCTCCCAACAGCAGGAACAACCTCCAGAGGCCCAGAACAGCAGCAGGCACCTTTTGGCAGGTCAGAACTCTCAGCAAGGGAGTTCAGGGGAGCTGAGAGTGAAGTCTTTGTATCCCTGAGACTTCAAAAACAGGAGGCAAGCTCTACTTCAAGCCCTTGGAGATCTTCCTCAAGCACAGAACACAGCACACAGCAAAGTCCTTGTCCTTTCCTTGGCAGAAACAGCCACTGCAGGCCAACCCCAGACAACACACAGCAAAAGAGCAGTACTCCTCCTCAGTTTCTCCAGCTCTTCTCCTTGGCAAAGATTCCTCTGGAATTCCAGAAATTATCTTTGAAGTCTTTTCTATCCCTGAGACTTCCAACAGGAGGCAAGCTCTACTTTAAGCCCTTGGTGAAAACTCTAACAGCAGGATGATGAAAGCACAGTCCAGTCCTTTCCCTGCCCAAGACAGAAGCAACCACTGCAGGCCAACCCCAACAGTACACAGCACAGGCGCAGTACTTCTCCTTCAGCGTTCCCGGTTCTTCTTCCTGGCAGGTTCCTTAGTTAAGCAGTAATTTAAAGTTCAGGGGTCTGGGCCCCACTTTTTATAGCACAAATTCCTTTTTTCTCTGGTGGCAGAGAAGCTCTTTGCCCATCCAAAACCAGTTCTGTCCTCTCTAGAGCAACTTCCTGGCAGGAGGTGGAGATCGCATTGTATAAGGCAAACAGGGCCTATTCAGGTGCAAGGGAAATCTCCTCCCACCACTCTAAATGCAGACCAGGCCTATTCAGGTGCTAGTGAGAACCCCCCCCCCCTACTCTGAATGCAGCCCAGGTCTATTCAGCCCAGCCCTGACTCATTCAGTAAAGGCAGGACCCACATCAACCTCCCCCCGAAGGCTATCTGAGAGAATGCACATCCCCAGCCCCTGTCACTCCAAAACCAGACAGTCAATACACAAACCAGCAGAGGCACACAGGATGGCTAAGCAAGAAAATACCTACTATCTAAAAGTGGTATTTTCAAACACAGAATGTAAAAATCATCCTTACTAAAAGATGCATCTTTATATTCTGAGTTCAGGCGTACTAAACTTTACCTTCCAATCTTATCCCAATGGGAGGTGATATTTATAAGATGTTATAAATAAACTCTCATTCTACCCTATGGGACAGATATCCTTTCAATAGTGAAAAACGAAATTGGCAGTATTTCACTATCAGGACATGCGACACACACCAGGGCATGTCTCACCTTTCACATAAACTGCACCCTGCCCACAGGGGTACCTTGGGACTACCTTAGGGGTGTCTTACATGTAAGAAAAGGGAAGGCTAGGGCCTGGCAAGTGGGTGCACTTGCCAAGTCGACATGGCAATACCAAACTGCGCACAGACACTGCAGTGGCAGGTCTGAGTTACATTTCCAGGCTGCTCATGTGGGTGGCACAATCTGCTACAGGTCCACTTGCAGCATATGATTTACAGGCCCTTGGCACACACAGTGCACTGTACTAGGGACTTACCAGTAAATCAAATATGCCAATCATGGAATCACCAATCCATAAACACAATTTACAGGAAGAGCATATGCACTTTAGCATTGATCAGTGGTAATGTGCCCAGAGTCATAAAACCAACAAAAACAGGGTCCAAAACAGGAGGCCAAAAAGCAAAAAGTCTGGGAATAAACCCGCTGGGAAAGCCAGGTCTTACACACACTATACACAAAAGTGTGTGTGTGTGAGTGCATTTACACTCTAATGGAAGCAATGTAGTGAGGAGTATTTTTTTTACAATCCGTATTCTTGTGTTGTGAAGAACAGGCCATTAATCACATCTCCTGCCTTAAGGTCTACTTTTTCTTAAAGTAATGTATACTAAATTCTCCGTATCATGTTTAATTTTGATGTAACTACTCTACAGACAAGAGAAAGTGTGTGGGATTCATCAGTGCTGATGAATGCATATGGATCTGCTGACCTGCAAGCGCCCGTGAGGCCGGAGACGAGGGTCTGCCTCCGACGCGCGGACCGCAGTGGCGGTGAGGCGCGCCTCACAAAATCCTACTTTCATCTTTAATTCATCTTTAACTCAACTCGGTTCCCTGTCCCCAAAATGGTGACTCCTCAGGACTAAGACGCGCTGACTCCTGACCGGTAAACAGCGGACGCTCTCCTGAGGGAGCGTTAACACAGCCTTATATGATCCTACTGCTGGTTTTTAGAACCCTGCTGGCGCCGAATTCAACCACCCATTTAACTTGGCTATTACTTTCTAATTCGGAGCTCGTGGAGCCTGACTCCAAAATGGCACCCACCAAAGTATTTCCACCTGTAAGTGAAAGTGTCCCATTAGACAAGGGGGTCCAGCTGGGTCCCGATGTTCTTCTAGGATTATGGGCACAGCAGAGGTTTCAACCCAAAGATCTAGAGTTAATCCCAGCCACAGAGCCAAGGTGATCAACGGACTCGTTCTGCCTGACTACAAGATGGCGGCCAAGCTTCACTCCCTTCCCTATCTTGCCACCCCTGCTATCTCCACTCACCCGTCTCTGGACTCAAGACTTTCAGACCTACCCTGATCCTCTCTTTTATCCGGCGGAGTCCGAACTGTATGACCGATTCCCGGTGGAGCTGCTTCACTCTATTGGGGAGACTGGCTCTGGCACCACGCTATGGCCGTCACCTACCCAGCCGGACTTTGGACATATGTCTCTGGACTCAAGACTTTTGGACCCACTTTGATCCTCTCTTTTAGCCGGCGGAGTCCGAACTGTATGACCGATGCCCGGTGGAGCTGCTCCGCTCATCTATAGGGGAGACTGGCTCTGGCACTACACTATGGCTGTCACCTACCCAGCTGGACTTTGGACATATGTCTCGTCTCTTTCTCCACTGCTTACTCCTTCCTGTGGACTCCCAGCTCTCCCTGGCCTCTTTCTGGATCTTGATTTCTTGTTCGATAAAAACTCCGGTTTTGAATATGTAATCATTCTGTAATTAATGTGAATATTTGTGTAACTTGCAATTCGCTGTTCCTTATGTAAAGCGCTCTGATACCTTCGGGTCCAGCCTGCGCGATTTAAAACTCAAAATAACTGTAAAGCGCTCTGATATCCTTCGGGATCTGGTTCGCGCTATATAAAACTTTATAAATAAATGTGCTAGGGTGGTCTTGAGGATAAAACCAATGTTTAAAATTAAGATAGCTAGAGTCTGTGCTCATTGTGTAGTGAATGCTCTTGTTCCATAACAAACTGCACAACAAATGTCATGTTTGTGCTAAATAAACAAAAGCTATGCCTAGTGCAAATTGCAAAACGTCAATGTCTTCCAGAAGAAGTATGGAGAATGCATTCACATGACATCATTCTTCCTTAGTTGAAGTACTTTATAGCACAGCATGTCGGTACGAATTGGGCATTTTCTGAGTTTCATCAGCCTTCCCAAGCATAACAAATGATGAACATGTATTTAATTTTTAGGTTTCTATACAGTACTTGCAACAGTTTATTTCGCAACCATCATCTATGTAACCAAACTTTTTTCCTGGCATAGATTTGCTAACGTTTGACGCAGCGCAACGCAGCGAGACAACTTGCTGTGGTGCAACAAAAGGAAAGAGTAGGAATTCACCATATCCACTAAGATATTGCACATTCCTGCTATCTCTCTGCATAGGTGTACACAGTGCAGACTATCACCAACACAGGCACCCTTGCACCACCTTCCTGCACAAAAAGAAACCTCAGAGTCATTTTCCTCTTTCTATGTGTTCTTTATTCTGCAGCACACGTGGAAGGAGGAAATAACAAGGAATAATAAAGGTTTTTTCTCTATTTTGATGCATTTTGATACATTCCCAGATTTGCTAGTCCTAGTAAATCTATAAATGCGCCAAAATTCATGGATGGATGCCTTGGAACATCCACGCTGCACCCCTAGAACGCCTTTCCAACACAGTAACGCAAGGCCACAACTTGCGCTGTCTTTATTACTCGAGATTTACTAAGTCATGTAGAGCATCGCAAGGTGGTTTGGCGTGGCTTTGTAAATCTTACCAAAGCCCTTGCATAGCCTTTCATGACGCAATGGCAACACAAGGGCTTTGTAAATCTGGGCACCTGTTTTTTTAGCATCTCTGACATGCCTTTCATATTAAAGATTTCTATTGCTAAATACAAATAATGTTTGCCTACCCTTAAGCCATGACTTATGTTCCTATTTTGAAATAATACATGAAATAACAGATGACTATATGTTGTCTTTCTTTCATAAATATGACACCTTTTTAGTTCTATTGTTCATTCAAACCACATAAAATGTAGTGGTCTATTTAATATTTTGTCAGATTATCAACAACAAAAATATTAACTGACAATAAATATCATAGTCTAACCAAGGCAAACAAAAACATTGCTCCTTTGGGTGTGAATTTTCTAACATTAACTTCAACGGGGTAATATTTTAGTAAACAATGTTTAGGATGCAATATTTATGTAAGAGGACAATTGGATCCCTATATTTTGGTACCATCCCATTATATTATCCTGAATTGCTGAAGTTCCTGCTACTTAATGTAAGGATGGAGCTTTAATACTGATGCTTCAGAGCATCTGCCTCAGAGCTGGTGTGTTTATGTATTTATTTTACCTGACACAAGAGCATAACATTATATATATATATATATATATATATATATATATATATATATATATATATATATATATATACATATATATATTATCTACTGGCGGTCGCCAGTAGATAGTTATAGTTAAAACCTATTATCCATAGGAAATCCGCGACATTCTATTTGAAATAACGTTGGCGCCGGTTGACGAATCTTCGCGAAAGTTTCCAACTTGTTGGGGCGCTCCGGTCCGCTCCTATCCTGAAAGTCTCGGGGTGATACGTCAAGCGGGGGCCGAGAAAAAGGGGGGTCCCAAAACGCGTTTTCCCCATTCATTTTTCCATAGGAACCTTTAGTCGCAGCTACAGCCCGAACTGCTGAACGGAATTACACCAAATTTGGCAAAGAGGTAGCCCTTGGTTCAGTGTCGTGCCTTTTGCTTAAATGGTGTAAATCCGTTCAGTAGTTCCTGAGAAAATCAAAAGTAAAGTCACATATATATCTGGGCGGAGCCTAACCACATATGTCATCGTGAGATCTGATTGGCTGTCAGCACTTCATCCTGGAATTGCTGGCAGCCATCTTGGGACCAATATAAATGATAGTACCTCATTGAAATACATTGTAGTGAATAGAAGATTTTGAGGGTCACCAAAAGGAGAACTATAAAGGGTGATAACAGGCTTTAGTTACATTAGAATTTATTTGTTGATGGTACCATACTAATTTTAGGAATTGTGGTGTATTCTAAGGTGATTTTACCATGTGAAAAACCTTCTGCTGGGATATCATGAATCATGTTTGAGAGAACACTATTTTCTCATGCTTGTCCCATGTAGGTTTGGAAGGTGCTCCAGAAGCTAAAATGAGAGCATATTTTCTGTAAATTCACATTATCTTTCTCACTCATGTGAGAATGAAGTCTGACATTCTCAGTAAAACATGTACATCCAACAAGGGCAGAGTCTGTCAGTTGATTCCTTTGTGTTCTACTGCAGCTTCCCAGAGTGTTCTAAAGAACAACTAGAGTGCTAACAGCCTTACTTATGACAAAAGTATGGCACACCTGAAGCCATCTTGATTGGAATAAACTGGTAACACTTAAACAATTTAATTTAAAAAGGAACAAAATGATGGGGTTCATTTTGTCATACAAATTATGGTTAGTGCTGTAGAAAGAAAAATTAGGACATGTTTCAAGTGTGATCTCAAATATCTTCCTGTTATATTTCAACAGGAGCAGCCTGCCAGTTGATGCCTTTGTGTTCTACTGCAGCTTCCCAGAGTGTTCTAAAGAACAACTAGAGCGCTAACAGCCTTACTTATGACAAAAGTATGGCACACCTGAAGCCATCTTGATTGGAATAAACTGGTAACACTTAAAACATTTAATTTAAAAAGGAACAAAATGAGGGGTTCTTTTTGAAAATAGAAATTATGGTTAGTGCTGCAGAAAGACAAATTAGGGCATGTTTTAAGTGAGATCTCAAATCCTCTTCTATTTCATTAGAAAATTCTGACATGCAGACTGAAACAATCACTTTCAATACCAGCAGCAGACTACCAGTTAACTCCCTGGTGAGCAGTAGCTTTACTCCAGTGATCTAATGAGCAACTAGAGTGCTAACATTCTGAATTTATGGCAGATGTGAGACACATCTGAATGCCTTCTTGATGGAATCAAAGTAAAAAACTGAAAGCATTTCCTACTGAGGAGACTGCAGTAGATGAAGAAATTAGGAAACTTCATAACAAAGAAGTCTTCCAAGATGGCCACCAGTGAAAAAAGAGCCCAAATGTAGCACAAATATTACCCAGATGTAGCCCACATATAGCCCAATGACAAAAGTGTGCAAAACACTTTTTATTTTTAGTTTTTTTGCAGTTTTATGTAGGGCAGACTGGTCAGGTATTGGAGCATTGCATCTTAAAACATGACCCCCCTACACTACAAAAACACCACTGCACTACCTTAAACCCTAAAACACTACCCCCAGCACGACCCCCTACACTACACAAGCACCACTGCACTACCCTAAACCCTAAAACACTACTCCCAGCACGACCCCCTACACTACACAAACACCACTGCACTACCCTAAACCCTAAAACACTACCCCCAGCACGACCCCCTACTCTACCCAAACACCACAGCACTAACCTAAATCCTAAAACACTACCCCCAGCACGATCCCCTACACTACCCAAACACCACTGCACTACCCTAAAACAGGACCCCCTACACTACACAAACACCACTGCACTACCCTAAACCCTAAAACACTACCCCCAGCACGACCCCCTACACTACACAAGCACCACTGCACTACCCTAAACCCTAAAACACTATCCCCAGCACGACCCCCTACACTGCCCGAACACCACTGCACTGCCCTAAACCCTGAAACACCACCCCTAGCACGACCCCCTACACTGCCCGAACACCACTGCACTGCCCTAAACCCTGAAACACCACCCCTTCACGACCCCCTACACTGCCCGAACACCACTGCACTGCCCTAAACCCTGAAACACCACCCCCAGCATGACCCCCTACACTGCCCGAACACCACTGCACTGCCCTAAACCCTGAAACACTACCCCCAGCAAGACCCCCTACACTGCCCGAACACCACTGCACTGCCCTAAACCCTGAAACATCACCCCCAGCAAGACCCCCTACACTGCCCGAACACCACTGACCTAAACCCTGAAACACCACCCCAGCACGACCCCCTACACTGCCCGAACACCACTGCACTGCCCTAAACCCTGAAACACTACCCCCAGCATGACCCCCTACACTGCCCGAACACCACTGCTCTGCCCACAACCCTGAAACACAAGCCCCAGCACGACCCCCTACACTGCCCGAACACCACTGCACTGCCCTAAACCTTGAAACACCAGCCCCTGCACGACCCCCTACACTGCCCGAACACCACTGCACTACCCTAAACCCTGAAACATCACCCCCAGCACGACCCCCTACACTGCCCGAGCACCAATGCACTGCCCTAAACCCTGAAACACCAGCCCCAGCACGACCCCCTACACTGCCCGAACACCACTGCACTGCCCTCAACCGTGAAACACCAGCCTCAGCACGACCCCCTACACTGCCTGAACACCACTGCACCGCCCTGAACCCTGAAACACCAGCCCCAGCACAACACCTTACACTGCCCGAACACCACTGCACTGCCCTAAACCCTGAAACACCACCCTGTGCATGACCCCATACACTGGCCGAACACCACTGCACTGCCCTAAACCCTGAAACACCACCCCCAGCGCGACCCCCTACACTGCCCGAACACCACTGCACTGCCCTAAACCCTGAAACACCACCCCCTGCACAACCCCCTACACTGCTCGAACACTACTGCACTGCCCTAAACCCAGAAACACCATCCCCAGCATGACCCCCTATACTGCACGAACACCACTGCACTGCCCTAAACCCTGAAACACTACCCCCAGCAAGACCCCCTACACTGCTCGAACACCACTGCACTGCCCTAAACCCTGAAACATCACCCCCAGCAAGACCCCCTACACTGCCCGAACACCACTGCACTGCCCTAAACCCTGAAACACCAGCCCCAGCACGACCCCCTACACTGCCCGAACACCACTGCACTGCCCTAAACCCTGAAACACCACCCCCTGCACGACCCCCTACACTGCCCGAACACCACTGTACTGCCCTAAACCCTGAAACCCCACCCCCAGCATGACCCCCTACACTGCCAGAACACCACTGCACTGCCCTAAACCCTGAAACACCACCCCCTGCACGACCCCCTACACTGCCCGAACACTACTGCACTGCCCTAAACCCTGAAAAACCACCCCCAGCATGACCCCCTACACTGCACGAACACCACTGCACCGCCCTAAACCCTGAAACTCTACCCCCGGCAAGACCTCCTACACTGCCCGAACACCACTGCACTGCCCTAAACCCTGAAACATCACCCCCAGCAAGACCCCCTACACTGCCCGAACACCACTGCCCTAAACCCTGAAACACCACCCCCAGCAAGACCCCCTACACTGCCCAAACACCACTGCACTGCCCTAAACCCTGAAACACCACCCCCAGCAAGACCCCCTACACTGCCCGAACACCACTGCACTGCCCTAAACCCTGAAACACCACCCCCAGCACGACCCCCTACACTGCCCGAACACCACTGCTCTGCCCAAAACCCTGAAACACCAGCCCCAGCACGACCCCCTACACTGCCCGAACACCACTGCACTGCCCTAAACCCTGAAACACCAGCCCCAGCACGACCCCCTACACTGCCCGAACACCACTGCACTGCCCTAAACCCTGAAACACCACCCCCAGCACGACCCCCTACACTGCCCGAACACCACTGCACTGCCCTAAACCCTGAAACACCAGCCTCAGCACAACCCCGTACACTGCCCGCACACCACTGCACTGCCCTAAACCCTGAAACACCAGCCCCAGCACAACCCCGTACACTGCCCGAACACCACTGCACTGCCCTAAACCCTGAAACACCAGCCCCAGCACGACCGCCTACACTGCCCGAAAACTACTGCACTGCCCTAAACCCTGAAACACCACCCCCAGCAAGACTACCTACACTGGCCGAACACCACTGCACTGCCCTAAACCCTGAAACACCACCCCCTGCACGACCCCCTACACTGCCCAAACACTACTGCACTGCCCTAAACCCTGAAACACCACCCCTCAGCACGACACCCTACACTGCCCGAACACCACTGCACTGCCCTAAACCCTGAAACACCACCCCAGCACGACCCCCTACACTGCCCGAACACCACTGCACTAAACCCTGAAACACCACCCCCTGCACGACCCCCTACACTGCCGGAACACCACTGCACTGCCCTAAACCCTGAAACACCACCCCCAGCACGACCCCCTACACTGCCCTAACACCACTGTACTGGCCTAAACCCTGAAACATCACCCCCAGCACAACCCCCTACACTGCCTGAGCACCATTGCTCTGCCCTAAACCCTGAAACACTAGCCCCAGCACGACCCCCTACACTGCCCGAACACCACTACACTGCCCTAAACCCTGAAACACCACCCCCAGCACGACCCCCTACACTGCCCGAACACGACTGCACTGCCCTAAACCCTGAAACACCAGCCCCAGCAAGACCCCCTACACTGCCCGAACACCACTGCATTGCCCTAGACTCTGAAACACCAGCCCCAGCAAGACCCCCTACACTGCCCGAACACCACTGCACTGCCCTAAACCCTGAAACACCAGCCCCAGCATGACCCCCTACACTGCCCGAACACCACTGCACTGCCCTAAACCCTGAAACACCAGCCCCAGCACGACCCCCTACACTGCCCGAACACCACTGCACTACCCTAAACCCTGAAACACCAGCCCCAGCACGACCCCTACACTGCCTGAACACCACTGCACTGCCCTAAACCCTGAAACACCAGCCCCAGCACCACCCCCTACAATGCCCGAACACCACTGTACTGCCCTAAACCCTGAAACACCACCCCCTGCACCGCCCCCTACACTGCCCGAACACCACTGCACTGCCCTAAACCCTGAAACACCACCCCCTGCACGACCCCCTACACTGCCCGAACACCACTGCACTGCCCTAAACCCTGAAACACCACCCCCTGCACCACCCCCTACACTGCCCGAACACCACTGCACTGCCCTAAACCCTGAAACACCACCCCCTGCACTGCCCCCTACACTGCCCGAACACCACTGCACTGCCCTAAACCCTGAAACACCACCCCCAGCATGACCCCCTTTACTGCTCGAACACCACTGCACTGCCCCAAACCCTGAAACACCACCCCCAGCATGACCCCCTACACTGCCCGAACACCACTGCCCTAAACCCTGAAACACCACCCCTGCACGACCCCCTACACTGCCCGAACATCACTGCACTGCCCTAAACCCTGAAACACCACCCCCAGCATGACCCCCTACACTGCCCGAACACCACTGCACTGCCCTAAACCCTAAAACACCACCCCCAGCACGACCCCCTACACTGCCCGAACACCACTGCACTGCCCTAAACCCTAGAACACTACCCCCAGCATGACCCCCTACACTACCCGAACACCACTGCACTACCCTAAACCCTAAAATACTCCCCCAGCACGACCCCCTACACTACCCGAACACGACTGCACTGCCCTAAACCCTAAAACACTCCCCCAGCACGACCCCCTACACTACCCGAACACCACTGCACTGCCCTAAACCCTAAAACACTCCCCCAGCTCGACCCCCTACACTACCCAAATACCAATGCACTACCCTAATCCCTAAAACACTACCCCTGCATGACCCCCTACACTACCCAAATACCAATGCACTACCCTAATCCCTAAAACACTACCCCCCGCACAACCCCCTACACTACCCAAAGACCACTGCACTACCCTAAACCCTAAAAAACGACCCCAGCACGAACCCCTACACTACCCAAACACCACTGCACTACCCTAAACCATAAAACACTACCCCCAGCAGTACCCCCTACGCTACCCAAACACCACTGCACTACCCTAAACCCTAAACACTACCCCCAGCAGTACCCCCTACACTACCCAAACACCATTGCACTACCCTAAACCCTAAAACACTACCCCCAGCAGTATCCCCTACACTACCCAAACACCACTGCACTACCCTAAACCCTAAAACCCTAAAACACTAACCCCAGCACGACCCCCTACACGACCCAAACACCACTGTACTACCCTAAACCATAAAACACTACCCCCAGCACGACTCCCTACACTACCCAAACACCACTGCACTACCCTAAACCCTAAATCTACCCCCAGCATGACCCCCTACTCTACACAAACACCACTGCACTACCCTAAACCCTAAAACACTACCCCCAGCACGACCCTCTTCACTACCTAAACACAACTGCACAATTTGTTACAGGCGTTGCAACGCAGGCCTGTGGTGCTTACTGGAAGTACCTGGTGGGCTAGTTGGGCCCCAGGGACTCTCAGGATTCAAGGTGACCTAATCCCCCAACTTAAAACGCGCCACGGGGCACGTTTGCACAGTGGTGAAAGGAGGGGCGGGGCCTCAGGTGACATGTGCGCAAACACGCCCTGTGGTGCGTTTTAAGTTGGGGAGTTAATTCCCTTTGAATCCTGGGGGCCAACTAGCCCACCAGGTACCTTCAGTAAGCACAACAGAGTTGCGTTGCAGAGAGGTGAAAAAAGGTGCGTGGCCTCGGAACGCCTCTCTGCAACTCAGCTCTGTGGTCCTAACTGTAGGTACCTGGGGGGCTAGTTGGGCCCCAGGGACCCTCAGGATTCAAGGGGACTTAATCCCGCAACTTAAAACGCGCCACGGGGCGCGTTTGCACACATGTCACCTCAGACCCCCTCCCTTCACCACTGTGCAAACGCGCACTGGCTCTGGTTAGTCAGAGTCAGTTACCACCAGTACCCGTCTGAAAAAGTTGTGGGCACAGGATGATTTTGCAACAAGGCCTCTTTCTGCTCCTCTGTTGGTTCTTTCTGCACATCTTTTGCTTCTTTCTGTGCGTTTTTTCTTCTTTCTTCACATGTCCTACCTCTGTTGGCATAGTTAGAAACTAGCATTTAAAAAACCTTTGAAATTCACTTAAAAAATCATAGGTTTCAAGCACGTTATAGTTAGAAATTAGCATTTAAAAAACCTTTGAAATTCACTGAAAAAACCATAGGTTTCAGGCACGTTATAGTTAGAAATTAGCATTTAAAAAACCTTTGAAATTCACTGAAAAAACCATAGGTTTCAGGCACGTTATAGTTAGAAATTAGCATTTAAAAAACCTTTGAAATTCACTGAAAAAACCATAGGTTTCAGACAAGTTATAGTTAGAAATTAGCATTTAAAAAACCTTTGAAATTCACTGAAAAAACCATAGGTTTTAGGGACAGTTATAGTTAGTTGGACATTGCACTCGTACAAAACCCGTGAAATTCCCCTGTTATAGTTAGTTCAGCTAACTATAACTCGCGCCCCGCAATGCACTGCTGATGACGTCACATATTACATCACTCATGACATGGTCAGTGACATCACTGATGACATCACTGATGACATCTCAAATGACATCACTGATGACATCATCCATGTGATAATTTCATGCATCTTCTCACACACTAATATAACTTTTGATACACCCACTCTAAATTACAGACTGCCATTCTCAAAACCATAGACACTCCAACACCAAAAACTACATACCCACTCACTGATTCTTAGGTCTACACACACATCCACTCACTCACCTGTACAGTCACTCATACTTACAGTCACTCAGTACAGGACTATCATATGCACTCATACACCTATATAAATACTCACACACCGCCACTCATCCATAGAGGTACTCACACACCTAGTCAGTCATGCAAAAAATTAATCACACACCCATTTACTCACCTATACAGTTATACACACACCAGCTCACTTACTCATACAAATACTAGCACATTCTTACGCTCTTATACAATAACTGATACAAGCACACACGCATCCATACAGCCACTCTCACAATAACACACTCTCACTTATAGCCATTTAAATACTCTAACACACATATATACTGCTTTTTACATATGTAGTTACTCGCACATGTACCACTGAGATATACATTCACTCACTAACACACCCAAACACACACTCACCCACCCAAGCAGTCCATCACAGATGCACTCTTGAAATCATGCACCCAGTGAATCACCCACTCACACATCTATGTATAGAGTCACACACACCCCACCCACACAAACACTCAGGCAGCCATACAGATACTCAGAGAACCAATCAATAACCCATATAGACACTCATGTAGCTATTCGCAAATCCATGCATCCACTTACACACCAACAAACAGACGGATACAGACATTCACACAGTTTAGTCACTAACCCATGCATTCAGTAAGATACGTTTAATCACTCACTTGTAGAGTCAGTCACTCACGTACTAAATCATCCATTCAGACACTTATACACCCACTCATTCTTCAATACGCCTTTCCCTATATATATTAAACATATTTAAACTTTACAGAAACACACAGTCACTGGATGATGTCATCAGTGATGTCATCAGTGATGTCATCAGTGATGTCACTGACCATGTCATCAGTGATGTAATATGTGACGTCATCAGCAGTGCATTGCGGGGCGCGAGTTATAGTTAGCTGAACTAACTATAACAGGGGAATTTCACGGGTTTTGTACGAGTGCAATGTCCAACTAACTATAACTGTCTCTAAAACCTATGGTTTTTTCAGTGAATTTCAAAGGTTTTTTAAATGCTAATTTCTAACTATAACTTGTCTGAAACCTATGGTTTTTTCAGTGAATATATATATATATATATATATATATATATATATATATATGTAACTATTTTGTTGGAAATGGGGGTCTCTAGTTGGCAGTGATATGCACCCTGTTCAAGTAAGGGTATTACACCCCCCCAATATAACCCCTGCTCACCCCTTTGGTAGCTTGGCACGAGCAGTCAGGCCTATCTCAGAGGCATTGTGTAAAGCATTTGTACATAACACACAGTAACACAGATAAAACACTACAAATGGACACCACACCAGTTTAGAAAAATAAAAAATCTTTATCTAAACCAAACAAGACCAAAACGACAAAAATCCAACATGCATCACTCAAAATATGACTTTTAAAAGGTTTCAAGCAACTCTGTCCATAGAACTCTATGGAAGTGGTGATTTTACACAAAGTAGCTCAAATGCCTCAAAATTCACAAGGCAAGACAGCTGCAGAGGAGGGAAGCGTCGGAAATGCACAACGATGCGTCGATTCCTGAGTCCTTGAGGAGGCAATGCTTCAGTTTTGCTGCATGCAGGAGAAGTGTTGCGTCGAATACAAACTGTAGGGGAAAGTGAGGCATTGATTCCAAGACAGTTCTGGTCTGTGGCTAATGCATCGGAAAAAAAAATTGCCCCACAGGAGTGATGCGCAGCAATCCGAACGCGTGGGAGGTCGATGCGGCGGCGGCAAACAGGCCTGTGCCGATTTCTTCATCCGTGGTCCAACGATGTGTCGATTCTTTCAGCCGCACAGCATGGCCTGCGTCGGAGTCATTGCAGTCTTTTCAGACTTCGGAGACCGGTGCGCTGAACTCGGGCTGCAGCGGTTTCTTCGGCCATTGACAGGCGCTGTGTCAATTTCTTCAGCCGCACAGCGGTGGTAATTAGAAATTTCTCCCACACGGCCGTGCTGCATCGAAAAAAAAGGTGCCGGAAGGGCGATGTGTTAATTTTCAGGTCTCCTTGATGCTTTTTGCATCAGGAACAACCTCCAAGGGCCCAGAACTGGACCTGGCACACAAGGCAGGTCAGAACTCCTAGCAGTGGGTTCATGGATGCTGCAGGCTAAGTCTTTGTGTCCCTGGGACTTCTTAACAGGAGGCAAGCACACACATGCCCTTGGAGAAACTTTACAAGCAGGATACACAGCAATGTCCTGGCCAAAGCAGAAGCAGCAACTGAAGGCCAACCCAGCAAAGCAACACACAGCAAAGGGGCAGTGATCCTCCTCACAGCTCTTCAGCTCTTCTCCTTGGCAGAGGTTCCTCTTGATCCAGAATTGTTCTAAAAATGTGGGGTTACAGGTCCAATACTTATACCCCTTTTAGCCTTTGAAGTTGGCAAACTTCAAAGAAAGTATCTGTTGCTTACAAGTTCTTGCTCTGTCCAGCTTTGGCTCCAGACACACTCCAGGGGGGTGGAGACAACATTGTGAGAGTTCAGGCACAGCCCTATTCAGGTATCAGTGACAACTCCTCCCACCACTCTAGCCCAGGAAGACCCATCAGCCTGGTGATTGATCAGCAGGATATACAAGGCGCACCTCAGCTCCTTAGTGTGACTGTCTAAAGTGAATGCACAAACAGGCCCCTGTCAGTCTAAACCAGACGTGGATTCCACAGGCAGGCAGAGGCACAGGATGGTTAAACAAGAAAATGCCCACTTTCTAAAAGTGGCATTTTCAAACACACAATTTAAAAACCACCTTAACAAAAATGTGTATTTTTAAATTCTGAGTTCAGGGAGCTCAAACTTTAAATCTTTATCTCTTCCCAAATGAAAGTTACACTTGTAATATGTTACGCAGCAGCTCCAATGATAACCTATGGGAGAGACAGACCTTGCAATAGTGAAAAACAAAATTGGCTGTATTTCATTATCAG
Source organism: Calotriton arnoldi (assembly GCA_963921515.1). Taxonomy (NCBI): domain Eukaryota; kingdom Metazoa; phylum Chordata; class Amphibia; order Caudata; family Salamandridae; genus Calotriton; species Calotriton arnoldi. Next base: position 224,619 of record CAWUFW010016116.1, read on the forward strand.
GACATGTAAATCACACCAGCAAATGTCCTTCCTTTCAATACACTTCATCCTGCCCCTTGGGCTACCTTGGGCCTACCTTAGGGGTGCCTTACATGTAGTAATAGGGAAGGGTTGGACCTGGCAAGTGGTTGCACTTGCTAGGTCGATATGGCAACTTAAAACTGCGCTGACAGACACTGCAATGACAGGCCTGAAACATGGTTACAGGGCTACTCATACACACATAGTGCACTTTACTAGGGACTTAATAGTAAATCAAATATGCCAATCATGGATAATCAATCAGGATCACAATTTACACAGGGAGCACTTGCACTTTAGCACTGATCAGCAGTGGCAAAGTGCCCAGAGTACCTAAGCAAGTATAAACGAAGTCCAGCACACAGTCAAAAATACAGGAGTAGAGGCAAAAAGACAGGGGAAACCACACCAAGGATGCCAGGTCTAAAACAAACACACACCCATACCACACACACACACACACACACCACACACACACATATATATTCAATAGGTGACGGAAATCTTGCCCTGTGCTAAGCTCTCAGGTCATTTGTACAAACAACAAGATATAGATGAATAACTGCTTATCTGTGAGACAATATAAAGTCCTTGAACTGTGAAAATTCAACAGAAATTTCTTTTTATTGTCACAGATTAATGTCCAATTTGGTGTGATTCTTCAGACAAAATAATACATGACAGCGATGATTCTTCATATAGAGTAATTGATAACAGAAATGGCAATAACAAGACATTTCAATACATAAAAGAAGATCAGCACTAATACACATACTAATTTTAATATTTGAGGCTGGAATTCATTCAACATAATAGTAAGAAGGTAAAAATAGTCAGAAGATAAAACAAGGAAAGCAATCGGGTGGTCAGCATGAACAACGCCACCAAACATTGCAGAACTATATATCTTTCCATACTGTATACCTAACTCTGGTAGTGTCCTTCTAAAATGAATGAGGTTCAAGTCTTGTGTGTTGTTTTTAAAACCATGACAAGTATATTTACCATTCCTCACTGTCAAATATATTATTGAAAGTGCTGCACCCAGATATCCTAAGTCATGAGCCTTTAATTTGCAGGATGGTAGAAATCTGCAAGCATTTTAACAGCAGGTGCCTCCCACCTGCTATAAAAAAGAGGATGAACAGCTCAGGTGTTTTAGTAAATGTTTTTTACAGTTACAGGTAGAGCAAGTCATACCAACAGTGACAGCCGTCAACTCCAATGCAGGAGCAAACTAAATCAAGTAGAACATAAATTTTCATTTTTAGATCTGATGACAGACAGTTTTCGCTGTCTGTAGAGCCCATAGTATCACAACATATAACATGTAATACACAGAGAGGGGCTTCGGATCAACTCCATTCAGTCATTGGTTTGTTTTGGTGATACCCCTATAGTAATACGTTTGATGTGGGGTCTATTACATTTTTGTTTCTGCTCATGGCATTTTGCAGATGTTTACATTTTCAGCACTTAAAGTTTACATTTATGATGGGCGAAAAACTATCTCTTTTGGTTTTATCTTTTGTTGCTGTCAGCACTGAATTTATATTACATCTTTATATGGGAACAGCATCCTGCAGGAACGATTGGCCATGTTGCTGTGGGAATGCTGCTGTTGCTCCCGCTTCATGGACACTGTTAGAAATGGGGTATCTACTTGGCAGAGGTATGCACTTTTGTCCAAGCAGGGACACTGTCTTCTAGACAGGATAAAGGAGTTACACACTTTAGATAACCCCTGCTCACCTTGGTAGCTTGCCACGAGCAGACAGGCTCATCCCAAAGGCAATCTGTAAAGTATTTGCACCCTGACACCCAGTAACACAGTGAAAAAACTACAAATGGGCACCACACCAGTTTATAAAAATAAAATATCTTTATCTAAACCAAACAAGACCAAAACAGCAAAAATCCAACATACACAATTCAAAATATGACTTCTAAAAGGTTTCAAGCAATTCTATCCATAGAAAACTATGGATGCATGACTTTTTCACAAAGAACCTCAAATTTGTCAAAATCCACAAGACAAAACAGCTGCAGAGAGGGGAAGATCCGAAAATACAGCGATGAATCAGTTCCTGAGTCCTTGGGGAGGCGATACGACAGTTCTACTCCACATGGGAGAAGTGATGGGTCGAATCCGGATTGTAGGGGAAAGTGATGCGTCAATTCCAAGACGGGTCTGGTCTGCGGGTGATGAGTCTCGAAACTTGCCACACAGGTGCGATGTGTGGAAATCTGGACATGCTGGAGGTCGAGGCGGCGGCAAAACAGGAGCTGCGTCGATTTCTTCAGTCGCGGTCCCACGATGCGTCAATTCTTTCAGCCCCACAGCAGTACCTGCATTAGAGTCAGTGCGGAGATCTTGAACTTTGGAGATCTATGCACAGGACTCAACGTGTGGCGCTGCATGGATTCTTCTGTGCACGGCGGTGGAGCAGGGAAATTTCTCCCGCTCAGCGGTGCTGCGTCAGAAAAACAGGCGCTGGAAGGGCGATGCATCAAATTTCTAGGTTCCTTCAAGCTTTTTCAGTTCCGAGCAACAAGAACAACCTCCAGAGGCCCAGAACTGGAACAGGAACCTCCTGGCAGATCAGAACTCCCAGCAGTGGAGTTCAAGGAAGCTGGTGGTGAAGTCTTTGCGTCCCTGAGACTTCACAACAGGAGGCAAGCACACACAAGCCCTTGGAGATTCTTCGCAAGCAGGTTCACAGCAAAGTTCCAGTCTTTGTCCTCTCCTTGGCAGAGGCAGCAACTGCAGGCCAACCCTCAAAGCAACACACAGCAAAGGAGCAGTTTCCTCCTCACAGCTCTTCTTCCTTGGCAGAGGTTCCTCTTGATTCCAGAAGTAATCCAACGTTCTACGGTTTTAGGTCGAATATTTATACCCTATTTTCTCTTTGTAGTCTTTGTTTCAAGGTCTATGAGCTCAGTAAAACCAGTTCTGACCTACCTGCTCGAGCTTCAACACAGGCGGTGGAGACAGCTTTGTGCAGAGCAGACACAGCCTAGTCAGGTGCTAGTGAAAACTCCCCCCACCATTCTAAATGCAGAAAGTTCTATCCAGCCTGGCTATGAGTCACCCAGGAAAGGCAGGGCACACCTTAACCTCCCTTGTGACTGTCTAGAGTGAATGGGCATCCCCAGCTTCTGTCACTTCAAAACCAGACTGTGAATACACAAACAGGCAGAGGCACACAGAATGGTTAAATTAGAAAATGCCCACTTTCTAAAAGGGGCAAACACAAGGAGATAATGGACGGAGCGCTGAAACTTTTCAGACACTCACCCCCAGTCACAGATCTGGGTTGAATCCATCATCGTTCTTTAGCTCACTTTGCCACCTCAGTTCAGACCCAGCTATATGCAAATCAGTCTTTACCCTGTGCCTCATGGGAACAGTCCAGCCCGAACTGCCAAGCCAGTTCTTCCCTGAACCGGAAACAAGCATCCTGGGACCGGTTTCTGGGTAACACCCTTCATCAGCCAGGCTAGCTTGAATCCAGTGGCAAAGTGATCAAGGGGCCCACGTCTGGGCATACCCTGCCAACTTAGGGTGAACAAAGCAAACACAAGAAGATAATGGACGGAGCGCTGAAACTTTTCAGACACTCACACTCACCCCCAGTCACAGATCTGGGTTGAATCCATCATCGTTCTTGAGCTCACTTCGCCACCTCAGTTCAGACCCAGCTATATGCAAATCAGTCTTGACCCTGTGCCTCATGGGAACAGTCCAACCCGAACTGCCAAGCCAGGTCTTCCCTGAACCGGAAACAAGCATCCTGGGACGGGTTTCTGGGTAACACCCTTCATCAATCCCCGGATGCTTGTTTCCGGTCCATGGAGGACCTGGCTTGGCAGTTCGGGCTAGACTGTTCCCACAAGGAACAGGGTCAAGACTGATTTGCATATGGCTGGGTCCAAACTGGGGTGGTGTGGTGAGCAAAAGAATGATGGATTTAACCCAGATCTTGTGACTGGGGGTGAATGTTTGCATTGTCCAGCATTCCGTCCATCAATTGTTTCTTATGCATATGTTGCCCTAAGTGGGAAGGGTATGCCCAGACGTGGGTCCCGTGCTCACTACACCACTGGATTCAAGCTAGCCTGGCTGATGAAGGGTGATGCCCTGAAACCGGTCCCAGGATGCTTGTTTCCGGTCCAGGGAGGACCTGGCTTGGCAGTTCGGGCTGGACTGTTCCCACAAGGAACAGGGTCAAGACTGATTTGCATATAGCTGGGTCTGAACTGAGGTCCCCGCTCCTCTTCAACATATACCTGCAGCCCCTGGTAGCCGCACTAACCAATATGGACTGCCGGGTCTTTAACTATGCGGATGATACCCAGCTCATCCTGAGGATCGATAACTCGGTCTGTGCCCAAGTATCAGTCCAGAACATCCTCAAGTTCACAGTTAACTGGATGACTGCAAATTTCCTAAAAATTAACCCAGATAAAACCGAAGTACTAGCCCTCCCATCAAAAAACAACCCCTGGAGCGGCCTGTTTTGGCCCCAAGAGTTGGGGGCCCTCCCAGCCCATCGCCAGTGGTAAAAAGCCTAGGAATCAAGATCGACTCCGAGCTTTCTATGATCCATCAAGTCAACTCGGTGGTGGGCACATGCACTGGGCTTCTAAGACAGCTGAGGAAACTGGTTCCTCTGCTCTCAGTGTCATCTCTGAAAACTATAGTATCAGCAACTATTGTCTCACGACTCGACTATGGCAATGCGCTGTATGTCGGGCTCCCCAGAAACTCACAAACAAACTACAGGTGGTACAGAATGATGCAGCTAGGCTGATCTTCAGGCTGCCTAGAAGAACTCATGCCACTCCTCTGCTGCGTAAACTGCACTGGCTGCCTGTTAAGCAGAGAGCGAAATTCAAGGGACTCTGCATTGTCCAAAAAGCTCTCTACGGACATGCCCCAAGGTACATAAGGGAATGCTTAACCAAATATGTGCCAGGGCGGGCCCTTCGCTCAGCAGAAGCCGTCCAGCTGGTTTGCCCTCGAGGTAACTTGGCTTCCAAAGGGGGACAAGCCTTCTCGGTCCTCCTGCCACAACGATATTCTCCGGAAAGAACCTGTCCTGCTTCTTTTCCGGAAACAGTTAAAAACTGTTCTCTTCAGGGAAGTACTAGATACGATGTAAGACCTTTATACCATGGAGACCTCCCCACTTTGACGCTGTCCTGCTTCTTCCTAAGCGCTAAGAGACCTGCCGGTGTATATGCGCTATACAAGAATAAATAACATAACATAACATAACATATGGCTGGGTCCTAACTGGGGTGGTGTGGTGAGCAAAAGAATGATGGATTTAACCCAGATCCTTGTGACTGGGGGTGAATGTTTGCATTGTCCAGCATTCCGTCCATCAATTGTTTCTTGTGCACTTTCTAAAAGTGGCATTTTCAAACACACAATTTAAAAACCACCTTTACTAAAAGAGGTGTTTTGATATTCTGAGTTCAGAGAGCCTAAACTCCAAATCTTGTCCCAGTGGAAAGTTACACTTGTAAGATGTTACAAGGCAACTCCCATGTTAACCAATTGGACAGACAGCCTTTCAATAGTGAAAAACCAAGTGCACAATATTTCACTACCAGGACATGTTAAACACACCAGCATATGTCCTGACTTTCACATACACTGTACCCTGACCATGGGGGTACCTTGGGCCTACTTTAGGGGTGCCTTACATATAAGAAAAGGGAAGGCTAAGGTCGACATGGCACTTAAAACTGCGTGCAGACGCGTAGACATTGCAGTGGTAGGTCTGAGACCCATTTGAAAGGCTACTGGTGTGAGTGGCCCAATCAGTGCTGCAGGCCCACTAGTAGCACTTGATTTACAAGCTCTAGGCACACACAGTGCACTTACCAGAGGCTTACCAGTAAATCAAATATGCCAATTATGGATAACCAATCAGAATCACAATTCACCCAGGGAGCACTTGCACTTTGGCACTGATCGGCATTGGCAAAGTTCCCAGAGTACCTAAATCAGCAAAAACGAAATCCAGCACACAGTCCAAAAATACAGGAGGTAGAGGCAAACAAACAGGGGAAACCACGCCAATGATGCCAGGTCTAACAGACACTTCCTCAGCTGTTGCCCACCTTGCACCTTGGGCCCTGAAGCCATTATTTTGTTGCTCAGAGCTCAGTGGAGCAGTGAACTGCTGCTGCACCCTGAGTAGATGCAATTGTAGCAGTCTGGCACAGGGGAGCTGCACATGCTGTAGACACTGCTGATTATATACACCACCACCATTTCAAGATGGCTGCTGTTTGAGCTTCACTACCATCGGAGGCCTGGTCTGCTACTGTCATCCACTACTGTCAGGCACCCCCTGTGGTAGCAATGCTACTCCCGCAGGTGGAGCAAACCTCCACATACACATGCCTATGCCTGCAAGCCCACTCTCCCTCTACTTTTCGGCAAGTAATTAGCCCCAACACCTCCATAGGAGTAGACACCTGAGAGCAAATACTGTTGCCGACGGTCCTGCTCTGCTGCCGTATCCAAGCCATGTTTGTCAGCCGCAGCTGCAAAATATCCCTCTCTCCCTCCTGCTTCTTAAACTTTCCATTTGCGTTGATCGCAATTTCTTTTGAGGATGTAGACGCCATAGCCCTGAAACCACTGAGGAGATTTAAGCCTGTGGTAAATGGAGCAAAGTGCTGCACTGGGAGAGAGAGCTGCAGATGCCGCTATTTGCCAGCTGCCTCATGTCCCGGAGACTGCAAAGATAAATGCATATCAGGCAGAGAAAACGATGTGTTTAAATTCTTTTGTGACATGGCCTCGTTACATAAACATACACGAAATAATATAGAATGTAGGCGGCTGCAAAAGAAAAGGATTTGAAGGTTCTGCGTCTGATGTGATAATTGACACTATGGCACAATCTTTGACAAAGTTTTAGTCTTGGACTTCTTGTTCTATCGTTATGTTGAGTCTCTTGCTCTATATTTCAGAGCCTGACCTGCTCCCACCATGCATGGACTTTATACCACAAATGCGCACAATTTTGGTTTTAGGTAAATATATATGTCTCTAGTGGGGTACTGCATATCTAACATTGGATGGATCATATGTGCAAAGGAAGCACTCTCAATGGACACCATTGTGTAAAGGGTTCAGGCCCCCTTCTTGGGATAGGTGAGTGTTCTCTCTGGGTAGGACAGTAAGGATAATGTACCAGGATCTGCTCCCATTCAACCAGCCTGTGCGCCCACATGTTAGGAAGTCTCACCAGCACTTCTTGAAGCACTCGCATTGGATAAGTGTGTTTTTGCAGGGTCAAGGACTCTTATGTTTGGTCAAGCCATACTCCCTTCCGACATTTTAAAAAATAGATATCAATATATCTAAGGACTTTTAAAACACAAGATGATTAACCTCAATTGTAAAATCTCCTTAGGACCGCAAGGCATAATCCCGTGTTTGAGTTTGCCAAAGCTTGTGCTTTTTTGATGGTTTCTGCTTGTGGCATTGGTTTGATTTTATCTCATGTATGTAAAGGGGAGCCGAGAATTGCACTTCGAATGCGTATAACTGATTTGCGCAGCTAGTTTTGATTGGCGGTGAATGTGAAAGAGATTATGCTCATGGTCCAATCACTTGCCATTTCCAAAGGGTAGTAGACCCTTAAACATCTGATACAGCCATATAAATTGCTACGGGATGTTTGCGATTAGTGCAAATGGAAGGAGCAGACAGTGGGATTAGGAAGGGAGGGGTTAGCCAATCACTGTATTGTAATTTTCATTGGTACATAAATTATGTAATGAATGTGCTTGGAATACAGTCACTTCTACCCTGAGTTTAAACGTGAGGAAAATATGATAATAAGCCACACTGAGAACAAAAATAACATTCCACTGGCATTAAGTGGCATACGGTTTTTATTCCTCTATTGGCAGAAAGTTAGAATTTATAACAAACAGTTTTGACTGCTTAAACCTAAAATTCCGCCCAGGATCCTATGGAAACAGCATTTAAAGTAACAAGCGTTGGCAAAGTCAATAAGTCTGACTTTATTGTGCTAATGTATGCAAACACAGGCACGCTCACATGCTCATAGTGTATGTTAGCACACTGAAGTCAAAACTATTGACGTTGCCAATGATTGTCTGAAATTGTACTCACAAAACAACTGGTACAGTGCTAGAGCACAATAAATGAAGACAAATTACAATAGCAAAACTATATTTTAACAACACAGCCACCTTAATGAATTCAAAGGCTAGGGACTTATCCCCTTTAGGTATGAAACAGTCAAGGAAAACAGGGCTCTTGTTTTTGCATTGGAATTTTAAATTGTGACATTTCTATTATTCCATAATAACAAAGGAACTAAATGCATACATGATTCATGGTTATATCAGAGTCTTGACAGGTTTGTGTTTTCAGATATATAGAGGTTTATAGCATTCGTACTTTTTAAGGGTGCTAATTTGCAAGGGATTTATATCAGTCATTTTAGGAATATTCGTGCAAATTCATTGCCATGGTGTAATCCTACTGTGGTCAAGAAAACAACTGTTAGCAAACACATTAACAATTTAACAGTTCCTGTGGAATATTAACAAGACCTCGTTATAATCAGAGCCCTAATTTGTAATGGAATCTTGTGGAAATTAAAATGACTAATCTGTCTTCTGAGTAGTCCACTATATAGCCTTAGCAAATTGGTGATTTAGCTAATTCCTCAGTGTCCTTGAAGTGTATTCATACCAGAGATGTGCAATCTTCAATGGGGGGTTTGAAATCTAGAGGCACCGTTACTTTAGTGGAAGATTTAGCATATATTTAAGTGTCTTATATGCCTGGCCAGCCTCTTGATGCTGGTATATTGCAAAAAATAAAAGGTGTATGACATTTATTTAAGAAAGGGGACTTCCATTAACAATTTCCTAAATTGCTGCTTATTTTTAACCTATCAAAGTCCCAATGAGAAAGAATTCCACAGGATAGAAGCAATAGGTGCAAAGCAACTGTCACTAGCCTGGCACACCTTGACTTCAAATACTGTTAGATGATATCTGGAAGGAGAACAATATAAACACTTGGCGAGTCATTCAAAGGATCCTAAAGTTAATATATTTAGCCAATAGACATAAATTGGGTGACGTCACTTAAGTATTGAGGAGATGGGCTCTTAACATATGTTGCCTCCTAAGAATTGAAATGACGCAAGCTGCAATCTCAAGAGTCATTGGATTTGACCTTTTGGTGATACACTTTAGATTCCATTTATGGCAGCAGTTCAAAGAGTATTTGTGTTACCACAGGTTCACCCTGTATGGTTATGATAGAAAGGGAATAAATAGTTGTGGACAATTGTTGAAGAAAGCCTGACACTGTGGCCTGGAGTTCCTTAGAAAGTGCATGATGACAAGATCTACCCAGGTTTGACAATGCCTGGGGTGGGGTTGGACAATATCGGACCTCACTCAGGAATGCCTCTGGAAATCAAGATTTGGTTTGGTGGTCCACCATCAGGATTGCTGTCCTAGTCTGCTTCCATCCCTGCATTTATGGCCTGCATGCAGTGTCTTAGTCTGGTGTGCTTGTATGTCAGTTAAAAAAGTAGATTAACTACCAGTTGGGGATCACACAACATTTGTATACTGACAAGCCAAATGATTTTAAGATAAATATCATTGAGTTGAGACAGGTACCAGATAAATGTCAGTGAGTAGAGATAGGAACTAATATAATGATAAAAAGAAATGTCTGACACCAAATCTCCTTTATCACTTGTAAGGCCAAATGAGGGATAAGCACTGAGTGGTCTACGGTATAAGACATGGCTGTATTGTTCTTGTCAATCATCTGATGCAGGTCGTCAAGTTTTCACACTTTGGCTGACTTATTTGTCCTGTTTAAGCTAACAGCAGCTACAAAATGTTCCCACAATTCACAAAACCGATTGTAAATGTGTTCTAAAATATCTAGATCATTCGGAAACAGCAAATGTTATATTTTTAACAGATACTGGGTAGTTTTCTTTATTTCTAAATGTAGTTTTGTTTTACTCAAGAGAATCACTAGGAAGAAGATGATAAACATGGAGGTGGAACTACCATATGTTACTGTGACTATTGAGTCATAATGATAAGATGATTCCATTAAACAAGGTAAAAACTGCAATAGCTGCAGAAATGAAAAGAGGACTATTAAGGAGAGATTGTATAACATACAAACACATAGAACAAGACACATATACGATGGTGTTTCAGCCAAAGATGTTACCAGAGACCTGAGCTATGTTTTTTCAGATGATCGTGCTAAGCTATTTATGTCAAAATAACATGTGTGTCTGTTCTGGTCTGTGCTTCACTTATATGTTCAAAACAATAAAAAGATGATTTAAAATTACCAAAGATTATGGGGACAAAGTAAAAATAGAGGATACACAATAAATACATACAATGGAATTTACCACACATCTATAAACTGATAATGCTGCCATTAACATGCTGCTACTACATGAAGTGAGAGGAAAAGTTCAGTACTAATATCTAGAAAAGGGCCTCAATGACTATTATAACTTCGGGGTACATATACATTTTTACCACTTATGGACCACCTGGAACAGCGAGGTACATATCAAACAAGAGCAATGCAGATGAAGCAAGGAAAACTTTTCATAATAAAATCAATGAACAGATCAGAAAACAAGAATTATAATATGGAATGGTGAAAACGCTGTTTGAGTGGAACTGGTTTATTATCTGATAATCATGATAAATTAAACTTGCCCCCGTTCGCAATAGTAACTCTGAAGGGCACATTTCGTGTGCCTTTCTCGTATTTGTGTGTAGTGTTAGCTGTACTTTTATAATTCACTAATGCAGATACCCAGTGATATAAATAGGGTAACATTTTAAAAGCGCCTTCTGTGATGTAGAAGGGTTATAAGTCTTCTTTAAATAATGGGACCCAGTACTTACTTTGAGCAGCGCATAGTTTCAGACATGCTGTAAAAAGAAGGAAGACAAGTTATCACATAGAGCTAATGCATAATTCAAGACAAAACTGGATACAATTGGCTGAGCCATGTAGGAGACACAGAAATAAAATTACATAGTCTGTAAGGATATTTAGGCTCATACACCAAATAAATCACCTCATAGTTTTGGTGCAAAGTAAGTCTTAAAACAACTGGTAGATTTCCTTTTGCTTGTAAAATAAACCGTGTGCTTCATCCCATATATCACATGCAATATTGTAGCTCATCTCCGCTCTGTGCTATTATCAGTGACACATTTCCCCACCCTACACGTATCGCAACTGTTTCCAAAGGGTCGCTACCCAACACTTGGACTCATGTACTCTGTATTTCCCGTCTGTGGAACTCGACCAAGATTTCAGTGTAACTCTGAGAAAGGCATGAATATTGTAGGCGTTGTAAAGTTAACAAAAGCATTGCAGAGCATCGGAAGAGTTCAAATGCATTTCCAATGTAATTGCCAGTGTATTTGTTAAAGCCCTTTCTCTGAGTAATATGTAATTGATTTAATGTAGTTTGCAGGTATGTAGGAAAAGGAAACTTTGGTTATCTTGGTGAAGAAGCGTTTTCTATTATAATCTTCCTTCTTACTTCTACTGTGAGGGCAGCCTGGCTCTGAGTAGTAAACAAAACAACTAACCGTGGTAGGCGATTAAAGACAGCAGAAAAGCAGGACAAGAAACTACTGATTATCTGTGTACGTAATCCCATATAGACAGTCAGCTTACCAATTAGAATGTGCTTACTTGTCCTATGGTTTGTCATTTTTGAAAGACACTCTAATGTTATAAATGTGAAGCTGTTAAGCTATTTTTACTTGGCCTTATTAGAACCTTTCTTAACCCATCACTGAAGGATGTCTTTCCTTGACGAAAAGTGGTGCCAGGGCCATGGACCGGATTTTACGAAACGTGTTGTCTAGGCAAAGAAAAAGGACAATTGTTGATTTGCTTCCATGTAAAGGGTGAATGGCCTTCACTTTAACCTATTCAGGTTGCATAACTGTCATGTTCACATATATTGGCTGCACTTCGGATAGTAACAGCATTCTACCTTCCATTATATGTTACCAGAGGCGCAACTAGAGCCAAATTTCGGGGGGGGCTAAGAGAAAATTTCGGGGGGGGGGGCTAAATCTTCAAGCAATAGGCAGAGTGGAGCTACAGGTGCTCTAAGAAGGGGTGAAAAAACAACAAAGCCTCATTAACAAGCAAATGGTCTTTTAAAGACCAGTGAAGTACTCGGGTGCGGCTGTGTGTCTGCCCGGGAAGCTGTCTCAGCCCGGGCTGACACACACGACGGGGGGGGGGCTGAAGCCCTTTGAGCCCAATGGGCGTTGCGCGCCTGTATGTTACAGATAAAAAAAATGAATAAACATTGTGCAAATTGATCTTTTATCGAACAATGTTTCAAGTTCCTTATGGGACAGATTTAGACAGGCCTAAAAAATGACCTCACCATGGGGCAGATTTACAAGCCTCTTGCGCCACTTTTGCGTCATTTTTAACATGGGAAAAGTGACGCAAAAGTGGCGCAAGGGGCTTGTAAATCTGCCCCCATGTCTTTAGGTCGTATTACCCTTGATTACTGGGTTGATCGTGTCATTCAGGAGCGGCCCGTGCAGGTAAGAGCCGCGGGGCGGGGTGGGGGGGATTCGACAGACAACGAGGAGGAAAAATTAATTATTTATTTATTTTCCCTCGTCGTCGTCTGTCGAATCCCCACCCCCACCCCGCTCCACCACTCTCACCTGCACGGGCCGCTCCTGGTGCCATTGGTGGAACAGTGGCGAACATCAGCATTATGGTGCAGGCACAACCCTGCTAAGGACCTTGCAGGGTAAGCTGGTGGAAATGGTGCCTGGCAGAGTCACTTAGAAGCTGGAAGTCTCAGGATTCCCTTGCTGTCACCATGTATGGGTGCGGTATTGAAAAGTGAATCCCAAGGATTCACTTATGTACACCAATCCATTCTGCTGTCTTTTCGCTGTGTTCGTGCTATTCAAAAATACATACTGGCACACATACCCTCTGTACATGTGGGGAGTAAGACAGGAATCATCTTTGGTGCCCTGCTTTTGTACTTCAGGCTTTTCCTAATGAAAAAGACCTGCATCTTTGCAAAATTAAGGACCTCTTACATTTCTTCCATGTCCTGGTGCCACTGGATATGCAACACTTACTGTATATGAGCACCACAAGGGCGAGGGACTCCATGTCCAGTGGTGCAGTGTTATCACCAGATCAGGGAGACTGTGTCCATAGGCCCGATTTGAATACCAATCTGTAGAAAAGACAAAAATTATATCATGAAAACATCATGCGGAAAATGACCCAGCCAAAACACGTTTTTCTCAATTGCAGTTATATTTCATGGGGGAACAAAGCAAACACAAGGAGATGATGGATGGAACGCTGAAACTTTTCAGACACTCACCCCCAGTCACAGATCTGGATTGAATGCATCATCGTTCTTTAGCTCACTTCGTCACCTCAGTTCAGACCCAGCTATATGTGAAGCAGTCTTGACCATATGTCTCATGAGAACAGTCCAGCCCGAACTGCCAAGCCAGGTCTTCCCTGAACCGGAAACAAGCATCCGGGGACCGGTTTCGGGGTAACACCCCTCATCAGCCAGGCCAGCTTGTATCCAGTGGCAAAGTGAGAAAGAGACCCACATCTGGGCATACCCTGCCAACTTAGGGCAAACAAAGCAAACACAAGGAGATGATGGACTGAGCACTGAAGCTTTTCAGACACTCACTCCCAGTCACAGATCTGGGTTGAATCCATCATTGTTCTTTAGCTCACTTCGCCACCTCAGTTCAGAAGTTATATTTCATGAACATGTTTTTTAAAATGCAATTCGAACTCAGAGATTACTCTTGGATGTTCCAGTGGTTATTTTAACAACTGTATTCTCTTCCTGCCTTCCATTTTTTATGTCATCAAATGAGAAAAAATATGACACCGTCCATTTTCGTTTTTAAGACGCAACTGCAGACCATGACAGCCGCGGCCGCTGCAGATAAGAGCGGTAGGGCGGTGGGGCCGGCTGGGGGGGATTTCGAGAGATGACCACAAGGGAAAATTAATTATTTAATTAATTTTCCCTTGTGGTCGTCTCTTGAAATCCCCCCCAGCCGACCCCACCACCCAACCATTCTTACCTGCAGCGGCCGCAGCTGGACCACGAAGCTCGGTTCCAATATGTTGTTGACCTGGAAGACTCTTTTCATGAATTTGTGCACATACATAGTGAATCAGGTGCATGGAGCGGATCCTCTGTTCCTTGGAACAAAAAGGAGGCAAGAAAACTTAAAAGAGTGAATCTTGGAAAATGGTCCCAAACTACTCTAATATTGCCCATCTTATCCTGTAATTTTAAAATTGAGTTAATGAAACAGGGTGGTCAACAAAGCCCAACGCAGCTATCTTAGCAGCATTGCAACACAGTCTATACAGATTTCTAGTTTGAGATCATCTATAAATGAGAGAAGCTGTGTAAGTAATTAAGTTTTGCCAGGTAAGAAAAGTTTGAGACTATACACAAATTAGAAAGGTCTTTTTCCTCCAAAGCATTTCTCAATGATTCTGGAAGTGATCTCTGATGTAAAACTTTAAATGTCAGATCAACAGCAACAGACTTCCATGCAGCCACTAATTCACTACACGGAGTCACAGATAGTGGAGAAAAGGACTCTAGATAAACTTTAGATGGACCAGGGCCTTTCTAATCACCTATAGTAATGAATATTGCCCTAGCTTTGTAAGTAGAGGTTCAGGTGAGGCTAAGTGCTTGTTGCAAATCTGCATGACATATATATTCTGTTTGGTTGACATGGGAGACTCTCTAGAGCATCCGAAAATAACACTGCGCCAATAAATACAGGAATCTTACTGGAAGTGCATCACTTTTGATTTTATTTGTTTTATATTGAGAAAAGAAAATTCACAAATGCCACAATATGTATTATCATCAGAATATAAATATAAGGGTCTAGTCTTCATTCTTCAGGAAGCAGGACATGCAGTCGTTTTTCCAGCAGAGCAGTCCTTCTAGGAGCAGGGCAGCAGAGCAGTCCTTCTTCTGGTCAAGAAGTGATCTGAAAAGTTGGTCTAGAGGTCCAATATTTATTCCTGGTGACAGCTTTGAAGTGGGAGAAACTTATAGACTTCCCCTCACATCTGGTTCTGGCATTTTCTTCCTTCCCCTGCCCTGGCCCTAGGATGTCTGGAGTCACAAAAGCCAAGTGTGAAGTTCTTTGTGTGCGGGCTGAGGCAGCTCCTATGAATTTCAGGTCTGGTAGGTGACAGCTCCGACCTGCCATCAGGTCAGGATGGGACATCCTGCCAACACTCAGTCCCCCCTTTGTGGTACTTTCTGGTAGGACTGTAAAATGGCCAACTGCCAACTACAGCTAGTCAAATGACCCAGGATACAGGTACCAAATGGGTAGGACAAGAAAATGCCTACTTTCTGCATGTGGCATTTTCAGAATTGTGACTTAAAATTCAACGTTACCATTAAAGAGAGTTTTACAATAGAGTTCATTTGAGACCAAACTTGACATTTCTACCAGCTCACAATCAAAAGTGATCACTTATTAAGTGTAACCAGGTAACCCAATGCTGTCCCACAGGAGAGGTACGGTTTGCAGATGTGAAAAACAAATTTAAGAGGTTTTCACCTCCAGGGTATCCAAAACTTTACAAGCCTACTTTAGGTGTGACATATATATATTTATGAAAAAGGAGGTTGAGGCCTGGCAAAAGGGTTAATTTGCCAGGTGGAAATGGCAGTTTAAAACTCCACACAGGAGGGAGGCTGCAATGGCAGGCCTGAGACATGTTTAAAAAGGCTACTTAAGTGGATATAATAAGCACTGCAGACCACCTTGTACTCGGCAATGCAGCGCGCGCAAGGTAAATTGTTTTATTTATTTCATTACTTACCTTACTCCTGTCCCTCGTATGTCGGACTCCACTACCCCCCATCCTGCCCCTCCCCAGCCCTGCCCCACCCCACCGCCCTGCAGCACTCCCTCGGCGTGCCGCCACTGAACCTACATTTAACTGCTCACTTCTACCGCAGCATCATGCCGAACAGCTCGAGGGAAATTCAGCTGTCAGTCTGAAACTGGCTTCTTTCTGGAACAGATCTCTTCAGAGCCGCCTTCTAATTATTGCTGAATAGACATTGAAGATTTAAGCGACCACAAACATTGCTCCTGACTCTGTCTTAGAATATAGACAGGGTTGTTTCTCTGGTGGAGATGTGACCAGGTGCCTAGAGCTACCCCCTTGGAACTAAGGAACTAAGTTCGAATGCTAGCTTCCACTCAACATCCTGTGAATGTGGGTAAATTACCTAATCCCTCCCTGCCCACAAATTTGTAATGTTTGCGCTCTGAAGCCCTCGGGCCACGTTCATGTTACATAAAACTGTAAAAAAGCCCAAAGAGCTGCTATGCCAGGCATACATTTTAGTTGCAACACGGTAGTTCAAAGATCATGTCTGGGCTTCATCTGCATTTCCCAGACTGTATAGTAAGCTTTTCTAAAAAAACTCCTGACCATTCTAAACTAATGTTGCTTTAAAAAAGAGTTCTCTTTCTCTGTTAAGTAAAAATGTGCTGTAGAGCGGATAACAATGCTCACATAAACACCTGAAATTGAAATAACGAAATTGAGACCTTTCAACTAGGATCAACATGTTGACGTATTAATTGATAAAAAAAAAACACACTCGATTAGAATGCTATTCCTCAATAGAAACTTGAGATTGGCAAAGGTGTATAGTTTTTTTTCTTGTGTAGCATAACTAATGTGTGAGAACTGCGGGATCTATGCATACTATGTGACATGTGGCCATGGGCTTGAAATTGGGATATTCTCATTATTTTGCATTACAAGATTCTCATTTCCACCATCTGCTTGGGATAATCTATTATTCTCATCAATGTTCTGCAAGGGATACATAGGCAGTTGGCCTAACCATAAGGCAAAGAAATGACATTATATTAGCTAAGGGAAGCCCAGCATTTTACAGAGGAGCAGCGATATAGCTACTAATAGTGCAGCAGATCCAGTGGCACTGGGGCCCAAGGGCATGAGGGGCCCACTGCCCCTAAATTATAGACATTGTTTGCTGCAAGGAAATGGATGCCCATTTTCATCCTTCCATTAGGACCAAACTCAGCCTTACTATGCTGCTGCACAATAATTTGCTTGTGTAATACGTATAGAATTATAGAAGGGTATCATTGAATAGCGGGGATGTTTTTCACTGAGGATTTCTGACTGCCATCAAAAAGACAACAAGAGTAAAGTCAGACGTAAAGATTTTACTTTTTACCCATCTATACATTTATGTTATATATGGCCCCCAAAATTATCTGCCCCTGCTTTCAACTGCTACACAGGGGCAGAGGTGTAATGAGGGAACTATACACAACACTGCCTCTCCTCCCTGTCTTCTCCTCCCTGTCTCAAATATAAAAAAAAAAAAAGAACTGGCCGCTTGCCACCCACCCCCATTACTCTCTGTGCTTTCTCCTCATGACCCTGCCCCCCCACCCTTCTCCCCGCTGCTACTCAGGCTGGGCTCTCTGCTGTCCAGTGGTGCCCAGCCAAACTATTCTGGAATTCCTTTATGACTAGCAACAGTGGGTAAAACGTTCTGTTACCCACTGGTACTACCACACAACAGTGAATTGCTGGATGTAGAACCCAGTTAGTCACACTCATTACTAATAGAAATAGCATTTAGAATTAATTAACTTGGCCAGGCGTCCTAATCAGATCAAGAATGGTTAATTCCTACAGGAGTATTTACTTCCACACCTTTTAGATTTACCATAAAATTTCTCTAAAGTCTTGCCAAGAGCATCTAAACGGAATCACTTTTATTATTTTGTTTTAAGCTTAACCATGTAACATTTTATACACATCAGTGGAGGAGGTGATTATGATTCATGGGATAATGCCTTGTGCCTAATGTAATGGCAACTTTGGCAAGGGGAGAAGTGATTTGTCTGTATTAAACAACTCTTTATAAAGGGCTTAAATCAGGATTAATATCAAGGAGCTGTAGCACGTAAAGAGAGCACCGGAAGTGTCAATTTCGTACACTGGCTCTACCACAGTTTGGGGCTGTCTATTTTAATAAAAAGTGGAATAGCTGGAGTGGCAGCATTTTACCACCTCCTCACAAAGTGATAAATTGTTGTTTGTCAGTGGAACCATTGCTTAATTTGAAACGGTAATTGCAGATGGGGTCCACTGGCACTCATTTTTGGAGTTCGACAATTTCCTCATCAGACTTCAACGCAGAATAAGAGAGGGAAAACCACACAACGAGGAACGAAAGATGGGAAAACCGTGACAATTGGGGAAAGCAAGAACCTGCAAGAGTGAGATAAAGGGGCATGAAATGTCTGGTGGTGGATCAAAGAGGCACAAGCTGGAGTCAAGACTACGCAGTCCTGGTATCCTGCTGCCTGACATATATATCTAGTCATGGGGGTCTTCCCGTCCTCTACGGGACGGGGCGTGCTACAACCTACGGTTACGCGGGAGCACTGTTGTTATGAAAAGACTATGTCGTGTAGGAATGTGAGTGGAAGGGTCAGGGGTGAATAGAAAAGTGAGGTTAAAAAATACCTGGCTCGGCGGTTTAGAAAATAAATTCCTTTTAGGCCACTACTGTATCACGATGGATGGTGCTTTTTCGTCTCGCCTTGTAACATATATATGTGTGATGCCGTTTTTTCTTCCAGATAACGACGACAGATACCTATTTAGGTATCGTATATGTGCATTAAGAATTCGCATGCACTGTTCATTTATTCTCACCAACACAATTTTATAGAGAGGATTAGGTTAAAACACATCACATACTAAGTGAGTGTAGAAGGGATCTGTTAAGTCCTGAAGAAGAAGCCAGGGGGGCTTTGAAACATGTTGACTTTGGAGGCATAGCTCATTGAGGCAAATACACCTCCGTCCCCACTTTTTTAACAATACCAGCTCAAAGGTATATTAAAAATTTATTTTCTAAACCGCCGAGCCAGGTATTTTTTAACCTCACTTTTCTATTCACCCCTGACCCTTCCACTCACATTCCTACACGACATAGTCTTTTCATAACAACAGTGCTCCCGCGTAACCGTAGGTTGTAGCACACCCCGTCCCGTAGAGGGGCGGGAAGACCCCCATGATGAAGCATGACACCAAGGGCCCTTTTGGTGTGTGAGGGGTATTTAAAAACACTGTGTGTTTTTCCCACCATTGTAGGAAACATACTTAATCTGGCAGGACATGGTATTTGAAACTATTTGAGGGTGGATCTTTGTGGTTAAATGACTATTGACTTAAGGAGGACGTATCCACCTCCACTGCTTGTGATAAGCAGTACCTCTTTGCTCCCCCGTTTTGTTCTTTTTGATATATATCTAGTGCCAGCTACAGGCTTAAGAGTAAAACGTTGCCCCCCCCCACTTATTCTTTTACAAATTAAGCACTAAGTAGAACTTTAAAGAACGTGCTGCTTTTGGGTGGAACTGTAGCAGCATTTATGAACCTGTCTCAAGTAGTTACAGAGCACAAATAAGCACACCACAGTAACATAACACAAAAAAATAACAACATAAAACATAGAGGAGCACACCAATACAGAACATAACACAAAACTACAGTAGAACACAACAATATCGTATTGGAATAACGCAGCACAAAAACACAAAACAAAAACAATATATCACCACCACAACAAAATGCACACAACGCATATGCACAAGTATTGTTATAACACATTACCACCACGCAAATCTGCTTTCATAATGTAAAGAAGCTTAGACCAAACACTGCCCTACTTATCTCCAAGGTAATTGTGTCTCCCAAAAATATTTTATAATTTGGCCATCGGTCTCAGGATCACAAAAGCTGTCACTTAGCTACAAGCTATTGCACGTGCGATCAGTCCCCTTTCCCAAAGGCACGAGGTGCCCTAATCTATTACATATTATAATCTATTATTGCCCCTAAAACAGTCTTCTTCCTACACTGCTGCCTTCTCTTATTAACATATGATATTCTTTCAATATTCCAAATTCCCCGTAAATGTAATGTTATTCATTAACGTTTTTTTAAATTATTTTAGGTATATATTGATTTTATGACGGGCTGGACCTCAAAATAAAAACAGCACTGTTAAATGCTTCAATAAAAGCTTTATATTGCACCGCCCTGCAAGCAAATTTGACCATCATGTTATGGTTTGAAGTAGGTAGTTCCACAAGAATGGGGGCTAGACAATGTGTTTTGCAGTACAGAGACCAATGGGCTACCTTGAAGGTAAAATATATGAAAATCCAGTACCTTGAGGTATGACTGACTTGTATAATTATAACATGCCTATAAGGACATGATGCCCCTGTCCCCGAAGGCTGCTGACAGCACAGATGGTGCTGGGTCTCCCATGGCCACAACCTCCAACCTATCCAGATTACAGGGAACGCATCCCAATGCTAAAATAAGTCTTCACAGATTCTATGGTAATACAGAACCGCTGTCCTTACCGAAGACCGGTGCATAATATGAAGCCTCCACTATTAAAAGATATGTCAAAGATTCTAAAAGGCATATTCCAACTAGCATAAGTCCTGCTAGCTTACCTAAAACAACTTATTTCATATGAAAGGAACTGATGTTATTCCAACATCACCCTGAGCAATCATGCCTAAGATGAGCAAGAATTGTAAAATTCTAGATACAAGTAAATGATTCCTATAGTACTTATATAGGAATGTTTATATAGCACTACATTCCGCATCTCTACCGTTTCTAAGCACTGTAAATAGCCCTTGTTACTTGTACTTAATTTAACTGTACTCAATGTACAGAGTGCAAACGGATGAGTTGGTCTTAACGGGACTCAAACCCATGACCTCTCAGGGACAAACATTTAACTCACTGTGTAACTCTAGAAAACGACATACATATGTTATATTATCGGTCCAATACTATTAGTGCCATTGACATAATTCTGACAATAAGGATATTTCTCTAATGGAATTACCTTTTCAAACACCAGCGTGCCCTGCTCTAGCGATGTAAATGTTGTGAAGAAAAAAACCAAGGAATTGAATAAACAGAAAGTATTTCCCCTTATGGAGTCCACTCCATTTCCAGGAATGACTTTCTAAGGTTCCACGCCCCCTCCCTGAGTACATTAATGCCCGCTATTTCGCGGATCCATGTACTTTTCGTGGAGCAATTTAACCTTCTTCTTTTTCTTGCTCAGAGCATACCAAGAAACATATTCAGACACATAGAGATGGCCTTTCTAGACCGGTGCATCCCTACTATTGCTGGGATGGTCCCTGCAAGTTTAAATCCGAGTCACAGAGAAGTAAAGACACATTGTTTAGTACCTGTGAAGATGTCCCAGAGGCACCGCCTGCTTCAATCGGTCTCATTACCAGAATGTGAGAAATTCCTTTTATACAATACACGATCAGGGCGTCACTGTCCATCGGACCAATCAGGGGAGCCAAAAGTATTGTCAGTTATGAAAGGCATACGATCATCCCACCGAAAAAAAGGGTAATCGGCCTACGACGAAATTTGTGACAGGTGCACAGAAATGTCTCAGGTTTCAGGTTTATTCCGTCACTGTGTTTTTTCTTGACCTACACATACCAGCTTTTTAGAGCAACCATCAATTAGAAAGCAAGGCGTGCACACCCATCTTAAAATCCTCTGTAAAAACACATTCATTGCAATTTTAATTTAGTAACAGTAATTCAAACCTGTACATTTAATTTAAAAGATGCAATATATGTTGCACTCTACTGCTTTGTTTTGTTTTAAATCGGTAACCAATCAGATGTATTACATGGTGAAGAGTGTACCCTTGCAGGAGTTATTCTAGAATGACATCTATGGCTGTTTTCATTATGCAAGCAGGCCTTGCACAGTACAGGATTATTTGCTTACCAGTGGTTGACAGAGACGCCCACTTTTCTTTGGTTGATCCTCTGCTGTTATTTACTCCTCAGACATGCACATTTTATCATGATTGCTGATTGGCGCGGAATATTGGGAATTCCGTTTTCTCAGAAGTTAAAATAGGGCCTCGTGTAAATCTTGGCGGAGGGGGAACTACGTCAGCAGCCTGGTGGCCAGGGACATTGAAAAGTGCAAAAATACGTACATCAAACTGACGGTGGTTCCTGTCAATCAATGCTAGTTATGTCTGCAGGGCCAGAAGACATTTCTAATTCTTGTGAGGCGGGCTGACGTCAGGGGTCAGAGTAGTTTCCCCTTCGCCCTGGTGGAGGAGGGGCTATACTCCAAGATTTAAATGTGCCCCTTACTCTTTTTTCCTTGGTACTCGATGGATATTGGTTGTCTGTTTTGTAATTGAAGTAGCTTAAAGGGGGAAAAAGCCTTTTAACTCGATGGATGTTGGCGCAGTCTATTTTGTTATTGAAATAACTGAAAGGGGCTCAAAAGTTTCACCTTCAGGTGGAAACGCGCATCCAGAAAACTTTGAGTAGTGTCTGCGAGAATGATGTTAAGTTTTCGAGGGACAACTACGGCCATTTAGAATATTGCAGAGTAGTGAACCAACATACACTGGCTGATTACCAGCCACGTCACACTCATTGTTCCCTTGCCCATTTAGACGTGGGAGAACCATAGGGTTTTCGCCAGTGGAGCCTCCGCTCACCCCGTCATTTAAAACCATCAATCTACCTGGTATCCTGTCTGCCATTGGGCAGGTGGTCATCATGATGGTGACCCTCCTTTATCTAAGGCACAGCTGCCTACCATCAGAAGATTTCCCTGCCTGGGACCTCTGTGTGGGGAATGGCAGTGCTGAGCAGGGAAATTAGTCAAGAGCCGCAAAGCCCAAGGAGAAATCATTGACAGTTTTGTTTTCCAAAAAGAAATTCCCACTTTCATAGTTGGGACATGGTGCCCAGACTGCCCAGAAAATGTGGGAGAGCTGTGAGGAAGATTTCTAGATTCGTCCTGCTTAGAGGCTTTTATTGTGAAGAACAAAGGGTTCAGGGAAAACTTGTGGCGAAGTTAAAAGGCTTTGGAGACCCCTGCTCAGGTACATCATACAGCCTTTACCCAGTGGATGAATTTAAGCTCCGAAAAAAGAGTCTAAAAAGTCCGAAAACAAAAGCTGGAACTGCAAAAATGCAGCAAAAATACCCCCACGGCCAAGTGACTTTTTTGGCATAAGAAATCAAGGCTTCCATCTGAATCCAAAATCCTAATCTTAAATTTGATGTATTCCTATTGAGAAGGGTTACACATGTATTGTGGATTTATATTGTGTTATCTGCCTGAACGTGTGTTCCTGGGTGCACTAATTGAGGTATCCTATCCACCGCTCACTGCTTTGCTAGTGTGCCGTCCAAGACTGCTGAGGTATGCTGTTTCTCAAAACTTTGATATGTCCTATCAAACTGCCTGCAGCATATTCCAGTTGGTAAGTTCTCCTAGACATAGGGGTATGCCATAGGCCTGGGAGCTTATGCTCCTTAAAAGGCCTCTAACATCTTTCCTACTACACCATCAGCATTATCCTCTGATTTGCCCAGAAACCATGCTCTGCAGATGCAGAAGAAACAGAAGACCTTCCAGGCAAATGACTCTCTGTAAGGTTAGCACATTTTCAATCATCATGCTTAGATATTTCTAGGGTTATAATATTAAACGTGCCTCTGTTTAGATAGTTCAAAGGGTGTAGTATGAATAAGATTTCTGCTTAGATAATTCTAGTAGAAAAGTATTAACTATGTTTAGACATTTATAGAGGCATGGTATTAATTAGGTGACTACTTGTTGGACCTGGCCTTTTCTGCTCTCCCAAACATTTTGCTTTTACCACTCCTCTTCTCTGAATCCATTTTTGTTGATTTTTAGGACGCTGCACACTTTATCACTGCTAACCAGTGCTAAAGTGCTTCTCTTCTCTCCTTTAAACATCGTAAAATTGGCTTAAACCCCATTGGCATATTTTATTTACTAGTAAGTCTTTACTAAATGGTACTACTTGTATCCACAGACTGTAAACAAAATGCTATTAGCGCGCTTGCAGCACCTATTGTGCCACCCAGCTACGTAGTCTTTTGAAATATGTCTCAGGCCTGCCATTTCAATCTGTGTGTGCAGTTTTAAAATGCCAATAAATGTTTTGCCAGGCTTTAACCTTTCTTTTTAATACATATGTCACCCACAGGTGTAGGCTCTAACAGCCCTCAGGGCAGGGTGCATTCTATTTTAAAAAGTTGTACATGTCCTGGTAGTGAAAAAACTCTCAAATTCTTTTTTCATTACTGCAACGCCTACCTCTCCCATAAGATAACATCGGGTTGCCTTATAATATTTAATAAGTGATAACTTTTGTATGGGAGCAGGTAGGAATTTCATGTTTGATGTCTGAGGAGTTTTAATTAAAAAACCTCTTTAACGGTAAAGTCAGATTGTAAGCCACAAGTCTGAAATTGACACTTTTAGACAGTTGTCATTTTCTTGTGCTAACTATTTGGTACCTGCAGTCTGTTCCTGGGTCATATGTCTTGGTGCAGTTGGCAGTTGGCTTTTGTGTATTCCTCCCAGACAGTATCACAATAGAGGGTGTAGGTGTTGGAAGGATGGGCAATCATAGCTTGATGGGGCAAGGAAATGTCAACTAACATACTTGTACATCAAAGGCAAAGTCCCAGCTCACACACAAAGGACTTCACACTAGCCTAGTGTTCCCCCAGACAAACTGGGACCAGGGCAGGGAGGCAGGATATTTCAGACACTTCTTTGGGGGGAAAACTCCAGAAGTTTCTCTCACTTTAAAGAGGGCACCAGGTATATAAATGGGACCCTCAGACCCACTCTTCAGTACACTCCTAGACTTGTGGATACTACAGAAGAAGGACTGCCCTGCTGCCAGAAGGACTATCCTGCTGCTTGCGGCCTACTCCGCTTGCTGAGAAGGAAGACTAGACATGCTGCCTTCATCCCAGTCTAAAAGACTCCAAGGGTCAGCTGACTGACCTCCTGTTCTGAGCTACGGGGACACAAAAAGCTCCAGAGGCGCCTCTGCAATGGTTCAGCTGACCTCCTGCAATTGGACCTGCCTGGACATGCAACTGGACCTGCTTGAGGCCTGCTGGCCTCTGCTGGAGTGAGTTCCTGATCCCCAAGATGTGCCTTCCTGGTTTTGGACCCTTGGTGTAGCATCAGTTGAAGAAAAGGAGAAATCCTGAAGTTTTGGGCTCTTTGCGTCTGCAAACATACTCGTTCGCACCAAGATCTTGCCATCCACTCCAAACCCCAATTTGAAGCTGCGATGAACCCGACTCTTCGTGCTACAGCGACTGCCAGTGACGACCAGTAACACAACATATGCAATTCGTGCTATAGCACCAACAGCTCGCGGTGACCTTCAACGCGAATCGCAACGACCATCCACAACGCATGTCAGGATCTTCTCACTACAGCAATGACCTCCCGTGACAACCGGCCTGCTCTTCGTGCTACAGAAACAATCATCCGCGACACTCCCCCTGCTTCTTGCTGCTTCCTCCACAGTGAACTGGACTCTTTGCACTTTACTTTAGAAGGTAACTTTTTCAGTGGGAATAGCCTGGTCCCTGTAGCCACCTTTCACTTTATCGCGGTTGGCCTGAACTTGTGGCTTTCACTTGGTCTTGAATGGGCAGATAACTGGCTATACTTACCTTAAATCTTGAAAATTGCATGCATCCAGTTCTACTGATTGGATCTTTGTTATTTTGGTGTCAAATAATTAATTACATTTTACTATAATTTTCTAAATTGGTGTGTCTTGTGTTGTATTTTCACTTCATTACTGTTTAAGTGCTCTATAATTACTTTACAAACATCCTGTAGGTTAAGCCTAACTACTTTTGTGCCAAACTACCAGAGGCTTAAGTACAGGTTCATTTAGGGACTGTTTGTGGTTCACTTTGACAAGGATTATGGCAGTTGCTTGAGCAGGGTTTCACACCCCTCAACCAACAACCCAATTTTTCACATTGGCGCTCAGTGGAAGGATTTAGTACTTGTATTTGTACAGTGCCAATCAGTGACTTTATGTAACACTAAAATCTCATACAAATTGATTGATGCCATCTTCAACCTTTTTTTAAATACTTCCTGAATGGCACATTTGCTGTTTTCAAATTCACTCTTATTCTACCTAACTAGCTGTGCCTGTGACGATGGAGTATGAGCTCACTAATCTGGAGAGCTATATTGTGGCAGAGCTCAAAGGATTCTGCAGGAAGAGGGGGATGCCCCACCTACCAAAGGCTCCATAAAGCAGAAGGCTCTCAGGGTGTGGTGGGAGGCCTGCGAGTCACAGGCTACAGAGCAGGAGAATGAGGAGGAGGAGCAGGATGAGGAGATGGCGGAGTAGGGTGGCAGCCCCCAACCATGACTCCAGAAGAGAGTGGGGCCCCACAGAAGTGAGGTCCCCAGCCAGATGCCGGGCAAGCATCAGTATCCCTTTCCACAATCTGTCCCCAAACAAACTGGAGGAAAGTAAGGCTGAGAGTTAGATCAAATTGCAGTTGGCCAAACTCATGATTGAGAGAGATGCAGCCAAGGATGAGGCTGCTCCAAGGAAGGCGGCAGAGAAAGCTGCAGCCCAGAGGCTCCTGGAAAGAAAGGAGAATGGCCCATTAGCTAAGTCTCAGAGAGCTGGACATCAGGTCCAAACAAGTAGAGTTCAGCAACAATGGTGGCAGCATACCCTAAGTGTCCACTGTAGAAGTGAGAGTCTGCATACTGTAAAACCTGGTGCCCATCTACATGGCGGGAGATGATATTGACAAATGTTTTCAGCATATGAGGTAGCCCTCAGAATGCACTGGGTCTCACAGGGGGATTGGGGAGCAATTTTGTGGAAACACATGCCCATACTGGGGAGGGACACCCTTCTAACACAAGATGTGGGGGGAGCAAATGAACTATGCTCCTCTGAAAGTCATTCTACTTATCAAGATTGGACTGACCTCTGAGAGGTACTGCCTCATGATCAGGAACAGTTTAAAATTTCCAAAGCAGTCTTGGGTAGATTCTTGGACTATTCCAGCAAGGCACTGAATAGTTGGGTGAGGGGCAGCAATGTTTGTGATTTTACTGGGTTGTTTAATCTGACACTGAGAGAGCCCGTTCTCAATATTTATTTTACAGAGCTGAGCCTACACCTGGTTGACAGTAAGCTCACTGATCTCAGGGAGATTGCTAAGGAGGCAACTCTCTGGATTAGTTCCAAAGTATCTAAGAAGGTACCTGATAGTGACCCCAAGAAGGGTGATACAGGTTCCCCCCAGCAGAGTGAGGGGGAGGTCAAGGAAGACACAAACAAGTCCCAGAATAGAAAGGTTTCCATGCACCTTCTGAAAAACAGGGAGTCTGGTGGGCGGTGGTCCAGGGAGTCATATTTCCAGCCCTGTTGCTTTGATTGTTCTGAGTTAGGACAAACGCGGGGAGACTCTGTCTTGTCTAAGAAACCACCCACTGGTGGGACCTCTACAGAGGTGGGCAATGTGGAATTAGGGCTAAGTAGTCGCCAGGGGGTGGGGGGTGTTAGAACAAGCCCTAAACTCCCTTAGTTGGGAAGGTTAATTTAGTGACATTTTGTGGTTCACCTTGACAAGGATTGTGGCCGTTGCTTGAGTAGCCTTTCAACCCCCAACCAACAACCCAATTTCTCACCGTACTTAAATAATTTTTATAACTAACAGGCTAACAATAATCAAAATATAGAGGGCCATGCTATTTGAGATGAGTAAGCTAATGTAAGTACTCAATGAACGCATTAAAAGAGTTCCCACTAAATACAGAATTAGGCACTTAAAGGTGAGTGTTGAGCAGGTAAGGAAACTCATTGCTAACATCTTGCAGCAGGATTTGGAGAGGACAGGAGTGTCCACACCAGCCTAATTCTGATCTTCATAGTTCCTACCCTCATCTGAAAGGTCTTTTGTCCCGCATCACACATATTTTGAAAGATCAATTTGATGACCCTGGCCACCACTTATTTGACATGTCTCTGCAGAAGTACATTTAGGGGTGGATTACGATGCAGCCCGGACAGGCTCCAACCAACGGTCGGAGACTTTCCGGGCCGCATTTCGGTTTACTTTCCAACCGCCACATTCCAGTGCTGGCGGTCGGAAACTAAACCGGCCGTTCATTCCGGAGGCCGACCCATAATCCCAAAGGGATTTCCGCCCTTGGGATTAAGATGCACGGTTTCAGGCAGGGTTTCCATGCTGGCCTTTTCGACATGGAAACCCTGTCAGACAGCCTGTTTAGGGGCCCCTAGCAGGGCCCCCTTGTGTGCGCAGCCTCCAGTTGCGAGCCGAGGGGGCACCTATGTTGCCCCCCGTTAATCCCTGCACCCCATGACAGGCACCTAAAGGGTGCAGGGATTAACATCAACTCCCATTTCCCTATGGGAGCATGTACTACAGCCGGTTTACGTGTTCGGTCGCATCCTAATCAGGCGGTCGGGACCGCCTACCAGAGGTCGGTCGGTCCCAGTTCCGAGACGGTGTCGGACGGACCCAAGCCTGCCCAACATCGTAATAGGCCCCTACGTGTTACAGCCTTATTGGCTTCCTCCGTTGCAATCAGCAAGGCACATCTTTGCAGACGTGTGATTGTGTTATGTGCCTGCAGCCTTGAAAATATAGAAATGAATGTAGTGCAAGTTGTGTTTTTTTCTTTTGCACATAATTTTATTTTGGAAATGGGTTTATGATGCTTCACAGTGAAGAAAGCTGATACATCCAAGCATAGTGGGCCTTCATGGTTGCCAACAGTGTCACATGAGTCAAACAATTGTAGATGTGATTATGTCTTTGTGACAGGTAGTTCCTACAAGCTGCTGTCATAGTTTGTGCTTTGTGTCTTACAGATCACATCCAAGCGTGGCACCTGTGAAGGCAAAATGTATATTTGATGAGCATGGGGAATATTTAGAATTATATCAATCAGCTTCTGTGTCTGATTCAGTAGCACCATCCTCTGGGTTCTTTGCTCCCTACAAACACATTTGTCAATGAAAGAGACTCCCTTCCCTGCCATTGTGGCTAGAAGCCCTCACTATCAACTCAGCCCCCCATACAGCTTCACCGACTTACCCTTTACACCATTCTATCTCTTCTTCATGTCATTCATGCTGCAGGGATAACTTCAAAATAATTCAATCTCGAACACACATTCCATGAAAACTTGTTTTATATACAGTGAGTTATCTTTGCCATGAGGTTGTTGAAAATTATCTTCTACGTTGACAATCTCCTCCTCCAGAACCATCAGTTTTTCATGAGGCCTTAAGAGTGCCTTATTGTATGCCCATTGCTTTGACCTGGTGTAGGTGCCTCTTCACCTGGAATAGCCAGGAAGCAGGTTCAAAACTGCAGCAGAATCTGGCTAACTGTGCAGGGGCCTCAAACGGAGTAAAGCTCAAAGTTGAGAACTGGAGCAATGTTATCGCAGCTGAGGGTTTTTTCATGGGCACAGCCATTTTAGACCCATCCTCAGGTATTTTCTCTTAGACAGCTGAGGATCTCGCACTTATATATGTTATCACCAGTGCCCTGCAGTTGAAAGAGTGCTGCAGAATTATTAATTAGTGGATGCTTCACCATCAAGTGTGTATGTTGATTCATGCATGAGCTCAAGAAATTGGTCTTGATTTGTTGACAAATTTCTTTGATTTATTCTCCAGTCACCATAGAAGAGGGATACTACATAAAATTGTGCCAGATCTTTTCCTCTTTAAAACTAATGGACTTACTTTTAGGGATTCAAACATCACCTGTTTTGGACTCAAATATTTTTCAAAGGCACAAATAAGTCATGAAGTCGATGTTAGACTTTACCGTACTGGACTTTATTGCCCATCACATAGTTTAAAGCCTCATTTCTATGTTTTTTTTGCATGCCTATTTAAGGGACTTTTGCTCTATTCCTCACATTTGTGAATCATTTGATTACTGTGTCCTTACTACATTACTGTTTGTTGTCCCTTGATTATCTATATTACAAACATAAATAATGCGTTCGGTTGGGCAGGGTTTGGAGTGGTGGGGAGGGTTTGGGGGGCTTGCTCCCGGGGTTAAAATAAGTCAGAATGGTCAAAAAGTATTACTTATTTTCAAATATGGGTTTTTAATATATCTTAAAACTGGGGGACAGCCGGAACAACAAAAGGACACCTTCAAGCTGATCACAATATGTTATACAAATGGGTAGATTCCCTTGTCTATGTTTGAACGTGTCAGGTCTTAACTCTTCTA
Organism: Calotriton arnoldi; assembly: GCA_963921515.1. Taxonomy (NCBI): domain Eukaryota; kingdom Metazoa; phylum Chordata; class Amphibia; order Caudata; family Salamandridae; genus Calotriton; species Calotriton arnoldi. The sequence goes on from CAWUFW010016116.1 coordinate 255,039, forward strand.
GCAGGTGACAATTAGTTTGCGAAGAAATAAGAATGTATAAGCCCCATATAGTCTTCTTGACAGAAACTCACCATGCCTATAAGGATCGAGCACTACTAAAGCACTTAGATTATAATGGCATTGCATATACTTCCTTAACAGTCTCTATCCAGGGAGTAACCATTCTCGCAGATATAAAGCTAGAAAAGAAGGTACTTGAAACAGCTGCTGACCCGCGAGGCAGATGGGCCATTGACCAGTTATCCCTGTTTGGATTTAAAATTGAGTTTTGTATGGTTTTTGCTCCAAACACTGATGAACCTGGCTTGATTGATGGTTTATCACTACAATCATTGGACTGGTCTGGCTAACTCTTAGTTATGGGTGACTTTAACTGTGTTCTCGATTATAGTATCGACACCACAAACCATATTGTCATACCCTGGATGGTGAAAACCCGGGCTTCTATCTTAGATCTTGCCCGTTTGCATCAGTTGACAGACACTTGGAGGGCACTATATCCGATGGAGCCAGGCTGCACCTATTATTCTTCACCCCATCGACACTACTCCAGGATCGATATGATCTTTGATGGTCGCAACCTCTTACAAGATGCAGCAATGGAAGTATGCCCCCAAGGTATCCTCTGATCACAATTCCATATTGCTTTGCTTTAGTTTACAAGCAGCTAGTACCCAGCGGCGCCCATTTTCCTTCCTGGGCTACCTCTTCTCCAATCTGGAATATGTAAATTTCATGTTGAAAGCCCTCTCAGAACTTATACTTTTAAATTATGGAACAGCTTCTCCACTAACAATCTGGGATGCAATGAAAGCCTTTATTTGCAGGTCTACACTGCAGTATGACCTCTATCAAAATAAGGCTAGTCAAAATAATCTACAACAGCTCTGCAAGTCAATTACAACACGAGAATTATCACATGCTTCCAATATTATAGCTGGGGGACACGACCAACAGACTATATACTTTTCCTTAATTGAAAAGCGGTCAATCTTTGGGCAGGTACTAAAAGATAAGGCTGCTGCAAGCTTTAGTAAAAATCTGGCTTTACAATATGAGTATGGTGAACAGGTAGGACGTGTGTTAGCCCATCAAATATCAGATAGGAGGTCTAAGAATCTTATCCATGATATCAAGGGAAGGATGGCCAGATTCACACCAACCTGCTCGCAATCACAGAACAATTCTCAGGTTTCTATCAGGAACTTTGTAACCTGTCTGACGATTTTGATGCTGCAGGGTTTTGGCTGTTTCTTCAGGGTCCTGTCTACCTGTGTTAGATGAGATCTTTTCCACTGCCCTTCAGGCAGAAATCACATCAGGTGAAATTATGACCACTCTGACCGTGCTCCCTTTGGGTAAGACTGCCGGGGCAGATACTATACCCTGGGAACTTCATAAGTATTTAAGGATATTATCATCCTTCCACTCCTTCGTGTTATCCAACATATCGATACAAGTGGTGAAGTACCCGAGTCTTGGATCATGACCAATATTGTTATTTTCTTAAAGAAATCTAAACCACCGGAAAAATGCAGCTCATACCGCCTGATCTCTTTCATCAATGCTGACACAAAAATATTCGCTAAGATCTTAGCAATCCGCCTTGCCCCTCTTATGGCTGGTCCGGTCTCACAGCAGCAGCATGGTTTCATACCCAGGTAGGACACCACCTGTCATGTTAACACCGCGGTTGCCGCATTTGATGTAGCATCAAAATCTGGCATGAATATTGGTATGATTCTCCTAGACGCTAAAAAAATGTTTGACCGCGAAAATTGGGCATGTCTCTGGGCAACGATGACTGCTCTAGGTAGCGGTGATCACTTTAAAAAATGGGCACAGTTCTTCTATAAAAACCCCAGTTGCCAATTCCTATATGCTGGGATATCTCCTACTCCTTTTTGGATCTACTGTGGCATCCAACAGGGGTGCCCGTTATCTCCATTATTATTTGCCTTCTATATGGAGCCATGTCTGCGCTCTTTACATCTCAATGAATATATATTCAGCCTGCTGTTTCTGATTATAAACACCAAAATTCTTGCATATGCAGACGATGTTGACATTTTTTCCTTCAGTCCATCGACTGCTCCTAGTCACATCATTCATGAAGCTGACAAATTTGGAGAATATTCTGGATATAAGCTTAACACCACCAAAACACAACTGCTTCTGAAATTTGAGCCCAAAGATCTGATACCGGGGGTTTCTTCGTCAGCCACTTATCTTGGCATCCACCTGACTTTACAGGTGACAGATCATCAAGTTAAACTATAAGCCGCTTTTAACATCCGTGCAAAAGAAACTTAGGGCCTTGAATAACTGCTTATCTCTATTATCGGCTGATGTAATATCATTAAAATGAATGTCCTGCCTACATTTCTATACTTGTTTCAGGCAGTTCCTCTATGGATTCCGAACTCCTTCTTCAAAAGGCTTGACAGAATTATTGGTAGCTTTATTTGGGGCTACCAGCGGGCTAGGCGAGCAATTTGGTTAATTAAGTACAGTATAATCAAGGCTTTTTTTTCTTTCTGACTTTAAGCTCTATTTTTGGGCAGCGTTTGCTGGACGTCTTCGTAGCCTTTTGATCGCCGGTAACCCTGACCTAACTGATTTTCTTATCCATTTTGCGCTAGGATCCGATTTAAGATTGTTCCTCTATAGATTAGGGGATCCCAACTATTTTAAACGTGTTAGATTTAAGTTCATTTGTGCCACAGTTGGTATATGGTGGGAGATTTCCATTAAATATGCTTTCATGCTTATGCACTCGAATACACCGCTCTGGGACAACCCAATGTTTCCTGCAATATTAAATGACCAGGTGGGCAGAACCTGGTCCCAGCATGGCATTAATCATCTTGGCCATATCTATGATCTCAATAGCTTCCGCACATTCATTGGGCTTCAGGCATCTTTCAATCTTCAAAACTGTTTCTTCTTTAAATATTTACAGATCAGGGATTATTTGATGAATGGCTGTAAACTTACAACTTTGACGGTCGGGTCAGACATGCTAAATTGCTTACTCAAAACACAAAGTCTCTCATTAGTACTGTATAGCAAGCCCTTATCCGATTTAAACCTAGTGATATCAACAGCCTTGCCACCAAGTGGAGTTGTGTTCTCCTGGAAGAAGTTTCACCATCTGAAATAAGTTGCAGCATTAGAGACTATCGATCAATCCATACAATCAGTGAACTTAAAACTGCAACAGTTTAAAACAATATGTGTTCTATATTATACGCCTGACAGAATTGCAAATGGGCTGGGAACCACCTGGTGGTCAACACCAGCCATGGTCCATGCAAGCAACCGCGGTGGGGCGGTGGGGGGGGGGATTTCGAGGGACGATGCAGAGGGAAAATTAAATAAATAATTAATTTTCCCTCTGCATCGTCCCTCGAAATCCACCCCCCGCCCGGACCCACCGCGGTTACCTGCACGGACCGCGGCTGGACAACACCAAATGCCCCAAGTGTGGCCTTTTAGCAGTTGATATTTTGCATATGTTCATTGTCTGCCCTATGCACCAAGGATTTTGGGCTGGAGTGACTCATCTTTCTAGCTCTGGTATCGATAATGCTTTACAGCTCATGCATGAGGAAATTATGTTAGGATATAGGATGAGTGATTACTTCGGGCAGAAGCAACTTTTATCTATAATTATCATCATGGCCAGGCTATGCATAGTAGGAGCCTGGATCTCCCCAATACCTCCCAGTGTAATGGAATGGTGGGTTAGCCTCTGGAAAACTTATGAATTAGGTCTCGCTTTGGCCAAATCTAGAAGGCTTTGATCCATCAACAAATTTGATCGTATCTGGGCGAGATTTAGTTGGGACACCTATGTTAATACAAACCTGAAGAATGCAATCTAATATGTTCAATCTTTAGGCTCAGCGATGAGTCCAGTTTTCTGATTTTAGCACAATCTTTGAAAAATGAGTCATTTAACGTGTCATAGTCTTTTTTTCATGTTTCCCATGTTTTTAATTTCTATTTGTATCTTTGTATCTTTATCTGTTTTTACAACAACGTATTCGAGATGTATTTACAGATGGACTGAAAACCTCAGTTGTAATGTGCTTGCTATGGTGATTCAGATTTTTTTTTTTTTAACTTTTTGTATGACCATTTCAGACTAAAATAAATAAAATATTATAAAAATAAAAAGGGATAATAATTACATAATATTTTGGCAGCATGAACGTGTTCAAACTAAAATAAGTGAAAGAAGGAACACAAATTATTTTAAAAAGAAAAGATTGATAATAATGAAATGAAACACAGCAAAACTCACAGATTCCACCTACAAAAGTGCAGGGACACTATACTACAACATAATAGAAAGATGAGCAGGCTAAGGAGGGACTGAGCACACCAAGACAACACCTAGACAACGTATGCAGGAGAACATCAAGAGTGTTTTCACCAGTCTAAGATTCTGAGGACAGCCACATGACCATATAACCATGACAAGCTGATCATAAATCCTCTACACAACTTCATCATTGGGATCTGAGGACTGACAGCATCTCAGTAACATTACTACACAAAATTCCTTAAGAGACTGTAGAGGAATCCGCGACCACACTCAGATTCACAATGACAGTTTGCCATCATGACCCAGCACTGCAAATAATGTCCCGCCCACCACAGAGACCTATGATGAAGTAGACTACAACAATCATCCAGCAAGACCTCAAAGCATGCTGAACTGGTGCTCACCCAGCCTCTCCCCGACAACAGTTTCAAACACAAGAAAACCCTCACCCGCCAAAGGGGCCAAACAACAAGCCCTCACAAAACAGTACCTTCTGTTTTCCTTGCCGACCTGCAAGGAAAGCTCACTAAGCCTTTATCTAAATAAATATAAGCTATGAAGACAGAGATTCCCAAAACATTCATAGGCTTTATGAGGGATATCCAGGTGATTGGGTAAAACCTGAGAGTCAACGAGGATTTAATTTCCCACCTTCACAACATCTCCAGTGACAATCAAGCAATGTTCTAAAAAATGACTAACAAAATGGAAAATATCAAATCGACATTTGAGGACCACTAATACAGATCCTGCACGGATATTAGAATTCGAAATGCTAAAGAGCACATGGTGAACTCCAAAACTGTCAACTTCTGCATTAGACTCTTCTCCTCTATTTTGGACCAGCTAATATTTGCAGAGTACAACCAAATCCTGGGCACACGTATATTAGTGTGTACAAAAAGGTACAATTAACGTAAGTCCATAGGAAAATCAATATAAATAAAGTTCGCAGAAGAGTCTTTTCTTCTTTCTTTATTTCAAAACACGTTGAAAGGTAATCAGCAAAACAACAACCAGCCAACACGTGTTTCGTCTAGGAGGATACTCCCACGACTTCTTCAGGGCTGTAATCTTCATGAACAGAGCAGAATATTCGAGATGCCGGTGATAATTCCAATTCTCACACCGGAAGGATATTGACGCGAGCCACGACTTACACTTCGCTGCAACAATAGAAATCATTGACACACACCTGTGTCTTGAATAGACGTGTGCCTGGCGTATCCGCTACACAACACCTGATTAAATCGTTGACTACATGATACACACCCGTAGCCCCGATCCGTGGCTTGCTTTGAGCCTAACACGATTGATCAAGTTACTGATTATCCATACATTTGGGTACTTTCTTACTTACCTTGCAGTTCAGACCTGCCGGGTTGGAATTATCACCGGCATCTCGAATATTCTGCTCTGTTCACGAAGATTACAGCCCTGAAGAAGTCGTGGGAGTATCCTCCTAGACGAAACACGTGTTGGCTGGTTGTTGTTTTGCTGATTACCTTTCAACGTGGTTTGAAATAAAGAAAGAAGAAAAGACTCTTCTGCGAACTTTATTTATATTGATTTTCCTATGGACTTACGTTAATTGTACCTTTTTTGTACACACTAATATACGTGTGCCCAGGATTTGGTTGTACTACTTGGTTGCAGGAGTTCTCCTGCACGTATATAGGGATTACAGGGGTCTCCCCTACCTGGTTAGCACCGTATGCACTTGAGCTTTCCCTCTAACACATACGCAAACAAAGCTGAGCGCCACCACTTCCTACTAACTCAAAACCCTCCCGTTTTCTGTACTAATATTTGCAGAGTGTTGGAGCTCACAGTGTGGGTCTGCTCGATCAGATTTGGGACTCTGACCTTGTGATTTTGAGGGCAAGATGGCATACTAGGATATTAAAGATCAGATTCTAAGAGCCGTCCGCTGGCAGTATGCAAATTTATTAGAAGACCACACTGCCCAGTTGTTCCAGAATGTCTCCCAAGCAACTATACAGAGATGGAGGGCCCTGACAGAGTTTACATTGGAAATGTGAACTAGACAATTTAAGTAGGGGTGGGCCTATCCCTTTGTGCTTGTTTGGTGCTCCCCTGCTTGCCAGCCCAGAAGCCTGGATAAATATGGGAGAGCTGCCCAGCAACCCAGATTCATGCCTTACGAAACAAGAAGGCGAAGGACTGGCCTGCTGCAATATCTGGCCTGCACCAAGAGGACTGCACTCTGAATGACTGCACTTGCTGCACACATTGGAACTACAGCAAAAGAAGGCCTTTGACTTGCACTAGAAGTTTAAGGAGTGGACTCCCTGAAAGCAGCAGGTTACAAGAGCTTCACCTGCATCATCTCAACCAAGAAGAAACCAGCTGACCACCTTCAGCTGGAATTTAAAGGATTTGGCCATGTGCATTGTGGGAACCCTAGTCCCAACTCTCTAAGGAGCAACTCAGAGCTTCTGAAACCTTGACTGGTGTTGTGGACCCATCAAGACCCCAAAGGAACTTTCTGGAGGCATCTCCAGAAGTTTGAGATCATTTGGAGCATTTTGACCAAAAAGCTCCATAAGTTGACTGACCTATCGTCATGAGCCAAGCCGGCATCGTCGAATAACGAGCCCGCCTGAAATTCAGGTTAGCCTCTATGAAGCTCTGGAGCTTTTCATCATCGATGAGACTTCCAGGACTCGACCGACACATCCCGCTGAAACAAGCCGCTGTTGTCAAACCCAAACCCGGCCTGCTGAGTAGATCTACTTGACTTTGAGAGAAAAAGCTCTAAAAAAGTGACTATGTCAGAAGGTAAAATCTTAACCGGGCCCTACCTGTCATTGTATCCGACCGGGAGCTCCATTGCGGTCAGCCTGAAACTTTTACTTTGTCCCAGTCAAGCGCGTCCAGATTTCCCAAGTTGGCCCTTTTTTGGCTTTTAAGCACTAGGAGGTATTTGTTTTAAAAAAATCACATCTTTGGTTCCCTACATTGGATTTTTGTCGTTTTAGTCCTAAAAATATTTCCTATATTTATAAATTGGTGTTGGGTTTTTATTGTGTGTTATGTCTTACTTATTTATTGTATTGGTGTTTTTAAATGCTTTATACACCTCTCTCCTAAGTGAAGCCTACTTGCTTTCAGTCAGCTACCAAGGATTGAGCAAGGGAATAATTTATTTAGACCTTGACCGGACCTTATATTGTGATTGTGGTCTTATTAATAGTGGTCGGTACCTACCTACACCTACTAATAAACCACCTTCCAACATTTGGTGCACAGTGGTGGGATGCAGTACTTGTCTTTGACCACACCACACAGTATTTAAGGGAAGATCTTTTAAAATCCCGTAAATTGACTTAGAACAAAAATTGATTTTTGAAACATTGTTAAGTTTGGACAAAACTAGGGATACCATGGAGCTTGATCTGGCTAAACAGACTAATCTCACAGTAGTTGACCTTAGGGTACAGTGTAGGGCCAAAGGGCTTCCTGCTGCTAACAGGATTAGAAAAGCAGAAATGATAAGGCCCCTTAAGTCCTGGGCAGAGTCAGTTCCAAGGAATGAAGGGGAGGGAGAGGATGGCCCCTCTAACAACCTCCAGGAGGAGGATGATGACAATTTGTCCACTGGTTCTAGCATGAGGTCCAAACATTCAGCTAATGGTGGGAGGGAGGCTCCCACACAGCCCCCACCCCCAGTAGTGTCCCTCAGAGAAAGAGAACTGGAGACTCAGCTAGCTTCCATAGCTCTAGAAGATGAGAAGTTGGACCTAGCTAGAGAGAACTGGGCAGAGGCAAAAGCAAGAAATAATGGTATCAGTGAAGAGATGTCCACAGATGGGGGTTAGATCCCAGACTTCCCACGGGGATAGTTCCCAAGTACCAAGAGGGGGATGATATTGATAAGTGGCTGGCAGCATTTAGAAGGGCCCTTAAGATGAGAAGGACCCACTCCAAATACTGGGGTTCACTCCTGTGGGAGTTGATCCCAGTAGCTGGGAGGGATAGACTCCTGACCCTAGAGGGAGCAGAGTCCGAATCTTACTCCCACATGAGAAAATGTCTGGTCAGAAAGTTTGGTCTCACCTTAGAGCAGTACAAGGTGAAGTTCAGGGATACCAAGAAAGTAAACACACACTCCTCTGGTGAGTACTTATGATGTGCTGTACAATGTATTCCTTAAAGAGCACATCCTGACTCATTGTGTACAAGAGAAGTTATACCAGTATCTAGTGGACTCTAAGCTGTCTAGTCACAGGGAACTGGGGGATACAGCTGATGACTGGATGAGAACCAGGGTTTCCAATCAATCAACACCGGTGGGTGATCAGAAGAAAGGAGGACAGGTCCTCTCCCAGGGTAAAACCCAGGGCAAACAAGATAAAAAACAATAGCTGTCCTCACAAGACACTCAAAAGCCTGCACAAGGAGGGGGGCCCGAGCCACTCCAACTTTAAGGGGAAGTGTATCAGGGAAAGTCTTTTCACCCTGCAAAGGCAGGAAAATTCTTTGACCCTTCAAAGGTGGGTAGGTGTTATGACTGGTATTAGTCAGGACACAAACGAGGAGATGCTGTCTGCACAAAAAAGCATCCCACTGGTGGGCAGTCTCAGGAGATTGTCAGTGTAGGTGTGGGGGTGGAGATTGCCCCAGAGATGGGGAAGGAGTTCACAGAGGCAACCCTAGTTTCTTGGGTAGGGTGGCCACCTTGCCTCCCAGCATGGGGAGGTACAGGCAGAGGCCCTATGGAAAAAGCCTTTCACCAAGCAGAGTAGCCCTCTCTAAAATGAGTTTTAGGCAAGATGGGAATTGGTCCCTTTTTGCAGTACTATATATGGGCAAGTTACAAACCACCATTGTCTAAAATTGAAATGAATGGTGACAGGATGGCTAGTTTTTTACTCTCTTGAGGGACCAGACAGGGTTTCACCACAAAAAGTTTTATCCGACAATATTGTCATAAAAGCAAGTTCAACGTAGTATACATAATTTAACTATTAAATAGATCTTACAAGTCAATATGTATCAATGAGTACAGATATTAAGAGCAGACATTAATCCTTTCCTCATAAAAACTTTTTGTTAAAAATCGACAATCTCATCATTAATACCACCATAGAATCATGTAGCACATGCTATATACAGTAGTATTTATAATATGATAAAATAACACAACACAAGAAAAATGGCATAAACCACAAAGGACAAAATTAACCGACTAATTGGTAACCAATAAAATATCAAGTCGATAAAATCAGACGTATAATAAACTCCAAAAATGAATGAATGGGAATAAAAAGTTAAAAGTTATTAACACACTATAAAGTGCAGATAAAAAAGTTTCACACAGGGGGATTCAGTTAGTACCATGTGGAGATCTAATTGGTATTTCAGCAAAGGGAAGACCTGGTAGCAGAGATACTTAATTTTTCTCAGTTGATAGTTTTTGATCTGATGCACCAAGCCCACTTTAGAAATTTGGCTAGTGGAACAGCATAGCGAAGCGAGGAATCGGTCCTCAGAGTTCTTAAGGCTTCGATGCTCTGCCTATTGCTCAGATTCTTACTAATAGGCACTAGCCAGATCTTTCGCGGGATAGCATAAGCAGGACATACAAAGAGAATATGTGGGTATATTTCTGTATGCTCATTACAATGTGGGCACTTACTATCTCCCAAATCGGACCATTTCGAAGTAAAGGATTTTAAGGGTAAGGTACCGACTTTAAATTGAAAATAGAGTTTTCGATCGAAGGGCTTGGAGATAGAATCCCAATATGGTTCAAGGTGGGGGCGAGGTTTAGCTAACAAGAACCTCCCGGACAACGTAGTGCTATCACTCAGTCTGCTAATGTTTTGACCGACCATGTCCCAGTATTTACTCTTCAGTACAGCTTTGGGCACAGACGATAAGCTACACGGGTTCTCTCATAAATTGTTCAAGCCCATTGAGGTCAATGCCCCCTTGATATCACTGATCCACCTTATTTTATGGTGGCGATCTGCATCTAGGACATCCCTGAGTCCACTAGCAAAGGTGGTTAACTCCGGTGTGACCCAGATTCGACGCCAATATAATAAGGGACAAAGCCTTGCTATGTCTGCCAGTGGATACCTTCCCATGTCATTAAGCAATGGGAGTGAGGGAGTGCTTTTAGGCAGACTGGAGATCCCACGGAGGAACTTGTTTTCAGCAATGGTCAGCTGTGTAAGATTTCCATAACCTCATAGTTCTGAGCCGTATAGAACTGAACTAATTACTTTGGCATTATATATCTGTAATACAGGACTGACAGGTTTAGTCAGGGACAAGCTAAATTCTTTATTTAAAGCACCCGCTAGCTGTCTGTGTTTTAATGCCATTTTTTCAATATGGGATCTCCATCTCATCCTTTTCTCCATAGTGACACCTAGGTACGCAAATGCATCTACTTCCTCTAGTGCCACACCCTCCATGGTAATTTCCCCCCTGTATGAACGGTGTTTATTAAAAGTCATGAGTTTTGTTTTGTCGGCGTTGATTTTGAGCCCTCTGAGTTTACAGAAATCTTCGAACAAGGCCAGCACACGCTGTAATCCACTTGTGGTCTTGGAAATGATAAGGGTGTCGTCCACGAACATAAGAATTGGGACCTTAGAACCAGCAAGGGACAGGGCATCAGTGGGTGTCGAGGCTAGAAATTCGGCGGCCTCATTAATAAAAAGGTAGAACAACGTGGGTGCCAAAACGCACCCTTGGCGCACTCCCTTATCAACCCGGAATGAATCCGTAACTTCCCCCTGAACACCCCAGCGTATGTGAGCAAAATTACTCTTGTGAAGGCGCACTAGAAAAATTAATAAGTTATCCGGCATGCCTAGATCCCGCAGCCCCTCCCATAGTTTGCTACGAGCCACTAGATCAAACGCCGATTTTAAATCGACGAAAACTGCGTATATACTGCCTTCACCAAGGACCACTATCCGCCAGTATATCAGAATAAATCTAAAAACTTGGTCTATAGTGCTAATATGTGCTCGGAAACCAGCCTGATGAGGAGTTAAAATGCTGTTATCACCAATCCATTCCTGAACCTATCCCAAGACAAGGCGAGCCACCACCTTTTGAATGGAATTGATGAGGCTGATGGGCCGGTAATTTGCAGGCTGCGATCAGTTCCACCTTCATGTAAACTGGTATGATCTCGGCCCCCTTCCACGAATCAGGAATGGGGGCACCGTGGGATAGACCATTTGCTAGCAGTGTTATGTATCTGCACCACTTTTCCCTATCATGAAGAAAAACATCTGCGGGAATACCCGGGTCTCTTCCCCCTGTGATTGCATTTAAGGCAACCATTACCTCCGAGGGGTGAAATACCAGGCACATACTCTGACTAGGTACCTTTAGTAAAGGTTCAGAGGTCCCTGCGTCATCTGTTGAGTACTGCTGAGAAAAGTGTTTAACCCATCGATCAGGGGCTACATGATTTTCCGGTGGAGGAGGATGTGCCCCACTGCCCCATTTTACAAGAGCCCAAAAGTGTTGGAGATTACTTCTTGTGCAAGTTACCTTCATTTCCTGCCACCTTCTCTCATCCCACTCTCTTTTGGCTTTACTCTGTGCAGTTCTGTAAGCATTCCTGGCTTCCCTAACAGAGTTCGGGTTTCTTGTTCTAATAGCTACCCCTAGGGATTTACGAGCTCTACTGCATTCTTTGTTGTACCAGGTTTGCCTCTTTTGTTTAAAAGAGCCCTTTTTACCGTAAGGTTTCAGAAAGTGGGTCCGTACTTTATCAAATAGTGAGTCATGGATAGTAGTAATTAGGCCTAATGGTTGAGCACTAGCACAAAGGGCCTCAAGAGCAACAATTGCCTCATCTACATCCATGCCGATAATGGACAATGCCTCCGGATCACTAATTATGTTGGACCATTTGAGTCTCCTCGTGTCATTACTGACCAATAAGTCCCTAGTGGTCGCCAAGCTAGCTGGACAGACAGGATCATCCGATGGCAGAAGAGTGAGAGTTGCAGAGAGTGGATTATGGTCACTCTCAACCCGTTCTATACCGGCCATGTCATTTAGGGTGCGCCATAGAGTTAAGTCAATGAGAAGATAATCAATACGACGAGTATGGAGCCCCTTGTTAAATGTGTTGGCCCCTTTTCTGTCAGAAATGCTTCTGCCATTAGCCGCCCTAAGGCCTCTTTCTAAACAAAGTGCCTTTAGTTGTATTCCTGCTTCAGGCCAGTGTTTGATTGGGACTAACTCCAGTTTTGGAATGCCCCAAGCTGCGTCCTCATCCTCTGAAAGGTCGCTGACGTCGCTGTCCAGTGGCTCAAAGGTGGTATTAAAATCACTTGCTATTATAGCAGAGGGTTCCCCCGATCTTGCGCCTAGTAGCTCGTCTGGGCCTCTATGGTAGTGGATTTCCTCCCTCCTCTAGCCCCTCTCGCATATATATTATAAATGTCAAGGATGCTGGAGGGACTACACATCAGTCGAATGGCAAGGATGTCAGGGGGGGAGCTCTTGAACAGAAAGGCACATACCTTGACTATCCAGGTCATTAGACCTCCTGAGGGGTGCCCCTTGCTACCAGTGATAGCTGGAGCATAGAAGTTAAGATAACCTGGACAAAAGATCGGAGCAACAGACCACGTTTCCTGAAACAAACAGATATCATACTGCTCTATAAAATTGTTCCAGGACTCAGAGACAGTTTTGGACCTAAGCCCTGCTATATTCCATGACATAAATGACGTTTGGTGTAATACAGGTGGAAGTGCAAATTGTGTACCAACCACATTAGTTAGTTTCCCCAATAAGGTTCTCTCCTCTAGGTGGCCACAAGGGCTATGCGCAGGAGAATTAAATACATATTCATGGTCAGGGGCTGTGCTTTCTGGTTGGAAGGTGTCGTTCGTTTCCTGGGCCAAAAAGGGTGCTTGTTTCCCTACATACGGGCTGGAATACGGTAGTCAATCAATTTCCCGAAGAGGAGATGATCTAGTGTCAGAGAGAGACAGAAGAAGGGGGAGCTGATGGAATTGCCTCGGGGGGGTGAGTGTTTAATACGGATGTTGGAATTAGTTAGATGGTGAGTACGTAGATCGAATGCTACCAAATTTCCAGCTAATTGTTGATGGTAGAATGTAAGTGCTATAGCATCCGCAGGCCCTCCCTTGGTTCGGCATCTATATGCCCCTTTAATGTCCTCCCTAATGATAGATCGACACCCTCTAACGCGCCGGATCCATTGGATACTTTTGTTAATTAGGGAGGTCTCATCTTCTCTTCCCGAGTTAGCTGAAAGTTTAGGGACACCCGTCAAATATACCACCTTTGCCTTTGTGTTTTTCGTTGCGCTAGCCGTGTTTATTGTGAGATTAGGTGTTTTTGCCCAAGAAACAGAGGGGCATATTCTCAAGGACTTATCGCCGAGTTAGCGGCACTTTATCGCAGCCAAAGTGGTGATAGATTTATCGCCCTATTCACAAGCTGGTGCAAACAGCCGATATCGCCAGTTTTCCTGCGATAGCAGCCGCAAAAAACATTGCCACGGATGACACCGGCAACTAACGCTAATGAGATGCAGAGTAGGCGTTCCCGTGCAAAAACCCGCGACAACACCACTTCGCAACATTCCAAACGACCAGCCAGATCGGCGATAAGATCACAAAACATGCGATAAGGCACGTTAGCAGCAGGGAATTAACACCTGCTCTTTCCTGGTATTAAGTCGGATGATAACCTGCACCAGAAATGGGAGCCCAGCCCACAGCCACACCAGAAGAACAACAGATGCCATGGAGCTACTGATCATGCAGCCGGACACCCAAGAGGGCCACAACACCCACCGCCACCCCCCCCCCCAGGACCTTCCCCCCCTCCGGGGCCCTACCCCGGACAAAGATATTTTACATCAACTTCACGAAAACATGAACAAAACAATTCGCCTGATGTCGCACAAGTACAACATTCATGTGTGGTCAGAAAAAGGAGAATCATACATTCATCTTTGAATTTCCAAACAAATTATTTTATTCAAATTTAACTTAAAACAACTATTCAGAAGAGTCATGGCAGGTCTTCTCTGGACAATCTGTAAGACACAGCCTGCAAGACAAAATTCAAGATAAGAAGGTGTCATGCGCTCATCAGAGGACAGAGAGAGAGAGAAAGAGAGAGAGAAAGAAAGGGAGAGAGAGAGAGAGAGTGAAAGAGAGGGAGAGAGAGAAAGAGAGAGAAAGGGGGAGAGAGGGAGAAGGAGAGAGAGAGAGAATCAGAGGAAGAGAGAGAGAGACAGTGAAAGGAAGAGAAGGAGAAGGAGAGACAGAGTAACAGAGGAAGAGAGAGAGACAGTGAAAGGAAGAGAGGGAGAGGGAGAGAGAGAGTGCCAACACTGCGGACCCAGGCCTCACGGCCCACCTGCTGCCACCGGTGTGTCTCCAACCACGTGCCGGCATACACTGCAGTCCACCAGGTCCCTTATCTGAAACAGAGTCCAGATTTATGAATGGCAGAGTTCATATCATTGCACACGCCATCATCGCTTGGCCGCCCCTGCGCACACAGGCTGCTGCACCCCAGCCCCTCCCGCCGACCAGCGGTGTTTGCCCGGCCCTGCGCACCCAGGCCTCACTGCTCACCTGCTGCCACCGGTGTGTCTCCAACCACATGCCGGTATACACTGCAGTCCACCAGGTCCCTTATCTGAAACAGAGTCCAGATTTATGAATGGCAGAGTTCATATCATTGCACACGCCATCATCGCTTGGCCGGCCCTGTGCACACAGGCTGCTGCACCCCAGCCCCTCCCGCTGCCCAGCGGTGTTTGCCCGCCCCTGCGCACCCAGG
Source organism: Calotriton arnoldi (assembly GCA_963921515.1). Lineage (NCBI taxonomy): Eukaryota > Metazoa > Chordata > Amphibia > Caudata > Salamandridae > Calotriton > Calotriton arnoldi. The sequence continues at coordinate 270,208 of CAWUFW010016116.1, forward strand.
CCTCACTGCTCACCTTCCGCCACCAGCGTGTCTCCAAGAGGGCCCACCACGTGCCGGTGCAAGCTCCAAGCCCGGGGTCGGCGACCTTGGCAGCCTCCACAACATGCAGCACCGCCCCACGGGCCACCAGGTCACACATGTGATTCTGGGTCTTGATTTTGCAATGGCAGAGATCATATCAGTGCACACGGCATCATCCCAGGCTGCACATCCGCTCAGCTCTGTAGGTGCCACTAACTCTGTGAACTGCGAGGCAACGCCACGTGGCGGTAGGCCCGCGCTGCCTGCTGGCTCAGGCCTACACTGCGGTCCAGCAGGGCTCACACAAATCCTTACCAGTACGGACCGCCAGGACGGCGCATCATCGCAGGCTGCACACCCGCTCAGCACTTAAGGTGCCCCTACCTCAGTGCACCGAAAGTCACCGTCCCGTGGCAGTAGGCCCGTGCCGGCCGCAGTGTATCCGGTGCCACCAACTCTGTGCAACGCAAGTCATGGACCCTTTCTGATTGAGTCTCGTAATATGCCAGGCGGACGCAGCCATGTCACCTCCAGCAGTGGGGGACAACTGGGACACGTAGCGTCGTCCCCCCCCTTTATACGTAAGCTGGGCTGGGTCGGCGTACGCCAGGCCAGCGTAGGGGTGTGAACAATTATCCCTGGGCTCTGGGCGTGGTTCATTTCTGGGCTGGACAGGAAACCAACTGATGCGTCTGTCTCTGTTGCAGTGTCTGCGCCACACAGCCCGCAATCGACAATGTTGCAATGTTGCATGCACCCGGAGGGCGGCCGCGCACGATGGGATTGTGCAAGGAGCGCAAGGCCACTCGGGCTCTTGGCTCATGCATGCCAACTGTTGTGTGTGTATCGCCATTGGTGCACCATAAGCCTAAGGCCTAGCCTCAATTGCAGCGCGAAAGCCACATCACATTTCCAGAATGCAAGCAGTAGTCAGACTAACATTAGGGATGAAAGCTCCTTTGTCTCAATACATAATGCGGAAGGACATCTTCACCTCTGACCTTGGTCTTGCATGCGGCAGGCACCCCCTGAGAGAGATACCATAGCAGATGATGACGACTCCCACACTACGCACAGCGCTAATGAAATGAAATATCCACACCCCACACACAGAAGTTCTTGCTCGAGGTACTCTTGCATGGAATGCCCTTGACACTTATGTACACAACAACCCATACGTCCAAACGTTGCACACACATACAACTCATTGCTCTGAGCTGCGGCATATCATCCACATAACTACCGCAGGTCAGAAGAGTGCCGGTTCTACGAGAGCCACCAACGCAATGTCAGAACATCCCGGGTGCATGCACAACGCCTGTCACGTGGAACTGTACCATGACCGAATGCTGCCTGTTAGTGTCTGAAGCATTGGTCTGCATGTTGTGGCCCTTGTCTTGCCCATACTGACAAGAACATGCTAATAAAGTCTACGTCACTTCACTAGTGTTCAACTGTGATGAGTGTTGATTAGAATGACAAATCGTGTGCCTCAATGAGCATTGTCCGTACCCAGGGAGGGACTGACTGACGCATTTCACTTAGGGGTGAGTCCCTATTGCCAGCTCCACCTCTGTGAGCCAGACATAGTGGTTGGGATAGTTGCTGATAGACCTGTGCTCTTACGTGTCTTCAGCAATGTGAGTATGGTGTCCATATTCTTGCCATGTGGATCAATGTGATCCATCACTACAGGCTGTGTCCACCCAGTTGAGTGTGAGTAGGTATGCGAAGAGATGTTCTGTTGTCAAATGTGATGGTGGACACTACTTTAGGCCTGCCAACGACTTTGACATCTCATACCCAGCCCTATTTCTAACATTGTGTGGGGCAAAGCTGAGAAATTGCGCGATTGTTGTTTCAGAACAATGAGGCCACAGCTAGTGCACACATTCCCAGTCATCTCACTTCCTATGTGTGTCACGGTCAAACATGCGCATTGCTTTCATTTCCCAGGGTGTACCTTTTTGGGCAATCAATGTCCTTACATTCATCCATACTTTCATACTTGATCGATTATGGACATGACACATCTGTGTGAATTTGAATGATTTATTCACATTCAGTGGAGTGTCAAAGCTGGAGCAGTACATGGCCATGCAAACCCCACATTACATTCTAGCCCAGTGGAGGGCCAGCCAGAGTCATTTAGGGATTGACAAGTACATCGGAAGAGGAAGAGTACAGACGCAGTCTTATTGCTGTGTCTTTGGTAAGCAAACAAAATATGGCAGTCCATGTCGAAGTCCAAGGTGAGTGTTTCGGGGGACAGTGGGAGGTGTTGTTACAGGGCATGATGCAGAGGGCAGAACCAAGCTGAAACAGGGCATATGGCGGAGAAGAATGCTACTGGCTCCTTCTTACTACAAACGTGGGATCACCCGCATCTTTGTCCTCTATGTCATCTGTCTGACATGTGGGTGCTGATGTTTGGTCTGCAGCACTGTGTGCCACTGACACATCAGGGGCCGGAGATGTGTGTGTAGAAGTACCAGCAGCATTCATCAGCGACTGCCTTAGTGGCAGCAATGCAATGATGAGGATCTGCAGGGCATGGAAGATCCCAACAACTTTTTGCTGGTGTGGATCCGTGGCAGCCATTCTTTCCGCATGCATCCGCTCTATGTTCTCCATTATCCTCAGTATTTGTGCCAACTCTCGGCTGACATCGCTGAGGCCACTCTGACTAGGCAGTTGTTCTCCTCTCAGAGTCATGTGTCCAGCGATGTCAGGCATGGATTGTTGGACATCATGGAGCGAACCGTGGGTGTCCGTTAGGGAGTGTAAGTGGTCCCTGATGGGACTTAGACACCCACGTATGTCATCTAGTTTGGCTACCAGGAGGTCGAACCCCACCCGCACCTGTTCATCCACCTCCTTCTGGCAGTCTAACACATGGCCTTGGAATGCGATGTGTTCTTCGGTGAGGTGCTGGGAGCCAGCCGTGGTGGTGGGTGCTTCCTGCTGTGTGGTCTGTGGCGGGGGTGGGGTCTCCTCGATGCAGCTGGGCTGCCCTGCTCCTGGAGGTGGGTTGCCGTAGCTGTCCATGAGCTGTTGTAGGGCGCTGTGTCAAAGGTGTGGAGGTCCTCTTCATCATCACTGATGAGTTGTCTGGTCTGCTCTGCAGGAGGTGTTGATTGTCCCTCTGCAATGTGAAAGGGAGATGCATTTTAACATTGTGTTGAAATGTATGTTGACGCATTGTTCAAGTTTACATACAGACTGCATGACAATGTACATTGTGACTGTTTGGGAGGAGCTGACTATTTGATGCGGGACAGTGGACATTTGAACTACATCACGGATGTGAGGTTGTACACGTACATTATCATCTCACAGTTTCCTGCTATGCCAGATGTGATTGGCCAGTTACTACGCACAAGCAGAACCAGTTGTGTCCTCTGTTCTGTAGTGAGAGTGTTGCCCTTTGTACCACATTGTCGTCCATGATGATGTGCTGTTATTGCTATGTGTGTGTGCTGCATTGTGGGAGAGTCGCCCCTGCAGCTGTGATTTTGCTGCCCCTTATCCCTTTGAGGGGGTGTGCCTTTGACTTCTGTGCTTCTACAGTGCTGAGATGTTGCAGACTTGGCTAATTTTGGCTCTAGTTCGGATTTTGGACTCTTGGGCATGGTTTATCCGCAGATGTGTTGTTGACGTCAGGGGTTGTTTGTGCACGTGGATGTGTCAGAGTGTGACCTGCTCCTTTACGGATGTTTTCCACACTCAGCCACCTCAGTGTCTTGGCGTGCACCATGTCATGATAATTGGACTGCAGCAATGCTGTTCGTCATGCAGTGTCACTTGCATTGTCAGTGTGGCTCACAGACACGCAGCTTTGCTGGTTTTGACACGTGTGCATGGGTTGGTTGTGAGATTGGTGCTGTGTGGGGAGGGACCCCTTTGTGTCCATAGTGAACGGGGGCCTACTTGCTGTTTGTATGTGTGCTGCAGTGTGCCATGGGGATCAGGGACATGATCCAGAGTCATTGTGGGTGTGCAGTGTGCTCTACTTAATTGTGCATGTGTGCCATTGTGCCCATCTCCCCCCGACCCCCCAGTCCCTGTTCGGTACTCACCCTGGTGCTGTTGTGTCAGGTCATGTCGAGCAGTGTCCGGACCCCCAACTCCTGCCACCGTCTCCCCACTGATGACTGTGGCCACCATTTCCTCCATCTCATCCAGCTCCTGGTGTTCCGTTGGACTGCCACCTCCAGTCTGCATTGCTGCCTGATGGTTGTCAGCAAGTTTCTTCTTGGTTTTGCGCTTTGCATCATTCCAGCTCCTCTTGACCTCTCCAATTGTCCTCCTCCTCACTCCGACTGCATTCACCTTGTCCAGGATGGACTGCCATATTGCATTTTTATTTGCCAATGACACGTTGGAGGTGACGAACAGTTGTTGGTGGTGTTCTATCACCTCCGTGATGATGATCCTGTTTTCCTGTGGACTGACCCTCGTCTTCCTCGTCTTCTTCTCCTTGCCCTTCCGTGACCCCGAGGTCCCAGGCTGGTCCTCCTGGGGGCTTGTGGGGTTCTGGTCATGCTCTGTACTTGCTCCGGCTTCCTCCATGGTGCCACGCAGTTTAAATTATTTTGTTTGTGTTTTTCGGTGCTTTTGCAGTGCATTTTCCCGCATGACGCATGGGAATTGCAGGCCTGTCGCTGGTTATCGCTGATTTTTTTATCGCGGTTGGCCACATTGCAACTTTTTTCGCGTTCTTGTTTCGCGTTTTTTCAGCGTCGCGTTAATTTTAACGCGGTCATTTGGCGCGTTGTCGTGGAATTATCGCATGGTGCCGCCGGGTTGAGAATACAACGTTAACACAGTGTTATTTTCCCACGATAGACTGCGATGTGCAAAGTTGCGTTAAGCTAAATTTGCGATAATTATCACACGTTCCTGAGAATATCCCCCAGAGGGCGTGACTAAGGGTGCAATGGCGATATCAAAATTGGGACGATGTCGTAGACCTGCTCCCATATTCACAGCGTCTCTTTTGTGTGCTGTTTTTGACAGCCCAATTTGATGACATGATTGTGGATGGAATCTCCCCCCCTCCCTTTCTGCCAGGACCAGCGGACCCCTCTCTAACGGCTCAGACAGCACTCTAGCCAGTCTCGCACCGTCCACTCCCCCCGAATCTACTGCTGGACTTGATAAAGGAAAGCTCGTTTGTTTTTTCATATTATGTATCTCAAAAAGGGCCGTAGATAAGGAGTCAGAGAGACTACTGTCCATGTCTTTTAGGTCCTTTACTACCTGGGACAGGTCCATTATCTGGAGCTCAAGAGGCTTACCGGGAGAATCCATGCCAGTGGTAACATCAATCACTGGGCTGGGAGACCTGCCATGGATTAAAGGGATCCCTGGAGAAATTAGTGGGAGCTCCGAGCTTGGTATAAACACTGGAGTATCACTCAATAGGCCAGTCAACCTGCTGTCATTTACTACACAGCTGACCGAGTTACTAGAAGGCTCATCTGGGACTGGGTGAATCTGGGCCTGCAGCACTGTAAACCTATTGTTACTTGGGAAATCCTTTAAGAGCGACATGGCAGTATTATCGCAAGAGGACTGATTAGAAGGAGGCACAGATACAATTGGCTGCTGAGTGCCTGAACTTGAGCTTAGGGCTTCTTAAACATAGTCGGAATACGCCTGGATTCAACATGGTTACAGTTATCAGACTGGTCAATTGGTGTTCGAGGCTTGCTCAGGTCCGCTGGGTCTAGTATGACCTCACAATCTAATAATAAGCTGTCGATATGCTCAAGTACCCCTTTTTTACCAACTGGGCTGCATCTCGCAGCATTCTTTTTCACTTTCCTTTTGTGAGCTACTCCCAACCCTCCATCAGCTGCTTTCCATTTTCCCATAATGATATCCCAGCCCCCACACAACTAATACCTTGGTTGTGGAATCCAGGAATCTCCACTTAGGCTGCTCTTTTCAGGGGAGGCAGGGATGATTATAATGATCAGGTTCCAAGCGTCCCACTAGTCCACTAACCAAGAGAGTGGGCCCGGCCTCGTTCGCCTGCAGACGGGCCCGCCCTTGGCCCGGGCTTCGGCAGGGCACGTCCCGCACTGCGGGAGGTCTGAGATGGTTTTAAAGCGCCTCCAGGCGCAGCTGTGGCTCGTTGGCGGCAGGCAGGAAGCCGCAAAGGATGCTGGGACCCGTAGTCCTGGTCCCTGACGATGTGGCAGGTGGAGTCCAAAGAAAGCGTCCCAGACAGGGTTGTCCTCTGCCACCAATTCTATTTGCCCTATCAGTGGATTCCTTGGCTCAGCTGTTTGGACAGACCGCCACAGTGCAGAGTATGAGCTTGGGTTGGGGGGCAAAACTTAAGATTGCGGATGATGTTTTGCTTGTCTTGGTAGACCAGGTTAACTTTATTTAGGCAGTGATGCTTTACCTGCAGCACCACAATAGAGTCTCTGATTTCAAAATAAATTTCTCCAAACCGGAAATCCTACAAACTAACCTGGGGCCAACAACACAGAGAGAAATTGCTGAGATTTCACTTTTTAAGTGGGTGATGAATTCAATAGGGTATCTAGAGATACAACTGACTCCATGCCTAAGTGACCTTTATAAAGCGAACTACCCACCACATATACGTTAATTAAAAGCAGACAGAGCAAGGTGGGGACCATTATTTATTTCATGGATAAATAGAATGGCTATGTCAAAAATGAAGGTTCACCCAAGTCTCTACTATTTGTTCCAGGCCCTCCTCATGTCTGTTTTAGTTCCGGATACCACTCACTCGCAATTGGCATGTAACAAACGTTTTTGGCAAAATAGTCAACACAGAATAACCAAAATAGTTCTGAGGAGTAACAGGAATTCGGGAGAACTCTGACTTAAAATCCTACTTTGTGGCAGCACAACTGCGCATTGCTTTTAAAAAGTCACTTTGGGAAACAGAAAAGCATTGGCCAATCATGTAGATGAACATCTTGGGCAGATCTCCTTGGGATTTCCTATGTAACCCTCGGCATGCTAGATCCAAAATAGCCTATGTTTTGAATATAACTCAGTCCCTGATGGAATTGTGGGATTTGCTTACTAGAACCGTAGGAAGCTGGCTCTATATATTCTATACCAAAATGAGGTATAGTGTGCAGAAGGTCCAGTGGATCCCCAGAGGCTTTAAAGAGGCTCAAGTAGATAAAACTAATGCTCTCTTTTGTGGTAGTGTGGGCGAGCAGTTAGGCTTATCAGAGGGCAGTGCTAACCCTTTGTTGTGCACAAATAGGCAATAAATGACACACACACTCAATGACTAAATCCGAGACCAATGGTTTGTAAAAATGATAATTTCAGTATATTTATTTTATAGAACCAAAGATACTTTGTTGCATGTAAATATGTTTTGCAATATCGATGCTTTTCAATGTAAAAAGTGGACACAGTGCTATTTTCAACAATTCAATGTTATCCAAGGGGAGGAAACACAATCAGCAATATACAGATAAGTAAATGATTTATGATATTGAGTTTCTGGATAAAGGATCAGTACCAGGTACGGTTCAGGTAAGTGACAAAGCTGCACTACGGGGGCGGCCGGGTGCAGAGGTCAAACTCAGTATCTGGTGCCAATGTTATCCAATGGAGAACGGGGGCAATCGGAGTGGTACTACTTACAGGTGAGTAGCACAGTTTGGTAACCCAGTCTCCAGGGTTAAGGTAAGCACAGGGGGGGGCACAAGGCAGCACCAAACTTTCACCTCCAGCAGCACAGGGACGGCAGGGTGCAGAGTGCCAACACAGCATGGGGCTCCAACTGCAAACTAATGGGGAATCTCGAAGTCAGGAAAAGGCTGCAGGCTCTGGCCAGGAGGGTGATCGAAGGAGACCTACAGCTGCACAGGTAAGTTGGAATGCGTTGGAGCGTCGGAACACTGTTGGTTGATCTCTTGGGCCATGGACGTCAGGTGTAGAGGTAGTCAGTTTCGCAGTTCCGAAGGCAAAGCTTTGGTCTTTGAAAGTTGGTTTTCTTTTAGATAGGTCTGCTGTCCACTGGAGATCAGGAGTCTTTATGGAAGGTGGGCAGTCCTCCCAGGGTTTTGGCGGTCACTGATCTGAGAGATGAGTCATGGAAGTTTACAAAGTTCGAAGTTCGCAGTCAGGCTGACAGAGCTGGACAATGTCAGTGGCTAGAGCTTCTTGTCATGCAGGGATCAGCTCTTCCTTGTCCTATTCTTCATAGGACATCGGTAATCTGAGGATTAAGGTTCAAGGGTGCCCCTAAGTACTAACTTTAGGGGCGTTACAGGGGTCAGAAGGTAGTAGCCAATGGGCTACTTACCTTTAGGGTGCTTACACCCTTTGTATGCCCACTCCTGCTAGGGAGGGGGCATATCCCTAACCCTATTGGCTAGAGTCCTCCAGAAAAATATGGAGGATTCTGAAAGGAGTGGGTTACTTTAGCTCAGGGCACCATAAGGATGGCCCTGGATGAGAGGCCAGAGTCTCTTGCTTACTAATTTTCCTGCTGACCTAGCCGCCAAAAATGGGGCTTGGTTAGGGGGGTGGTCATCTCCCCTAGCTAGAAAGGCCCTGGTCAGAATAACAAAGGGCAGGAAGCCTTTGAGGCTTACCATCTTTCTATGCTGTTCCTGAAGCAGCTGCACCTATGCTGTTCCTGAAGCAACTGCACCCAGAGCAGGCTTTGTTTCTCACCCACAAGAGCAACAGGCTCCCACCTCAAGGTGGCAGAAACATTTCTAAAGGTAGCAGGCTGGTGGAGACATGTCAGGCACACACTAGCGAGTTTGCAGGATTTCAGGGGGCACCTCTGAGGTGTTGTCTGGGTACATTCCTTAATAAATCCAACACTGGCATCGTGTGGGTTTATTAAGCTGAGATGTTTGGTACCAAACATCTTGGAATTCAGTGAAGCCACCATGGAGCTGTAGAACTCATGGTGACAAGCTCCCAGCCCGTGTATTCAGTAGGGCTTCACTGTGGACTTATAATGTCTAAGAATTGACTTAGATACGATATGCTCATGCAGGTAAGTACTCACATGAGGTATAGTGCACCCTGCCTTCGGGCTGTAAGGCCTGCTGTTGCGGTGACTTTCTATGCCTCTTGCAGTGCTGGTAGGCCTGCCACACAGGGATGTGTGTCAGGTTGACTCTTCACTTTTATCTGCACCTAAACACGCAGACTGCTGTGGCAGTATGCCTGTGCTTGGTGAGGGGTCTCCTAGGGTGGCATAGTACATGCTGTAGCCCTTAGAGACCCTCTCTGGTTACAAGGCCTTTGGTACCACTGATACCTTTTACAAGGGACTTAGACGGGTGCCAGAGGTGTGCCACTTGTGGAAACAAAGGTACAGTTTTGAGAAAGAACATAGGCTCTTGGAACCTAGTTAGCAGGAACTCAGTGGACACTCAGTCGAAGAGGCATCGGAGTCTGGCAAAAAGTGGGGTATAACATGCCAAAAAGTGTATTTCCTACAAGAACCACACAATAACATAATTCCCATTTGCCTACACCACTGTACAAAACACAGACTTTACCGCTGTCATGGGGTAAAGCTAGGAAGCAGGGGATTTCACTATGCAGAGAGACATTTTTCTGAAAGCCACACTTAAAACATTTAACCAGTGCAAAACTTATTACAAATTGGCAGAAACTGATAGGCTTAGTTCTTCCGGCTTAGACGATGGGCAATGCAAGCAATAAACAGGGAGGCGGCAAGGAGAGACCTCACGCCTTTTAGAAAGTTATTCCCCACTTAAGTGATGATTAAGGGATTTATATCAGTGGTTTGCAGCACACTAAAATGCCTACTGACTACACACAAGTGGTTGTTCATTTAACGGTGGAAGGAAATGCCAAGGGCTGTGATAACAGACGCAGATTGGTCTAAACTTAGGAGAGACATCGCAAAAGAGGCTTGCAGATTCTATGGTAGAGATGCTCTACCCTTACACTTTTAGAAAGTGGAGGGGCTGCTCTACTGAGGGGTTTACTTTGCACAACTGGTGGTCCTGCTCAGTCTTTCCATGTCCTGAAAAAAAGTCCTTAACCATATGAAAAGGGCAGTGGAGTTGCCTATCCCAGGGGATTCGACGATTACCCTTCTGGGTCAGAGACTGAAGAATCAGAAATGCTTGAGGGGAGCTGAATGGATGAAAATAACACACATGATCTTAGCTGCAAAACAAGAAATCGAAGTATACTGGAATGACCAATGCCCACCAGAGGTGACGGCTTGGCCCGTCGATTACGAAATCTATTGCTAATGGGAATGCTGATGTCCGAGATGACCATAAACAATATCACATTCTTTGGCAATCCCTTATAGACAACCTTCAAGGAGAGACCCCAGGTCTGAGATGTCCACAGGCAATAAGAATCCTAAGACTAAATTCACTCTAGAAGGAGTGGGGGGAGGCACCCGATTTCCACACAACTTAAGCCTGGCTTTTAAGCACCGAAGATAGCAACTAAATGACCACAAATAACGATAGGTTGAAGGTAGAGGGGGACGAAAGGCAGATACATATACTATACTTATACTTTCTCTGTATTTTATATTTCTGTTCGCTGATATGCTGTTGGGAAAACGGAAAACAATAAAAATTGTTTACGAAAAGGAGAGTTTGTGAAATGTGTCAGTCATAACTTTAGTATAGAATTAAACTGTGAAGCTGTAACCGAAGTGACCATTGGTTCCTGTCAATAAATGTGTCTTCCACCCTCTGTAGCTCATAAGCAAATCAAGAAATCAGAATACAGTTGACAGACTTTATATCTAAGCTGCCGCTCACAAAATACGACTCACCTGACAGCCGTCCTAGCATTGGTCCTCAAAAAGAAATAAATGGAAGGATAACTTCTAAAGCGCACCAGGGATGTTCTGACCTAAAATGCATAAAACCAGCCCAACACTGTATTGCAAGGAGTGAGAAATTGGGCTATTGGTTGCGGTGGGTGAAATGCTTCTCAAGCAACAACCACAGTCCTGGTCAGGGTCAACCACAAAAAGTCACAAAATTAACCTGTGCTTAACCCATTGGTAGCTTGCCACAAAAGCAGTCAAGAGTAACTTAGAGGTAATGTGTACAGTATTTATGCAGCATGCAAACAGTAATGAAGTGGAAACATGACACAAGAAAACTCCCACACCTGTTTAGTAAAATAGAGCAAAATGCATTAAATAAAATGGTATTACAACAACAAAAATCCAATCAATAGAACTGAAGATATGCAATTTCAAAGTTTTGGTAGAAGTAGTGCCAAACTGTGGTTATCTGGTTGCGTGGGACCGGGACAAAGTCACAAGTTCAAGCCAACGATGGGGCGATGGAGCGATGGAGCCTGGGCCGGGTATAGGGCCAAGTTTAGCTCGCTAGGCAATGCATCTGGTGGTACTTGGGTTGAGATGCGAGGTCCTGTGTCGTGCTGCATGAAGTTGAGTCAATTCCAATTGGGGTGCTGATCAGGAGCTGCCAGTTGCTGCATCAAGTTGCTTCCTCAGGCAGCAGAGCAGTCCTTCTAGCAGCAGGGCAGCCTTCCAGGAGCAGGGCAGCAGTGCAGTCTTTCTTCTGAGTCTTCCACAGGTGTAGAAGTGATCTGAAGAGTTGGTCTGAGGGTCAATATTTATACCTGGTGTCAGCTTTGAAGTGAGCGAAACATCTAGACTTCCCCTCAAATCAGGTTCCTTCCTTCCGCTGCCCTGGTTCCGAGGGATCTGGGGTGGCAATAGACTAGTGTGAAGTACTTTGTGAGTGTGCTGAAGCTGCCCCTTTGAAGGACAAGTGTGATAGGTGACAGTCAGGTAAGAATGTCCCATGCTGCCATCACTCAGTACTCTTTTTGATACTGTCTGAGAGGAATACACAAAGGCCATCTATCAACTACATCAGTGAAATGACCCAAGATACTGCAGGTACAAAATGGTTAGGATAATAAAATGTCAACTTTCGAAAAGTGGCATTTTCAGAATTGGGACCTAAAATTCTACTTCACCATTAAACAGGGTTTTAAATTACAATTCATTTGAGGCCAAACTTGGCATTCCTTCCTGTTCCTAATCAAACATTATCATGTATTAAATGTAATAAGGTGACTCAATGTCATCCGATGGGAGAGGTAGGCCTTGCAGTAGTGAAAATCTAATTTAAGAGTTTTTCAATACGAGGACATGTAAATCTTAATAGTACATCTCCAACCTCTTAAATACACTGCATGCTTTCCTTGGGGCTGATTAGGGCCTACCTTAGGGGTGACTTAAATGTATTAAAAAGCAAGTTTGAGGCCTAGCAAAGGGGTGATTTTGTCATGGTGAAATAGTAGTTAAAACTGCACACAGGCTGCACTGGTAGGCCTGAGACATGTTAAAAAATGCTACTTAAGTGGGTGTTATAAAGAGCGCTGCAGGCCCACTAGTAGCATTTAATTTATGGGCCCTTGGTACATGTAGTACCACTTTACTTGGGACTTACAAGTAAATTAAATATGCGAGTCAGGTGTAAGCCAATTGTAGCAGGCTTTAGGGAGAATGCACAAGCACTTTTGCACTGGTTACCAGTGCTTAAGTACCGACTCTTAAAGCCAACAAAAACAAATTCAGCACAAGAGGAGGGGTGAAGGCAAAAGGTTTGGGGAACTATCACCCAAGGGTGTCAGTTCTAGTACAAGGCTTCTGAGAACAGCCACGTTTTATGCTGTTTCCAAAGCAAAGCATTGTTCTATGCTCAAAGAAACTTGGGGAGACTGTTCGATTAATTATGCAACAGTGAGAAAAGAAAACCATCACCATCCAAGCAAGATTTGAGTATTGTAACCAAGACCAATGGACCAGCCAGACATGCATCACAAGCAGTGAGTTGCAACATAGCGTTTAATGGGGTGGAAGCGACTGCAAATGCATATGCTTTTAAAGATGGCACGTTTGGGTAATGTGGCCTAAGCCAATGCACATATACTTGGCAAACTTCTGGCTCAATTGCCACCTAGAGGCCAGCTTGTTAAGGAGTTCTCAAAGACTAAGAAGAAGACGAAGATGGCCTGGAGACAAGCCCTCCAATAAGAATGGGGCAGAAGAGCAATAGCCTTTCTATGAAATAAAAAATACAATGTCTACTGATATACTGACTATATACACATCAGGTAACAAGGCACCATTAAGGTTGATACCCAGAATAAGTAACAGAGATGGGAGTTGTGCACAGTCCTATGGGCTACCATACTGGCAACCAGAAGTATGCCCAACGGCCAGAGGCTTCATTTTGTCAAAGTTCAGAATAAGACTAGAGACTTGAATAGACTCCATTTAAGTTCTCCAGTAAATCATATTAGTAACTTAGGGGGATAGTTTTACATATAAAATTTTACCTACTATCACATATAAAATATGAACAAAAACACTTGGGACAAGTGCATATGTTTACAATTGTAGAAATTGTTGCATCAGGGAAAATTCTCACAACACCCTGTAAATTTCCTTAGACCCTAATGTAAACGCAGGTTGACTAACTGTGAGAAAGTGAATTATTTATTAGTTAGGGTGGACGGTAGTCCACGGTAAGTAATAATGTCACTATTCTCTCTCCCTGTTGCGCAAGACCCCCAACACAAGAAACAAGTTTATCGCATCCATGACCAAAGTCGTTAACTGGAAGAAAGCCAACTGTCCCAAGGACAACAACCAAGAAGCCAGATGTAGTGATCTACGGCAAGAACACCTCAACATGGGGCTCCAACAAGTGGCCGTATGAACTTGAAACCACAGTCAGCTCTCATGCCAGGAACCTTGGAATAATCATCGACAGCAAAAACAACATGACCGCACAAGTCAATGCTGTCACTGCAGCCTGCTTCCAAACCAGGAAAATACTGAGGAAGATCTTCAACTGTCTTCCACAGTTCCAATAGTGATCTGAAGAGGGTCCCCAGGGGTGCTACATTTCTGCCTGGCACTAGCCTGTGGGTGGGGGGGGACTACTGGCGCATCACTAACGAATAGGGAAAAAGTTCCCAAGGATAACCTACCAACAGCTCCTGTGATCCTAAAGCAAATAATCCCCCAATGCCCCTTTCCACCGAAAACTAGACCTGGGTGGTAAACTCCGCTCCTTGGGCAGAATTCACAGAGTTTTTCCACTCTGCGCTCCACTTGGTGCACTGAGTTCGGCAAAAAAAACTCTGTCTACCACCGGCGGAGCAGAGTTTACCGGCTGGCCACTCAGCACTCAGCTCACCCATATAATTTACATGCTTTGTACTGTAGATGATTGCCGTTAATTTCATTCATTAATTTCATGATGTTTGTGTAATTTTGTGGGATTGACGTCTTTCGGTTGTAAATAAATTCTCATCTCGTTGCGCTTCTTTTTTCAGCTGGACCAGGAGCGTGGAGGGGGAGGTGTGCACTGTGCAGCCTGGAGCTAGAGTAGTGAGATATTGCATTCGTACTTGTGATGTCTATACATCCGGATCGCGTGGCAGCCAACCAAACTGCCGAACATATTGAAAGCGAAACAAGTAATGTGTAAGGTCAGATAGCATTGGAGCATTGTCGGCTCCTCACCCAATCTTAGTGTGTTGGTCGGAATTCTGAAGCGTTTATTGGGTGTGGAGTCGGCACATGCCTTTGAGGAGTACAAACACTGTCTGAGTTCAAACTGAGTTTAATGTTGGTAGTGAGACCTGTGTGTGAGACCTACACCGCCTCTACTAGCCCTCCGCTGGGCGAGAAGCCTTCCAGCAGCTGCTGCCAGCCCGAGGAGAACAGGTCTGAAGCAGGTCTGCAAACCTCTGAAAATATAATGGCTTCGGGCATGGTGCACCTGCCCACGACCTGCAACAGGTCGAAAACCGAGCACCCTGACCCTGCTGAGAAATGGGGCCAAGAAATACAAACAAAAATGCGCAAAAAGATCACCAAGGTAAGAAGGATGGAGCGGGCTCACCTCTGCACATTTATAGATCGGACGGTAGGAGAGGCAGTGTTGGGTGCAGGCGAAGGGTAACCACTCATACCCCATGGGTGTAAAGCTCACAGTCGAGCCCCAAGTTGGAGACTTTTGTTTCTAACCTCAGAGCCTCTTCGTATTATCAGCCACTCAAAATGACCACCTAAGTAGCGATGAGATGAAGGTAAATGTTAGTGCACAAAGAAGGTCTATGTATATGCGGTTTGAGAATGAATCTAAATAAAGCAAAAGAGGCATTACACACAAAGGGCACCTACCACGACCCTCGCTTTCCCTTCATTTTTCTCAGATCTATCTCTGGTACAGTTGAGTCATAGACTTCTATCAATTTCTTTCTCTTTTGTCCTCCCTTTCCCGTGCACTGCTGTTTAAACCTTGCTCTGTCATATTAAAACTTAATTTGTTCTAAGAACACACAGTTGGGAGCCAACTCATCACTGCACAGAGTGACAGATCACACGATGAGAGTGCAGCTTCTGGGGCCACGTATTTGGCAGCTGGCTATGTCCGTGGAGATAGCAGTGTGTTAGGATGAAGCTCACTGTCGGACTTCCACTTCTCCACCTCATGCAGCCTGTCTCTTGCACTTCCTGACACCTTCCACCCCTTCTTGCAGCCTGCCTCCCCCTTCTCCTACAGCCAACATCTTCCATCGTCTACATCCTGCCTCATCGACCACCTGCACAATGCCTGCTCCACCCCTGGCTCTATCGCCTCAGTCCCACCAGCACCCTCAGCTCTGCTTCCAGGCCTTGCAGCCTGTGCTCTTGCCCTCCAATTTCTGCAGCCCCCATTCTCCTTCAACTGTGGCCTGTCTCTTTACTCTCCACTGACTGTGCCATTTGGCTCGTGTGGTCTCCTGCCTTGTCTTGAAGCACCCCCCCCGCTCTGACTCTTGGCACCGGTGCATCCACCCTCTGCAGAAGCCCCAGCCCCACCGCGTGCGAGGCTCTTTCTCTGAGCAGGACATGGGGCTTCCACCTCTTCTTGGTGCTGAGCTGTGGTGAAGCTATTTGGCATCCAGTCACATAACGTGACAGCACCGAGCTCCATCTCAAAGCAGGGAAAATGGAGCCCACCCTCCTCACACTGAGACCAGTGCAGTGCAGTGCTGGAATTCAATATACGGACAGTGTGTAAGGGTGGGAGGGAGAGGGGATCGCTATTTGGTTTGTTTATCCATCACTCCTGGTAACTATGGCAGAGAGCAGACAGACTAAATTTAAGAAAATGTGTAAAGCACTTAAAGTACCAAAACAGTTTAAAAAAACACAGCACAATAGAAATCACACCAAACTTTATAAAAAAAGAGAATAATTTAATGAACAAAATGACACCAAAACAGCAAACATCCAACAAGGGGAACTGGAGAACTGAATACAAATAGTGCCAAAAAGCGTTAAACGGCAACTGTGGTCATCTGTCTGCACTTGATCGGGACCTAGGTGCGATAAAAGGCCTACCAAAATGGAGCATAGCTCTGATACAGAAACAAGATTCGTCCTTTTTGGGAGTTTTACCTTCCAACTTAGGGGGTGATTTGGATGGCGTGCGGATCGCCATCGCCGGCCAGGCGGTGGCGATCCGCCTGCCATCTCCACCCGATTTACTCCCGCCATATTATAATGGCGGGGGGTACCTCGGGGGACGCAAAGTGCGTCCGCTGCTTTTTGGCCGGTCGGCAATCGTTCCGATTGCCGGCTGGGCGGAGCTGGGGCCTAATATGGTGGCGGTGCCTAGCAGGCACCGCCATCCATATTAGGATGCATTGTTTTTAAGGCCTTTCCAAGGCGGCAATGCCGCCATGGAAAGGCTGGCGGGGAATCGCTTTGGGGGCCCGTTGCGGGCCCCCGGGGGGATGGGGGGCTGCACTTGGGGGGTACGGTACCTCCCTACATTGCCATGCACAAGGTGGTAGGCACCGCGCTGTGCCTGCCATGTTGTGCATGGCAATGCATAACATGGTAAATTGGCATTGCGGTGGGTGCTGCTTACAGCAGCATCCCCCGCACTGTCAAAATTGCGGAATGCGACCGCCAGGGTGGCAGTCGCATCCTAATCAGCGGTGCGGGACCGCTGCACGTCTGGCGGCGGGTCCCAGCACTGCTAGGCTGGCGGGCGGACTAAAGTCTGCCCGCCATCCTAATAACCCCCTGCCTGCTACGCACCGCCACCGCCACCATATTAGGCGCCAGCTCCGCCCGGCCGGCAATCAGAACGATTGCCGACCGGCGGAAAGCCGCGGTACCCCCGCCATTATAATATGGTGGGGGTAAATCGGGTGGAGATGGCGGGTGGATCGCCACCGCCTGGCCGACGATGGCGATCCGCACGCCATCCTAATCACCCCCTTAGTCTCTGAAATCAAAGTAAAAAATCATCAGGTGAGCAAGACAGCAGGCTGTGGGTGAAATGGGCTCCACAAGGTCCTATATCCCTGGGACCAGATCCTGGTAAAACCATTGATTTCTGGTGGGAAAGCTCCAAGCAGGAGCAATTTTAAATGCGCACCCACAGAAGGCCCCTCGCTGACCTAATTCTTTTGCACCTTCGCCCAACGAAGATTTCTCAGGTTGAACGTAGTCACGTTTTTGGAGCTCAGATTCCTCCAGCAGGGAAAGGCTGAATATTGTAGCCAAACAGAGCTCCACTATGCCAGATATCCTCTCCACAATGTACTGCTGAAACTGAATTGCTGCTGCAGAAAAGCTCTGAGTGGCAGGAACCCGGATCGTTGGCCCAGCAGCAATGCACCTTCCTCAGACTGACTTGTTAAGTTTGTCCTGGTTCTCCAGAGGGCTTTGGAGTCCCAAGTTTCTAAATTCCAGGTATTTCAGGAGATAAGGAGGAGTATGTTATGACTCAGTCAAGGATCCCAGGACCTCAGGAACAGCATATGGGGTTAAGATTCACTCCAGCTAACGCCACCAGCAGGTTCTTTTTTTTTTTCATTTCTTTTTTTTTTATTAATCCACAGTATTAGCATATTACATCAGAAGCTTTATCACTCCCACAGCGAAAACATTTACCATCCTGTCTCCCCCCCATTTCATCATCTTTGCGGGAGTATAATATAAATTGAAAGCAGTTTTAAAAAATGGAGTCTTCAAATTTGCAGATAGAAGGGCTTCCCCAGACATTGTAATAGCTTTCTCTAAAGATAGTTCATGATCTCCCAAAATATTACTCCATTTAGCGTTATGTTTCTCCAAATCGTCTGCCCTCGAAGATAAAAGAGTTTTATAAAGAGCCCCTATTTTCTCCTGTCGCCTAATGGCTTCAATAAGTGCGTGCGATGCAGGCACTAAGTTTTTCCTACCCAAAAAATCCCGAATTTGAAGAAACTTAAAAATTGCGTCCTAGGTAAATTATATTGTCTTGCAAAATCTAAAAACGTGGGGAAGAGCCCCCGGCCTCATAAAAATTGCCAATTTGTAGAATACCCTTACTTCTCCAACTACTAGCTACATAATCCCAAAAAATAGGTGGAAGAATCTTTGAGGCATTTGTTGGTGTATAATATGTAATCCCCTCTAGAGAAAGTTTTGTCCGAATAGCTTTCCACACTTTAAAAACAGCATCAATAACTTTGAAACGTGTCCTCTTGTAATAGCTGCCGTCAATTTCTTTAAACAAACAATTATTCACCTCTGCCCCAAGCAACATTTGAAAATTTGAAGGAGTTTCTGCTATATTACTAGCCTCTTCTCCAGTCAGTAATATCCGCATTTTAGACAAAAAACAAGCATAATAATAAAATGTAAAGTCAGGTATCGACCAACCACCCCTTTCTCTAGGAAGAGTCATGAACCGTGTGGCACGTCTAGGTTTACCCGGAGCCCAAAGAAATTTAGCACAAAGAGATTGTAGTTGTTGAAGTTGAACCCGGGTGACCTCTAATGGAATAGATCTAAACAAATATAAAACCCTAGGGAGTATGTTCATTTTTAAAATGTTACCCCTACCCACCAACGTAAGATGAAGACGCCCCCATCTTCCCAAGGATTCCTTAACCCAAGTCATTATATCCGCCCAGTTAGCTCCAACTAGCTCTTTCATGGATACCCGAATTTTAATCCCTAAGTACGTCACTTCGTTGACAACTCTTAAATCATCGGGCATAATGTTGTTAGTACATAATATTTGCATTTTAGGTATATTAAGCTTGTAACCTGATATCTGGCCAAATTCTTGCGCTAAACATTCCACCTCTCCAATAGCAGCAGCGGGGTCTGACGTAATAATCGCAATATCATCCGCATAAGCAAAAACAGAATACGGAATCTCCCGGACAATAAACGGTTTAATTAAAGGACTTTTCCCCAACATCTCAACAAAAGGATTGATATAAAGAGCAAATAATAGGGGGAACAGGGGCACCCTTGCCGGGTTCCTCTAGTTATTTTAACCGGTTCCGACACTATACCCATTGCATATATCCTAGCAACCGGTGCCTTATATAAAACTTGTAAGGCCTGAGTAAACCCATGTCCAAATACCGCCCGATCCATGATGTTCCACAAATAATCCCAAGCAACACGATCGAACGCTTTCTCAGCGTCTAACA
This sequence comes from Calotriton arnoldi, assembly GCA_963921515.1. Taxonomy (NCBI): domain Eukaryota; kingdom Metazoa; phylum Chordata; class Amphibia; order Caudata; family Salamandridae; genus Calotriton; species Calotriton arnoldi. Next base: position 289,759 of record CAWUFW010016116.1, read on the forward strand.
ATATTAACCCCAAATCTCTCCCTCCGGCCTGGGCAATATCGAATAGTGTCACGACTTTATTAACATGGGCCACCGTCCCTCGGCCAGGAATGAAGCCATGCTGGTGCAGGGAAACTAACGGAACAATAACCTTAGCCAATCGATTTGCCAATATTTTAGCATAAATTTTTCCATCACAATTGACCAATGAAATCGGTCGATAAGATCCCGGCATTTCTGGTGGTTTCCCCTTTTCTTAAAAACCACAATAGTGGCCTCATCCCACGACTTAGGTGCACAGCCATTTTGTGCAGCTCGAATAGTAGCCAACATCTCCATCTTAATATCATGAAAAAAACCCTATAAACCTCCCCTGGAAGTTTATCCGGGCCAGCAGCTTTTCCAGTCGGCAAATTATTAATAACCATCTCTAACTCCTCCATTGTAATTAAGCTATCTAATACCTCTGCCTCCTCCCGATCTACCTGCGTTAAGTCCCCAAAGACAGAAATCTTGTTTAATGCATCATATGATTTCTGCTGGGTGTATAGATCTGTATAAAACTGATGCAAAATTGCAAGTATGCCTCGAGGGTCATGAGTCATTACTCCTGCATTATCTCTGAGACCAGCAATTCTCTGGGAAGCTTCCTTCATCCTTAACCTTAGCGCTAAGCAGCGACCCACCGCTTCACCATATTCATGGCACTCCCTTTTATATATCAAATACCTCCTAGCATTTTCCTTATTCCAAAGAATATTAATATTTGCCCGACATCTTGCTGCAATAATTTCGAGATCTGCAATATCTTTACTTTGTGAAATTGCCTGTGTCAATTTTTCCTCAGCCAATCTTAATTTAGAATATAGTTCCTGTAATTCTATTTTAGCTATCTTTTGATAATGTAAACCTAAACTCAACACTTCCCCTCTAAAACAGGCTTTAAAAGTATCCCAAAGAACTGCTACATGAACTGATTGTCTGTTGTGATCAAAAAATCCTTAATCCATCTCCGCATATGCTCTTTAAAGTTGTTATCAAAAAGTAATTTCCTATCAAATGTAAAAGTTCTAGGGGAATACCCTACAGAAAATGCGGGAATTTCTACAGCTATAGGGGCATGATCAGAAGTAATCCTAGGGAATATATACGCCTGCGCCCCCATAAGAAATGTAGAAGATATAAAAAAATAATCCAGGCGTACCAGTTTCTGATGAGGGAAGGAATAGAACGTGTACCCAGGCACTGATGGATGAAGACTATCCCAAACATCTGATAATCCATGATCTTTTAACAAATTATATAATGCTTTAAATACTCTAGGTTTCCGACCCACATATCCTTGTGCCCCACCTTGCAGTTCTTTCTTAACCAAATTAATATTAAAGTCTCCACACAATACCAAAGGGGCTGGCCACGATGCAAGTTCAATATTTAATTCTTCCAGAACTAGCGATTCATCAAGGTTAGACCCGTAAATGGTGCATAGTGTAAATTTAATACTGCCCACGACTACTTCAGAAATTGCCCACCGACCCAGCTTATCGGATAGAAAATGACCGGTAGTCTGAATGGCAGGTTTAACAAGTATTGCAACACCCCGTGTCATTGAGGATTGTTGTGAGGCAACTACAAGTACAAACCCTAAGTCTGCCAACATTTTACGATTCCCCCATGAAATGTGCGTCTCTTGAATACATAATAAGTCAGGTTGAATCAAGCGTAATTCAGCAGCTACCCTCTTTCTCTTATTATAATTATTGAGGCCACAAACATTGAAGGAACATATTTTAACCCCCCTGTTAGCCATTAAGAAAAATAAGCAAAAAAAGAAACATAATATAAACAAATCCTTACTGCAATTTTAGACATTGCCCCACCTCTTCTATTTTTTTCAAATGTTTTTCCGAAACTGATATTGTGGAATTTTTGTCACTTTTACCCCTCTTACCCCCCAAATCCCCTCCCACCCAACAACTCTCCCCACCCAGCCCCCCAACCTCCCAAAACCCCCCCTCAACAAGGCTTTCGGACCCAAGGTCCTTAAGATGACAGGCTTCCAGTCACCCGATGCCGTTACCCACAAACCCCATCTCAGGCACGTAGAGAGGAAAGATACTCTTCCCTCTCATGCCTGGGAGGGGGAAAAACACATAGAACTGACAACAAAAAAAAAAAGTAGAGAAAAGAGCCAGACATAAAAGGTGAGATATACACTTCCACAAAGAGAAAACTCTACCCCACCCTTCCAACAAACATAGATAAAACAGAACGGATATATTACAAATACAATATCATTATCATCCAGTTGAATAATATTGGCCCCCCCCCCACCAACTATGCCGCTACTCCAAAATCCTACAAGGATTTCAAAAACTCTTTGCAGAGACCTCTGTAGAAAAAAACGGGTGTGGTCCTGAAAAATCACTTTAAGTTTAGCTGGATTCAATAAAAATGCTTGTGCCCCTTTAGCTTGAAACAATGGAATAAGCTGGCGTAGCTGCCAATGAATCTCTACTGTAAAATGGCAAAAATCTGGCCTTACAAAAAACTCAAAATCCTTCCCTGCTCTTTTTTTATCTGGGCGAGCTAACTGAAAAACATCTTCCCTAGCTAGAAAACTATTAAATGAAATCAGAAAAGCTCTGGGCCTGTCCGATGTTTGACCAGATTTTGTACGGATATTAAATGGGAAGCGATGTGCTCGTTCTATCTCTCTATTCCAATCCCATCTGGTAAATTCTGGAAAGGCATCTGTGAATAAATCAACAATAAATTTACGGGGATCCTGCCCTTCCCGCCCCTCCGGAATCTGTAACACTCTGAGATTTGTTCTGCGTGCACGGTTCTCTAAATCAGCCAGCCTCCACTGTGTATCCTCTTTCATACCGCACAAGGATTCCGTCAAAGCCTTTTGAGCCACCAGCTCGTCCTCCAAACTTGAAATACGTGCTTCCGCTTCATTAAATCTAGACGTAAAGTCCGAACAAAACTTCGCGACACGTCGCACTGAGTTTTGAAGTTTGCGGCAAAGATTCTGTACTCTCTGACTTTCCAGTCTTGTTTCCTCCTGATGAGACATTATTGATTGATAGATTAAAGTCAAAGATATATCCTCCGAAGGTTGAGCTGTATCTGACTGTAAAGCACAGAGCTGATCCTTTTCCACCTCGCTATTAACAATGTTATGGTCCAATCTCTTACGAACAGTATGAGGGCTAGCTTCCGGGAGCTCACCAGAATCATCCAAATACAAACTGCTATGGTCGCTGCCACCGACCCCATTAAGCTGTGTGGAAAAGATAGCTGCAAAATCCTCGCAAGATGAAATAGACTGGTCAGATAATGAAAAAAAAATTTCACCGGATTCAGCATCTTGTGTAGTAGCTTGGGCATCACCTCTTTCATCCAAACCCCCTGCGGAGCTTGCAATACTGGGCTTCAAGCTGACATTGACATCAGGAATGGTACCTAAGACCATATCCACGGTCTGAGCCATCCCTGAAGTGCTAGATATAGTTAGGGAGCCCAAGTCATCTATCAGAGCATGTTGAACCTGGCTCCTCTGATTCTCATGTATACCATCACCGTTGGGAGCATTTAATGAAGCAGTATGTAAAGGTAAAGAAGCTCCATCTTTCCCACAGATTGTATCTTCATTGGAATCCCCATTTCCCAAACCATCCTGCGCACTAACTCCGTCCATTCCCTCCATTTGTATGGGGCCGAGATTCTTAGCCTTTTTCTGTCTCTACGGGCTGTAAAAAGTCCCGGAATAGTTTTTTTCGATAAATTATCAGCTTTAACCCCAGTAACATTTGTGTCTGCTTTTGTGTTTTTAGCAGCATTACCTGGCGTCTTTGTTCCACCATCAGCGTTTCCATCGGCATGTGCATCATCCAACAGACGCAGTCTCCCACGCGCACCTTTAGGAGGCATTATCAGGAAGCCAGGATACTCCCCTCCTGAGCCTCCGTATCGCTTCCAGCGGAAGCCTGCAGCCCAAGACTGAAGTCCGTGCAGTGTAACCGCCCAGCGGCTCCGGCTGAAACTACCAAACCTTGCCGCAGGCGCAGCAGAAACAATCAACATCCCCTAGCACAGGTGAGCTCCTGGTCAACGATTTTCCACTTTTCTTTTCCGATTCCATACAGTCTACATCAACCTCCGCACCATTATTTCATCTCCGGCGCTTTTCCCCAAGTTTAACGCTTTGCGAGCTCCAGCATCGGCGAGCGGTCAGCCTACACGTCCGCACTCGTGGACGCCATCTTGCCCACCAGCAGGTTCAAGGACAGGTTCAGTTGGAACTGGTCAGCAGGACTCTTCAGGAAAAATAGCAGCTTGTTGTGTCCCTGTAGCTTAACGGGAAGTTAGCCAACTGACACTTGGAGTCAACTTCTCTGTCTTGGGTACAAGTGGGAGCAGGTCCAGCCTTTAAAGATCTCCTCACAGGTTTCAACAGCACGAGCAATCCTTCCTCTGTCTTCCACATGTCCAGTAGTGTTCTGTAGATGGCGCCCATGGGTGCCACATTTATGCCTGGCACTCGCCTGTGGGTGGGGGAGACTCCTTGCCCTCCCCAACCAATAGGGAAAAAAGTCACAGGGGTAACTACCCACTTTTGCAGCAGTTCCTGTGTAGTCTACTACAAACAATCCCACAGTGCCCCTCTCAACCTAAACCCTAGAATGCAGAAACGTTCCTCCCCTTGGCAGAGGTCCTGCACCCACCCCGGAGGTGTGGCCACAGAAATGAGCGCCCGCCCTCATAATCACTTCAAAACAGTTTCGGAGGCAGCTCTTCTCCTACTGGAATCAGTGCCTGTGGGAATAGGTGGACAAAAAAGGGCCCTGCCCAGGTGTCATGTAACATTTGTCTTTGAGCAAGGTAGGACTTGTTGAAATTAATTAAGTTCCTTGGCACAGCCCAGATGGTCATCCTGCCAGAGGAACAGAATACCTCCCTACACCCAAGGCCTTTGTCTCAGCTCTGGGAGCAAGTTCACACTCATCAAGGGGGCAATTCATCTCCTGGGTGACAGTTGAGGCTCATGTAAATAGGCTTCTGGAGGCTTTAGACAGGGAGAAGGTAACTTTCTAAAAGCCCCTTTTCCTAAATATTTATTAGAAATCTATCTTTAGTGGTGAATTGAGCTTGCACTAAATATCTTACAAAGTCCAAGAAAGAAGTCTATAGCTGTTACCTAGCTGGAGGTAACATAGGGGTCTATTAGGATGGCGGTCGGAAAACCACCCCGACCTCCATGGTAGCGGAAAACAACCGCCCGCCGGTACCGCGGCAAAACCGGCGGCCATATTAGGATCAACCGCCAAAAAAACCCGACCGCAGCGGTAAGAGCCACCTAAAAACCGCCCGTAGCGGGCGGAGAAGGCGAAAACCCGTCCGCGGAGGTCGGATTCGCGGAAGAAAAAAACCAAACCGCCACCAGGACAGCGGAGACACCGCACGGAAAATTAGGATATCGCCGATGTGACCGCGGTACGTTCTGCTGTTTCCGACCGCTGAAAACGCTAACAGTGATGAATGGGAGAGCCGGCGGAAGAACTGCAGCATAGCCACCGCTGCGGACGCTCCGTGACAAATATGGCGGTCGACAGAAAAAACTCACAACAAGGCCACAAAGTGCACACAGCAAACTAGCCATGCACCCAAAAACACATAACACACCCCAATGACACAACCACAAGGCAACTACAAAAATCCAAATCCCAGGACAACTCACACAACACACCTGACAGCAATACCCCATTTGGACACACCCACATAGCTGAGTATAAAAGCAGCCCCTTCCCTGACCACACTCCTTTGCAAAACTCCACAACTGAAGGGCCCAACACCAGAGCACAAAGGAGAGGCAAATCTGCACACCATCACTACTCACACCACACACAGCACCACCACCACTTCCACACCTGCACCTCTAACCCCTCTGCACATCACACACCATACACATCACCCCCACCCCCACCACTTACACACCTGCAGCTCAAACCCCTTAGCACATCACACACCATGACACCACAGAAAATGCCAAAATTCACAGAGAGTGAGTTGACAGTCATGGTAGATGACATAATCAGAGTAGAACCGCAACTGTTTGGTAACCTGGTCCAACAGACACCATTAGCCAGAAGAAATCAAATGTGGGCAAGGATAGTCGATAAGGTCAATGCAGTAGGGACCATCCCGCGCAACAGACAGGAAATCATCAAGTGGTGGCATGACCTGAAGAGTGTTGTCAAAAAGAAGAGGAGCAAGAACCATGAGCTGGCTCAGAGGACTGGCGGTGGCCCTCCCATTCCACCAAGAACATTCACTGCATGGGAGGAGAAGGTGCTTGCCATACTGCATCCAGACAGTCTCAGAGGAATACCCGGGGGAGTGGAGGCTGGTAAGTACAAACAAATGTAGACCATTACACAGCAATGTACTGTCCAGCACAAAGCTACATCTCAGAGGCCCAAGTATATCCATTTGCACCACAATATCCAACACATGTCCCACAGATGTAACATCCACTACATCTGAATCACCCCAAAAGGTAGCCAACATTTACAGGGTTGTATGTGCCCAGGCAAATAGCACGACAACTCCCACCATGCCCCCTGTCCCACCCCTGAGCAGGATGGAGCACTCCACACCCAGAAGCATTTGGAAGCCATTGTCTCACTACAAACAAACTAACAGGTAGGTAGCCATCTTCCCAGGAAGGGATGTTTGGGGGTGGGAGGCCTGCACAACAACTCCCACCATGCCCCCTGTCCCACCCCTGAGCAGGGTGGAGCACTCCACACCCAGAAGCATTTGGAAGCCATTGTCTCACTACAAACAAACTAACAGGTAGGTAGCCATCTTAACAGGGAGGGCTGTTTGGGGGTGGGAGGCCTGCACAACAACTCCCACCATGCCCCCTGTCCCACCCCTGAGCAGGATGGAGCACTCCACACCCAGAAGCATTTGGAAGCCATTGTCTCACTACAAACAAACTAACAGGTAGGTAGCCATCTTAATAGGGAGGGCTGTTTGGGGGTGGGAGGCCTGCACAACAACTCCCACCATGCCCCCTGTCCCACCCCAGAGCAGGATGGAGCACTCCACAACCAGAAGCATTTGGAAGCCATTGTCTCACTACAAACAAACTAACAGGTAGGTAGCCATCTTAACAGGGAGGGCTGTTTGGGGGTGGGAGGCCTGCAGTACTACTCCCACCATGCCCCATTGTTCCCCAGCTCATCAAGATGAAGCACTCCCTCCCACCCAGATGCATGTGTCAGTCATTGCACTGTCCACTTCAAACTAACAGGTAGGTAGACATATTATGCCCTCTTGTCCCACCCCTGAGCAGGATGGAAGCCTCCACCGCACACACACATAGATGTGACACAAATCCAACCCAAATGTGAAAACAGAACAGGTAAGTAGCCAGTACATGCACCCAGCCGTTCCTGCCAAAAATCATGGTGCCATATGACAACACCAGCCCTCTCATCACACAAAAATACACACAGATCCTATTGCCACTCAAAGTGTGCAGAGAGCTAAGCAAATGTAACTGTCACAGCAACCAAAGTGTGACACACCAATTCACATGTAGAAGAAAGTCTGTGCACAATCATGCACAGCACTGAGTGCCATGTGGCCAGAGCAGCAAGGACCATATGTAAACAAAGAAAGCATGGTTGTTGGTACAAATTCAGATTTGCACATGACATTACAAAGGTATGCATGAGCTGACAATGACCAGTTCATGCTCAGATGTAACGTCTGCCAGGGCAGAGTGATCAACAAAGAGGCGTCACAGAAATGCTTTGTTGCGCCAGTCCCTAGATGGCAACATGTCCCTGTAATCACAAAACATGCACGTGGCGCATGGTATGTTGTGACACCTCACACCATGGACAACTAATGCATGTACCTCAACATCATCTCAGGAGGCACAGTAGTGCACATACAAACAATGTGATGACTAGTCAACTGTGTGGTGTACAAACAGTGAATAATACACAGCTAACACAAAGCTTGCGGGGTGCACTACAATGACCATTTCCCATCTGTCCCACAGGTGACCAAGAACTGACTGCAAAGGACAACACCAGCAACCTGCAGAGCCAGTCTCCCCCCCCAGAACATGGACTCTTGGATGTTGACTACCGGTATTCAGAGGACGAGGAGCTCGGAGCCGGCCCATCTGGTGTGCCAGGGCGCAACCGGTCCCAGGACCCCATCGTCCCCCACCACATTTGCAGCAACACCAACAGCTACGCAGACCCATGCTGTTACGGCCTGTGCGTCCTACACCACCACCACCACCACCACCACCACCAGTGCTGCCTGCAACACCCTCCCTGTCCCAGAGTATGACCACCCCACACCACCAACTGAGGAGGGCAGGGAGAGGATGTGGGTGCCTACAGTGGTGATGCAACAGGTCCGTGGCAGCAGGGCAGGTGGGAGTGGCAGGGTCACTCACAGACAACCAGAGCCTGGGACCGAAGCCCTGGACAGCATAAACAGAGTCCTTGGGGCATATGAACGGGCCCAGGGACAAACGGCCTGGTCAGAAGAAGATTCCTGCGAGCTCCTCCTGCTGAAGAGGTCCATGGACACCCGCATGGGACAAATTGTGGACCTCTTGGGCCAGATAGTGGCGTCACTCAGGGACAGGCCTGCGCCACAAACAACACCTCCACCTCCCCCTGCTGGGCTGCAGGATGACAGTTCAACATCCTCCCCTGCGGCCACAGAGAGGGGTGAGTCCTCAGACCCCACCGGCCCTACAGCAGAGGCCCCCCCTGCCAAGCGACGAAGGGGCCGTCCCAAGAATTCCCTGGGAGTATCCCGTGGCAAAGCACCTGCCAAACATCAGTCATGGAGCCAGCCACGATGGCAACACTCTTCACTACTGCATTGACTTTTTGGACTGTCCTTCCCCACACTGCCTTATGAATGGCATCTGTCTGTTGGACTGGGTCACCACATCAATGTGGTGACTACTCGATTCTCTCATTTACCATAACTGTCAACTCACTGCTTCACTAATCACCTCAATGTAAATGTTCACCCCCTCAGATGTCACCATTGTAAATAAATACTCCTTACACACATGTTGTTGTTTCTGCTCCGTCTTTATTCCAGGATGTGCAGTCATCACCATGATTAAAATGTACCAGGAGTATGGAATGTATGTAGGCAAGGAGAGGCTGAAGGGACCTAGGAAAACACAACAGAACAAGATTCACTAGTCTGGGTGTGGCATCATAAACATCACACAACACATACCATAAAGCTAATACAACATGCACACATCACAATGAGCAACAAGTGCCAACATACACATCCTGTAGATGTTCAAAATTACCCTGTCCCATAAACATTGTCAGCCTCCACTGAGTCAACAACCGGCTGCAGTCACAAAGCTCACATACACCTTCACAACAACAGCAACATCATCAGACAATGGGTCCATTGTACATTGTCACTCACCTTCAAGTGAAGTAGCGGGTGATGAGCTGTTGACGCAGGTCAACACCATCCTCCTCTCCACTGTCCTCATCACTGGACACGGGTTGGTTTGCAGGTGGGGGCCTTGGCTGCTCATCATCATCCAGGATCAGGGGGATATCCTTGCGAATGGCTTGGTTGTGGAGCATGCAGCATGCCACTACAATCTGACACACCTTACCGGGCGAGTACATGAGTGCACCTCCGGTCTTGTCTATGCAGCGAAATCGTGACTTGAGGAGACCAAAAGTACGCTCCACCACACGACGTGTCCTCCCATGGGCATCATTGTAGCGTACATCAGCTGGTGTCCTGGGATTCCGCAGTGGGCTCAGCAACCAAGGACGGTTGGGATATGCAGAGTCGCCTAGGTGTGAGAAACACAGATAAACCTTGTAATAATACTGTGGCAGAGGATAGCATGTCACACACACAGCACGCTACTGGACTCTTTGTACTCACCCACAATCCATGCACGCTCAAGAAGCAGATTAGCCATCAGCTGTGGTACAATGCTGTTACGCATGATGTATGAGTCATGGGCTGAGCCTGGAAATTTGGCACACACGTGCGTGATGATCATATCCGCCTGGCACACCACTTGCACATTTATGGAGTGGAAATGTTTACGATTCCTATAGATGTGCTCCCGTGCCTGTGGTGGAACAAGCCCAACATGGGTGCAATCAATGGCACCGACAACATGGGGGATGTGTCCAAGGGCATAAAAGTCTCCCTTCACAGCCACCAATTCAGGCCCCCTGGGGAAATGGATATATCTGTCCTTGTATATCATCATAGCGGACAGGACATCACGCAGCACCATGCTGAACATAGGTTGCGACGTCCCACCTGCGCTGGACACCATGTGCTGGAATGATCCAGAGGCAAAAAAATGCAGGGCCGCCATCACCTTAGACGTTGGTGTGAAAGCTGTTGGATATGTTCTGCAAGGCTGCAGGTGGGGCTCCAACATAGCACATAGGTTTTGTAGGGTAGCTCTATCCAGACGGAATTTCCGGATGACCTCCTCATCCTCCATGTCTGCCAGCACTGTGAAGGGACGATGCAGATTTGGTTTCCTCCTAGTTAAGATGAAAGTGGACACATGTCAATTCAATACACCATGAGATGTGTACAACATCTTACGTTTTGACTGACACAACGCCAACAATGACTGTCATCACAATTGAGTTACAGAGCAGCTTACATGTAGGGACACCTTCAGCTACACTACTCGTACACTTGTCCCCTTTCACACAGCAAGTACATCCGAAACAACATCTGACTATGCGAATGCACGTAGGGATATGGCGACATCTAGCATGAGCAGGCCTGAGAGTATTTCATACAGCATATGTGTAAAACTGCAACACCACTGTCTCATACCTAGCTGCTGTACCTGACACACCTTCAGGCGTAAGTTGAACATGGCACACATCAACAACACAATGACCACAGGCTGAGCGTAAACAACAAGTGTGTGCATGATCCAAGAAAACAAGACAGTCAAATCTGCACATACTACATTGAGACATACATCACTGTGATTTTCACAGCACTTTCACACATTGACATGTGTACACATTTGAGAGTCCATAACAACACTGTTCTGTGTACATGCACATCAATATCACAAGTGACATGTGAGTGAGTACATGCCAATGTACTAAATCACATACACAAACATGGCATGTGTAGTCAGCAGTGTGTTAAATGTTACACTGGCATTGTGTGCACAATGATGTGCCATTAATCATGTGGCCACTGTGCACTGTTGATGACTGCCCATTGTCCATTGACAGAGCATGATGTGTCCATAGGTGCTGACAAAGTGCTCCGCCACCCAAATCACGGTCACAGGCACCAATGTATGGCACCCAAATCGCGGTAGCTACCGCCTGGCACCAGCTGTGTGTCACCACCAATCCCTAGAACACAATCGCGGTAGTGAGACATATATATGTATTGCCAAATGGCGGTTGGCATGCTCTGCCACCCAAATCACGGTCACAGGCACCAATGTATGGCACCCAAATCGCGGTAGCTACCGCCTGGCACCAGCGGTGTGTCACCACCAATCCCTAGAACACAATCGCGGTAGTGAGACATATATATGTATTGCCAAATGGCGGTTGGCATGCTCCGCCACCCAAATTATGGTCACAGGCACCAATGTATGGCACCCAAATCACGGTAGCCTAATGCAATTTTGAAAATCACGGAAGGCGTGCTCTGCCACCGCAGGGCCGGTCATTGGATGCAATTGAAAGATGCACCACCGCGGTAGTGCCCACCTGGCCCCTGCGGTGTGTCACCGCCAATGCCCATGCCCTTGCAGCCAATGGGAACCGCAATCGCGGTAGCCTAATGCAATTTTGAAAATCGCGGAAGGCGTGCTCCGCCACCGCGGGGCCGGTCATTGGATGCAATTGAAAGATGCACCACCGCGGTAGCGCCCGCCTGGCCACTGCGGTGTGTCACCGCCAATGCCCATGCCCATGCCCTTGCAGCCAATGGGAACCGCAATCACGGTAGCCTAATGCAATTTTGAAAATCGCGGAAGGCGTGCTCCGCCACCGCGGGCCGGTCATTGGATGCAATTGAAAGATGCACCACCGCGGTAGCGCCCGCCTGGCCCCTGCGGTGTGTCACCGCCAATGCCCATGCCCTTACAGCCAATGGTAACCACAATCGCGGTAGCCTAATGCAATTTAGAAAATCGCGGAAGGCGTGCTCCGCCACCGCGGGCCGGTCATTGGATGCATTTGAAAAAGGCTGACCTGGAACACCAATTGCAGCAGCTTGGAACCACTGAAACTGCCCCAGGGGGCTATATATGTGTGGGAGGGAGCCTCACATTTCCACAGCTTCCAGAGCCTGCTGCCTGAGACCCCTCACCTGCTGCTGTCTCCAGGGACTGCTGCCTGCCACCCCTCAACACCACCTGCTGATGCTGCTGTCTCCAGGGACTGCTGCCTGCCACCCCTGAACACCAACTGCTGCTGCTGCTGTCACCTGGCCACAGTGATGGCGAGGACTGAGAAAATCTGGGCCAGTCCCTTCACCAGCGAGGAGCTGGAGGTCCTGGTGGACGAGGTGCTCACACAGTATCCAAGGCTATATGGTGCCCCAAATTTAGTGGTAAGTCTTCAACAGTGTGAGTGAGAGTGCAGGGGGGGCACACATGAAGTTGAGCTGCTGCAGTATGTGCCTGAGAGTGTGGGGTTATGTCATGCACTGCCTAGCATGCTTTCTCCAGGGGGAAGGGGTGTGTAGCCTATTTCACACGTTTCCCTGCCTGCACATCAGGATTTGAGTGACCTGTATTGTCTTGTCAGCCATACAGTGACGCAGCAAGTTGGTGATGCAGGAGTCAGGACAGTGATTGCTTGTGCGAATGGCTGTGTGGGTCCCTGTTGTCCCTGTCAGTGTGAGCCCACCTGGCCTGCACAGTCACCGCCCAAACTGACAAGGAAACCTCACTGAATGTACAGAGTGTTACATGCGTCTTATTTTCTTTACTCTCTATCAATTAGCCATCTCAGCCCTGTAGCTTGCACACGACAGGCCTTGTGAGAAGGGTGTGGGTTTGTGAGATCATGTCTCTCAATGTGACCTCCATGACACAGTGAGCCATTCACAGGGCAAGGACATTGAGGGCTGCGCAGTGTTGGACACAGTGAGTCTAACCCCCAACATATGTTGATATGTGACGTATGTCTTGCTCTACCTAACAATGGACAGTAGATGTGGGCAGACTAGACATGGCTTCATGTGCTGGCATCCTGCATGTGTATGAGATGGGCAGGTACTGTGTTCACCCTCACACCTGCATGCATTTATGTGTGGTTCTCCCATGCTGATGTACCATGTGAGATGCATTCGTCTCTGTTAGACAAATCTGTGGATTTGGTATGAGTCAGTATCATGCTACTGTACTGAGAGATATTGGTACATAACACTGTGTCACTGATGTTTTCCCCCTCTTGTCTCCCATGCCTGCAGCTCAAAGTACACCAGCGTAAGGCCGTGTGGAGGGCCATTGCATGCAAGGTGCGGGCTGTGGGTGTCTCACACCGATGGCGCACCCACTGCCACAAGAGGTGGGATGACATCTGCCGGCTGAGCAAGAACGTGGTGGAGATGACGCTGGGTCTGCTCCCTGGGACTGGCAGGTTGGCGCGGGGCAGCATGACACCACTAATGGCCCGCATCTTGGCCGTGACACAGCCTGAGCTGGATGCACGTTTGCAGGAGCATCAGCAGCAAGCTAGGGGTGAGTATTCTGGGAAGGGTGACTTTGGCTGTGAGTGGCTGCATGTGTTCACAGCCTGGGACAGCACTGGGCTATGTGATGTTGGTAGTGTGATGCAGTGGCTTGTAAGTGGCGTCTGTGCTGGGTGCAGCTGTCATGCATTTGCCCTACCTGTACTTCCTAGTGTGATTTGAGTACTGGGCATTGACATTGCATTCTGAGTCGTGGGCTTCAGGTATCGTCTGTATTGGGGTAGTCTGGGGAATCACATGGAATGGAACGGCAGTGTCCCTAATCTGAGTGTGCTTTCATCAATGCGTGCATTGCCTGACCTCAGATTTGTGAGGCTTAGACATCTGACGCAAATGTGCTACAGTAGTTGTGCCCCCCAAAGTACAACATGGTGGATGGCATGAGCTCATGGCCATTGTGGACTGTTATGTTGGAGTCTGTATCTGTGTTGTCCCCTTCTGCTCCATCCAGATACGACAGTGGCAACATGTTGTGGGGTTCATCCTTGCCCACATCAGGGCCCTAGGTGTGCTCAGAGCTATTTGTGTGTCTGGGTGAACGGAGCCACCGGCAGGATATTGTGCTGTGTGGCCATCACATGGCTCACTTATGCCTGGTTTTCTTGTTTACACGCACTGTTCGAGTTCAGAATTGAGGGTGCACAATGTCATTGCACAGGGTGGTGTGCAACATGTAGATTTCTTCATCTTCAGTGATGCTTTGCTTGCATATGTTTGTTCTGTTGATGCCAATGAACTGACCCTACATCTCTCTCTCTCATGCAGCATCTCCCATGGGCACGGAAGGACAGGGGACGGACACCAGTGGTGAGGCATCAAGCACAACAGCTGTACACGGGCACAGTGACACAGATGTGACCAGCGCCTCGGAGGGGGACAGGAGTCTGCTGGAGGAATCACAGCCAGAGACGCAAAGCTCAACGTCATCTGACGCCAGCGGTGACGCATCCATGTTGGCGGGCACAGGAAACGGGGACTCTGCCTCCTCTTCCACCACACAGCGTACAGTGCCCACCCTCCCAGCTACTTCCACTGTTGCTGCCCGTGTTCGCACCAGTAAGCAGGGAAGAGTGTCCTTCACCCCAGGCACCGCTGCCCCTGCCCCTGTCCCCCCGGCTACCATCAGTGCTGAGTCTGTGGACCTTTTGCGCCAGCTGTGTGTGGGCCAGACAGCTCTCCTCAATGCCTTCATAGACCACGACAAAAAGTTGGCACAGGTGGTTGCTTTCATGGAGGGCATACATTCAGACGTGGGTGGGTTACACCGGACTGTCCAGTCTTTGTCCTCCGCAGTGACGGCAGCCCTTCAACTGGCACAATCTCAGAGTCCAGCTCCAGTCCCTTTGTCCACCCCCCTGCCAGTGGCCACATCTGACGATAGTGACCGCACAACAGACCTCAAGGTCAAGATACAGCACACGCAGCACACAGCAGCAGCAGCCCAAGCGGTCCAGGGCACAGACACCATCCCCACAGAAAACTAAAGCCACCCCAGAGCGCAAAGACATAATCCCGTCAGGCGACACCAAGGGCCACAAAGCCAAGAAGCAGACCTCAGGGTCACATGCCTCAGGGGCATCCCCAGCCAAGGACTCTCCTGTCCCAAAAGCGTCTCGCAAAGACAAGCAGACAGTTTCCGTGCCCGCTGAGAAGGTGGTGCCTGCTAAAAGTACACATAAGAAGAGCTCCAAGGCAGATTCACCCAGAACCTCAACTCCCATCCAAAGCCCTGTGAAGCAGGGAAATGCGGGCACTGTAGGGGAAAACCTGGTAAACAGGGGATGGAGGGGCAAAGGCAAGGCCAGGCCAAGCGAACAGCTGGATCCAGCATGTCCCCAGAGGGAGGGCCACCGTCTGCACCTGATGCAGCTTTGGTGGTGAGTGTGCCTGTTGTGGTCGCCCCACCTCCCACTCCTACCAAGACCACACTTCCATATTGAATCCCCAAGAAGTGGAAAGGTACCCCTCAACATTCTCCCTCCCACACTGTGTCTCATGGCAGCATGTCTCGGCCTTCACGGGCCACCACACCACCCGGTCCAAGCAGCCCTCCGGCTCCCAAAGCCACTGATGCCTCAAGCTCAGCTGGTCCGCTCTCTCCCAGGTCCAGTCCTCCAACTGGCTCCGACACTCATCCAGCTCCCAGTCAGACTGACAGACAAGTCTGAGGCTCAATCCCCCTCATACACCTGTCTCTCCCACAGCGGTGCCTGTACTGCCCATTGTTATCCTCCTAGCTGTGTTGCTGACCATGACTGTGTACAGTCTCACACATTCCCTGTGCAGCTTCTCATGTACCTACTCTGCTGTTTGGACTGGCCACTGGCCTTGCTGTACATTGCTGTGTTTGCCCATTCCCTGTGCAGCTTCTCATGTACCTACTCCGCTGTTTGGACTGGCCACTGGCCTTGCTGTACATTGCTGTGTTTGCCCATTCCCTGTGCAGCTTCTCATGTACCTACTCTGCTTTTTGAACTGGCCACTGGCCTTGCTGTACATTGCTGTGTTTGCCCATTCCCTGTGCAGCTTCTCATGTACCTACTCTGCGGTTTGGACTGGCCACTGGCCTTGCTGTACATTGCTGTGTATGCCCATTCCCTGTGCAGCTTCTCATGTACCTACTCTGCTGTTTGGACTGGCCAATTGCCTTGCTGTACATTGCTGTGTTTGCCCATTCCCTGTGCAGCTTCTCATGTACCTACTCTGCTGTTTGGACTGGCCACTGGCCTTGCTGTACATTGCTGTGTTTGCCCATTCCCTGTGCAGCTTCTCATGTACCTACTCTGCTTTTTGGACTGGCCACTGGCCTTGCTGTACATTGCTGTGTTTGCCCATTCCCTGTGCAGCTTCTCATGTACCTACTCTGCTGTTTGGACTGGCCACTGGCCTTGCTGTACATTGCTGTGTTTGCCCATTCCCTGTGCAGCTTCTCATGTACCTACTCTGCTGTTTGGACTGGCCACTGGCCTTGCTCTTGTCTACTTTTGATGCCTATCTGTGAAATTTGTAATAAAGACAGTTGCTCCTGTTGTCTGCTTTGTCAGTCTCCTTTCTAAATAAAGGGTTTTCTGTGTGGGTATGGTTTAATGTAACACATGCTCTGTATGCCACTTTAACGTTGCCAGTTGCTAGTTCCACTATTTCAGAGTTTGACTGAGGTGGGAGGCACTTCAGTTCTTCTTGACTCTGAGGCTTGGGGGTGCACTGATGGTTGTTTGTGATGATCTACTGTTATCCTAATGATTCTATGTTCAGGTTTGCTAAATTGTACACATGTCATGTTAGGATGCACTACCTGCACAGAGTGGGATTCTATCCACAGGATTGCAGGCAGGCTGGCCAGGGTCATCATGTATGTGTGATCTTACTTTATGTGTGCCCAGCAGTGTAGGTGTATAGTCATCTTGTGATGGTCAGTCATCCTAGTCACATGGGTTACTTTCAATGTGTGCACTTGGGTGGTCAGGAAGTGTGCAGTGTGAAGGGGGTGACTTTGTCGTGAGTGTTGATGTGTGTGTGAACCTGCAATGTCAACTACACACGTGTCACCCAGGAGTAGAGTGCCTGTTTGTGTAATTGTTCAGCCTTGTGAATGTGATTGTGTGCACATGTGTGTGTTGTATGTTGTGCACTGTGCAGTGTGTTGGTGTGTCCTTGCAGTTCGGGCTGACTCCTACTTGTTGTTTTTGGCAATTGTGAGTATGCAGAGTATGTGACTGGCAAGTCCCTGTTGTGTTTTGTTGATCATCCATGTGTCTTGATGCTGTTTGTACTCACTGTGCATCCCTGCTCAGCCACACTGACATTGTGGGTGTGTTTTCTCATGCATTGCTGTCACATGGGGCTTTATTGCCTCCAGTATGGCATGTGGTGTGTGGTGTCATACCATGCCCTATCTGTGCTTCAGATGCCTACCCATTGTGAGTCTGCACTCCATCTATTTGTGTATGGTACACTCCTGCTTTGTCCACTACTGACGTACACACCACTTCACTTTCATGTCAGCTGTCCCCTTGGGTTGCCTGTGTGTGTGCGCCTCCCCATCAATTCATTTGTAACACTGTGCTTTGTGGTGCAGATCTTTGCACAGGAGCAATGTGCCACTCAGGACATTTTCCCAATTGGCTATATGTTGTTTTCTTGTACTGTTTAGCAGTCATGGTTGCTCATATGCAGTTCAACTGTTTGTGCTGCACAGTCCTCAGGTCAAGTTGTTTCCACTTGGTGTCCCAGACTTGTGCATCTGTGGGTGTTGGGTTAGGTGTATGTGTGTTTGCTGAGGTACTGCTTCACTTCCTGAGTGTGATGTTGTCAGTGTGGTGTTTTGATTGTTGTTGTGGGTGTTCATGGTGTGTCACTCTTATCTGTGTGGGACCGGTATGTTTGGTGTGCACACACTGATTGGTGTGCATGCAGTGCTTTGGGTGTATGTTGCCTTGTCCTTGCCTGGTGTGCATCCCCTGATGTCCTGCTGTGTTTGCAATGTGATTTATTGGCATGTGCTTCTGTTGTGTGTTTGATGTGGCTGTGTGCAGTGTTTGGGCTGTGTTGTCTCTTGCAGATGACAGATGCTCTGTGTGTGGTGTTCTATTTGCATGTCAGTGTGTGTGTTTTGTTGGTGTGGTGTGTTTCATTCAGATGTGTGTTGCCAGTGTGGTGTGCCTTACTTGTGTGTCTGTCACATGAACTTAGGTCTATTCTAGTTCCTGTGCTTGTGTTGGGTGCGTCCTTGTTGTTTTCTCCTCTCATATCTGAACTGTCTCTTGTCATTCTTGTGCATGTGCAGGCATGTGGTACACTGTGACATCATGTTGACTTGATGGGTGGTGTGGTATGTCTGTCTGTGTGTCATTGTAGGCCCATTTCTCCCAGTTTGTGTCCATGATTGTTTTGTGATGGTGCACTTCTTGTCTGTGTTGTGGTATGTTGTCTGTGCATTGTTCCTGACTGATGGGGTTGTGCACTCCTGTTCTGTCTGTGCTCCCATTGCCTTTCCACAGTTTGGCTGCACAGTTCGTGTCTGGTCTTGTTGTGCTTCTGTGTGTTTTTGTTGAGTTATGTGTTTGGCTGTTGTTTTTGTGCAGACATTGGTTCTGGCATCCCTGTGTGTGTGTGATGTTTGTGGGTGCCCCCAGGGAGTGTGATTGTTTGTCTGTGTATTGACTGGACTTTATTGACACCCTTCTGTGTGTCTGGCACTGGTGTTGTGTGCTGCAGGTGTGATGGGGGGGTATATGTGAAGAATCATACTTGTGTTTGACAGTCATGGAGTGTGTCAATGGGCCCTGTGTGTTGTGCTGCTGACATGCTCCTGTCAAGTAGTTGGATACATATGTGTGGCTGTTCACTGTTTGACTTCAGGGCCTTCCTTTCATCCCTGTGCCTATCCATGGGTTGCCTTGCTGTCTCCCTGAGTTGTTGCACTGAGGTGACTGTGGTTTGACTTCACTCACTGTGCCAGCCATGTGTGATTTGATGGGCTGAGGGTGTTGTTATATGTTCCTTCTCTTGCATGTGGTGTACACATGCTTGGTAGTTAGCTCCTTGGCCTTCCAATTGTGGGCACCTCACTTTAGCTTTCCTATATGTTGTACTCCATTGCTGCTGGCATGTGGTCTGTGTATGTGGCTGTGTGTCAGTGTGGGGTATGTCTGTGTGACTTGGCAGGCTGTGTGTCCAGTGGAGTGATTGTTCATTATCTGTGTGTGTGTTCATTTTCTGCTTGGACTCAGTTTTCTTGCCATGTGTGTGGTGTTGTTGTGGTGTGTGGGTTGCCCTGGCCCTGTGCTTCTGTGCTGTGTGTTCCTCTGCAGCCACTCCTGCTGTGGCTGTCTCCCTAGTTGTTTGGTGTGTGGTGCAGGGTGTGGGTTCACCTGGCTTGTTGTTGTGCATGGCGGGGCACAGGAGGGGCACATGGCATGTCCCTTCATGGTGGCGGCCTGGTGTATGGAGGGTGGAGGTGTGGCCCTGTGGTCTTTGTGCACTACCCATGCCTGGCGCTGGCCCTGCCTTCTGCATTGTGCGCATGTTTTCCCGCGTCTTCACCGCTGCGGTGACGTGACCGGGACATTACTTCATGATCACGGTAGATGGGTGACCTGGATGCGGAGGGGTGATTTGGTGACAGGTAGGACATGTGTGGGTACACTTGTGGATGTGTTCCTGTCCCCACCAGGGTGTCTGGTGTGGACAGGAACACTATATCAGCCCATGAGTTGTGTGTTGTGGTTGTGTGCAGAGTTGTGTTATTGCGTACCTGAGGCGGCATCCGCGACGGGCCATGAGTTCCTGGTGATGTATCAGGTACAGCGCCGGGAAGACGTGTAGAGCTGGATCCATTGCGGTCGGGACCGGGTGGAAGGGACCGGGACTCTGGTTTCGCGCTCCGCTGTGATGCTTCCGCCGTATCTGGTTGGGCGGTTTCTCCGCTGCGGTGCGACTGGCTGTTTGGGGCATCCTGATTTGTACGGCGGTCGGGACGTCATTCCGCACAGCGGTGAGTCTCCATTGGCTCTCACCGCCGCGGTGGCGGGCGCACTTTGATGGCGGTTAGCGTCGCACCGCGGCGGACGGGAAATGGGCTATGTTTGGCCATATTAATATGGCGGGCGTTAGGTCCGCTGCTGGAGTGCGGAAAAAAGCATTTTCCGCCAGCACCGCGGTGGTGCCTCCGACCGCCATCGTAATAGGCCCCATAGTTTTAATATAATTATAATATTTTCACCCAATGCTTTCCTATGAAACAACTAACCCTGCTACAGTCAAAATAGTGTTTGGGGTATTTTCACTGTAAGGAAATGTTTACCATTAAACGTTTACATATCCTACTTTAAATATAATGCACCCTACCTTATGGGCAGTGAGGCCTACTTAGGGGTGACTTATTAATATTTAAAAGGTGGATTTAGGCCTGACAAAAAGGGTTATTTTGGAAGGTCGCATTTGCAGTTTTACAGGCACACAGACATGCTACAGTTTTATGTCTATAATAATGTTTGCACTGTCACAATAGAGGGTGGCACAATGGGTACTGTAGTCCACTGGTGATATTTAACTTATAGGACCTGGATACACTTTATATCATGTACTAGGGGCTTGTAGGGAAGTAAAATATGCCAGTTAGGAATGTTGTTAATTTCAACATGTTTTAGGAGTCAGAGCATATGCACTGGAGCACGTTTAGCGGAAGCCACAATGCACAGGGTGAATGAACCAGCAGCATCAGTCCAAACAATGGGGGTGATCATGTTAGGAACTACTTACTGCCAATACATTAATTTCTAAAGTGACAGAAGGAATCACCCACTTAGAACAACACCAGTGTCTACAAATGGCAACTTTTGGTTACATTATTCTACTACGTACTCAGCCTGCCTCTACCATAAGAACTATAAACACTAGACATCACTATTGGTTGGATAGAGTTTGCAAATTAGAAAAGATATTGCTTTTGGTGGCATTAAAAAGTTACATCTCAGGAGACATAATAGCAAAAAGAAACTGTCATAAATCCCAGCTGAGTAAGAAGAAGGCTGAGTCGGAACATTGCAGATGGCAAGACTAGGACATACCATTGCAAATAGTAGCACAAACGACATCCCTAACCCACATACACATAGTACGGAAGGCTGCTGGGTCATTTTTCAACACAGAAAATATGATGCTAGAGTCTATCCAGGGAATTAATGCAATAGGAAAAATGCCATTTGATAAAATTGCGCATATGGAGCTGTTTATTCAAAGACAATGTTAGGTGCAAATAACAGAGGGGCAAGGCCTGGAAAGAACCCACTCTGATTTGTACAAGATTTAGCCTATGCTATGGGGCAAATACATCAACTTTGTGAGCAACACAACTCTAAGTGGAGCCCCTCTACCATCTCTGGCTTGGAGCAAAAGTCGTCCCCTCGCCTAAGCAGTGTGACAGAAATGTTCAGGCAAATTATCGCCTCATAAGTCTGTTAGATAACATACAAAAGGATTTTGCATGACACTAGTAGCCAGACTAGAATCATGCGCTGAAAACAGTAACATTCTGTCTTATTTCCAAATGAGCTTCATAAAGAAAACCAGCATCGTAGACCAGATGTTTAAGTTCTATCTTATTTTAAAAAAATAAGACAAATTTAGGAAAGAGTGGTGTTTGTGGAACTAAAGTCTGCTTTCAACAGTGTCCCCAGGCATTTTTTATGTAGCTTCCTACATGCTCTCGGTATTCAACCAGCCATTTTGACTTGGTTAGGTTCCACAACAGAAACTTCACTATTGTCCGTTGAGGACTAACAAGGGAAACCACAAATATTTTCCATGTCAACAAAGGTGTTTGTCAAGGCTGTTCATTGGTTCCTTTGCTGTTTTCTTTGTATAATAGACAATTACAAAAGAGAGGTTGTCCACTTACTTCACTATTGTAGCACCTGTATTACTACTGGAGAATATTTCGCCCTTGTACCATGTAAGGGGATGTAAGGGCGACGCAAAACCTAAATGACATTTATCAAGCCATGCAAGGCCATCTTGAGTGGCCCGGTGCACAGACAAAATATCGAGTTTTTTATTTCGAAGTACAAGAATATTGAGTTGTAAATATCGAGGTACAAGAATATCGACAGCAAGAATATCGTGGACCAGAATATTGACAGTAAGGTAAGAATTATCGTTTTTTTAAATATCGAACACAGTAATATTGTTTGCAAAAATATCGTTGTTAATAATATCGATGTTTATATTAGTGTTATGTATTTTAGTATGTATTTTGAATGTATGTGTTCTATATTTTTGTTTAAGTATTGTATGTATTTTTAAATATATCTATTACATTTTTAGAAGTTATTAATTTTTTTTAAAGTAAATTTTGTGTTTTAGTTCCGTAGCGGGTTGTGGATTTATAGGGGAATAGGGTGAGAAGTAATTTAATTATAATAAATGTAATAATAATTTTTAGAAGTTATTAATTATTTTTAATATAATTTTGCATTTTTATTCCATAGCGGGTTGTGGGTTTAATTATAATTAATTTATTAATATTATTTATTAATTAATATTTATATATTTAATATTTTATATTGTTAATTGTGGTAAAAAATAAATTTTATCAATTAGTTATTAATTGGTTGTTAATTATTATTTATTATTTGTTAAATAAATTAATTAGGTTATTTTTTTAGGAGCGGGTTGTGGGTTTATAGGGGAATAGGGTGGGAAGTAATTTAATTATAATTAATTAATTAATCCTTTTTTATTAATTAGTAATAAAGTATTTATGTTTTTATATTGCTAAATGTGGTAAATAATTTATTATTAATTAGTTATTAATTGTTTGTTAATCATTAATAATTAATTGGTAAATGTGTAAATTGTGTTATTTTTTTAGGAGTGTGTTGTGTGTTGATAGAGGAGTAGGCTGGGAAGTAATTTAATGTCAATATAATTTTTAATTTTTTTATTATAAAATGTATTTTAAGTTGTTTTATATTGTTAATTGTGTGAATTAAATTATTATTTATTCTTTTTAAATTACTTGTTAATTTTAATTAATTAATTAGATCATTATTAATTAATTATGTTAATAGTGTTATGTTTTAGAATATTGGTGGTGTCATTTATAGGGGAATATGGTGGGAGGCAATTTTTTTTATTTTATTAATTGTTTGTTAATTCTTTTTATTTATTTTGCTTGAGTGGGAATAGACAATTATTGCCCTATGCAATCCAACACTTTCTCTACTGTTGCACTCACTGGAGTGGGAATAGTAATTTTTACCCCTACGCTATCCAACACTTTCCCTACTGTTACACTCACTGGAGTGGGAATAGTACATTTTTCCCCTCTGCTATCCAACACTTTCCCTACTGTTGCACTTGCTGGAGTGGGAATAGTAATTGTTACCCCTCCGCTATCCAACACTTTCCTTACGGTTGCACTTGCTGGAGTGGGAATAGTAATTGTTACCCCTCCGCTATCCAACACTTTCCTTACGGTTGCACTTGCTGGAGTGGGAATAGTAATTGTTACCCCTCCGCTATCCAACACTTTCTCTACTGTTGTACTCCCTGGAGTAGGAATAGTAAATTATTCCTCTCCGCTATCCAACACTTTCCCTACTGTTGCACTTGCTGGAGTGGGAAAAGTAATTGTTACCCCTCCGCTATCTAACCCTTTCCCTACTGTTGCACTCGCTGGACTGGAAATAGTAAATTATTCCCCTCCGCTACCCAACAGTTTCCCTACTGTTGCACTCGCTGGAGTGGGAATAGTAATTGTTACCCCTTCGCTATCCAACATTTTCTCTACTGTTGCACTTGCTGGAGTTGTAATAGTAAATGTTACCCCTATGCTATCCAATACTTTCCCTACTGTTGCACTCAGTGGAGTGGGAATAGTAAATTATTCCCCTACGCTATCCAACACTTTCCCTACTGTTGCATTTGCTGGAGTGGGAATAATAAATTATTCCCCTCCGCTATCCAACACTTTCCCTACTGTTGTACTTGCTGGAGTGGGAATAGTAAATTATTCCCCTCCGCTATCCAAAACTTTCCCTACTGTTGCACTCGCTGGAGTGGGAATAGTCATTTTTACCTCTTCACTATCCAACACTTTCCCTACTGTTGCACTCCCTGGAGTGGGAATAGTAATTTTATCCCCTCCGCTATCTAATATTTTCCCTACTATTGCTGTTAATGTAGTGTAAAATGTAATTGTAAAAGAATAAAAATATTTTAATATTTTAATTTATTATATATGTATATATATATTTTATTATTATTTTACTGGTATATGTATATATATATGTATGTATAATTTTTTATTTGTTTCTAACATTTTATAATTTATTATAATAATTTTTTTATTAATATTAAGTAAATATATATTACATTTGATATATATGTATGTTTAATTTTTTTAACATTATATTTATTATTCCTAATTTTAAACATTTTATAATAATTATAACTAACTTTTTTTAAATTATATGTATTATTTACTTTATTTTATATTATTTTTTACACATTTAAAAAAACGATATTTTTAACAACGATATTTTTTACAACGGTATTTTTTTATCGATTGTTTTTGTACTTACCATGATGTAGATAGGATGTCGATATTATTGACTTCGATATTTAGGTGTCGATATTTTGGGACCTCGATATTGTGGTCGTCGATATTCTGTCAGTGATCCGAGTGGCCCTGCAAGGCTTGATAAATCTAGAGTAATGCAAGGCAGCGCAAATCGCTGCCTTGCGTTACTCTGCAGCAGGAACGTATGCCATGGGTGGACCATGGGTGTTCCCACGCATCCACCCATGCAATCTGACACATTCCCAGATTTACCAACACTGGTAGACCGGGGAATGCATCAGAATTGTACGCCTCCCCACCAGCGGGACAACAAGGAGAAATACCTTTATTTCTCCTTGTTGTTTCCCCTTATTAAGTGTGCTGCATCACACAATCAAATCTGCTCCTATGTGCTGCACATTTACAACAGCTACTTTTCTAGGCATTTGCAGTGCTTTAATCAAATTCTTAACATATTTCCCATTTATTACAGGGGAACCAGAGGTAATCAGGAAACCAGTCTGTGACCAAATGGTAACATTCAGACTGTTAGAAACGCAACATGCTCTAGTAAGAGCGATCAGTTCAGCCACCTGGGTGGAAGTGGAAGTTACATTGCACAAATAGGAGGCTTCCATAACACCTTCGAACAAGCACACAGCTAAGCTGCTTTCAGAATTCCTTGTCCATCCTGTAAGAAAGAACCGTCCACAAACAAAGTAAAAACAGGGTCTTCTAAGGGGATGTCTAGTATGTGAGATCTTGGCTTGGTACACAAATCTGTAACATGTAGACAGTCATGGTTGACCCAGTCATCATCTGAATCATTCTTTGAAGTGGCAAAAGTGTAGCAGAATTGAGTAGATTAACACTTTTTAAATATACATTTTCTGTGGTAAAATCACTTGATCATATTTAGTGAGTCTGCTGTTTGTTATGTGCTGTGTTCGAGTATGTTAAGATCCCAACTGAATGAGGAACCATTACAATAAGCACAAAACAATGCCCTCACACAGCTGGACAATGATACCCACTGCAGCCACTGCCAGGAAACATCCAGGCAGCACAGCGGCTACTGAATCAAGTGTAGCAGAGAAATAACCCACTGGATGTCTTCACCTTGAGTCTGTGTCAACATAGACTATGTACACCCTTCATGCTTGTGGCAGTATAATACAAAGTTGTAAGAAATTGGGGTACTGGTTGAAGGGATTGAAACAACACTCAAACAAGAACCACAATCCTTGTCACGGTGAAGTCACAAGCAAATCATAAGTTAACGTGTGTTCAACCCTCAGGCAGCTTGGCACAGAGCAGTCAGGCTTAACTCGGAGGCAATGTCTAAAGTATTTGTGCACAAAAGAAAGAGAAGGAGGGGAACAAGGAGCTTGATGAAGGTCCAATGCCCGTGCTCCCAAATAATGAATTAATCAAAATAAAGGGCCACTGTTCCTAAGAGAAGACAGAGGGAGTCATTTTAAAGAGATAGGAAGGGAAGTCAAAGTGACTTTAACTTGGTGCCCTCACAGATCCTGAGGGATGTCATGCTTCATCATAGGGCGGTGCTCCTCATAGGGCCAGCGCTGCAATGCCCAGCAGATCCCCCGAAGGGTCGTTTTGGCTGAGATCTTTTTATTTATACGCCATATGATGAGTGCAAGGTAGTGCTCGTGAAGTGATAGGTGAGTTAAAAGTGGCTAGAGGGCATCTGTAATGAGCAGGTTTAATTAAAGAGATCCCTCTGTCACAGTTGAAAAACCCAAAAGGTTGGCGGCTGCTCGAGGGTAGTAATGGCCCTCAGTAGCTGTAAGATACTCTGCAAGTGTGTATGTGGAATGTACTAGGTCGACATGTTTCCCTTGCCCGTAAAGTACCATACCTCCTCATTCACTGCACATCTTAAGTCAGGAGGTAAGTCTTCTTTTGATAGAACTGGGAACAACCCAATTGCTGCTTCTTGTGATTTTAATGTAAAGTCAACATCTCATCTGTGTATCTGGAGTTCCAAACCAACTGGTGTGCAATAAATCACACAATTTAATTTGTTGACTTGAGTCACACATGACAAATTGGTGGTCCTATTCGAGAGGCCCTATTTTTATAGGGACCTTAGCTGAAACTGGCTTCATGCTCAGCTGATTTGAAATACCAACAACTTGGACTTGTTCACCCAAGACGAGTAGGTTTGGGACTTTCACTGTTCTAGTAGTAGAGCTGGTAGCTCCATTACTGATCAATAATGATGCAGGGTGGCCATTCGCCTATCCATCTACATATGGCTCACTCTGGTCTACCTTTAGAACTTCACAAAGCACGCATTCCTCCTTCCTTCTCAGGCACCGTGAATATTATTGGTCAAGGTTCTGTTGCGTAAATGAAGTCTCTAGTTCAGTTCTACAGGCTTTGTTTTCACACTCACGGGTGGCACGAGTGATCTTAGTCAAATGCACAAGCACTGAATGTGAAAGACAGGGTATTGTAGCCCCACAGAACCCCACCCAATATATAAATGAGGTGGTGTAAAAGCTTTTGGGTTACTAACAGGCAGCATTTGTAATCCAAAGGATTGTTCATTAATGATTTACACACTCACGATCACTAGAAACTGAATATGTATTTCAACATATTTATTTTAAAATAGTTATTTTAAAATGCTGAGATCTAGTGCACATAATATTGGTAACATCACAGAAGGTAATAAAAAGCAAGTAAACTTTTCAATAACAATGAAAACGGGAAAATTGTACCATCACAATTTATAGCCCCTACACCCTCACTTTGCCCAGGAAGACCCATCAGAATGCAGATGAGTGCTCAAAATGCAGATGAGCCTCACCTTCCTGTGTTTGTGGCTGTCTAGATCGAATGCACAAAGTGTAGCTGTCACCAAACCCAGACGTGCGTTGGAGACATGCTGTCAGGTACAAAGAGAAGTAAGTACAGAGAAATATCTACTTTCTCAAAGTGGCATTTCTAAAACAGTAATGATAAATCCAACTTCACCAGTAAGGAGGGTTTATCATTACCATTCCAAACATATGAAACATGAAAAAGCTACTCATCTTTGATCAGGAATTATAGCTTAAAAGTGTATTAATGAATTCCCAATGCTGGCCTAATGGAGGGGTAGGCCTCACAGTAGTGAAAAACGAAATGCCA
This sequence comes from Calotriton arnoldi, assembly GCA_963921515.1. Lineage (NCBI taxonomy): Eukaryota > Metazoa > Chordata > Amphibia > Caudata > Salamandridae > Calotriton > Calotriton arnoldi. The sequence goes on from CAWUFW010016116.1 coordinate 317,777, forward strand.
CTACCAGGACATGCAAAACCTAAGGTACATGTTGTAACGTCTACTTACTTAGTACCCTGCCCTTAGGATTACTAAGGGGCTACCTTATGGGTGCCTTATATGCAATAAAAGAGGAGTTTAAGGCCTAGCAAGTAGTCTTAAATGCCAAGTCAAAGTGGCAGTAAACTGCACACACAGGCACTGCAGTGGCAGACCTGATACATGTTTGAAAGGCTACTTCTATGGATGGCACAATCAGTGCTGCAGCCCACTAGTAGCATTTTAAGTACAGGCCCTGGGTATATGGCATACCACTTTACAAGGGACTTACCAGTACAACAAATATGCCAATCAGGTATAAACCAATTATACCATGTTTAGCAGAGAGAGCGCATGCATGTCAGTATTGGTAAAGTGCCCAGAGCCCTAACACCAACAAAAAGAAGGTCAGAAAATGAGGAGGAAGATGGCAAAATATTTGAGGTGACCGTTCAGAGAGGGCCATTTTCCAACAGCCATGGTTTGCTACATTATTGGAGCTTGGCTCATACTGGCATTATATGACCTTTGAACTTGCATATTCTGCAGTGGCAGTACATCATGATCGGCCTTTGAACATCATTTTGCCTTCTATTTGGTTCAGTCTACATTCTTGTTTCCAGTGGCCCACCTTATTACAAATATGTCAAGCAGTAGTCTTCTTCAATCAACATGATTATGTCCATCCCTGCATTCTGACCAGCCAGCATGCCTCAGGCTCTACCTTATGGACCACAATTTCCTGTCTGCAACATCTGGCCCCCACCTTGGTAACCAACTGTCTCTATTCCTGCACCAACACGAGGAACAGATTTAAACCCTAAATATGACATATATGGACTGCTCTGACATACTTTCTGCCCCAATTTAGTCTGAACCAACATAAACTTCTCCTTAATTTTCTACTGTTTTGTTTCCCAATTGTCACTGCCATACTTCTCATACTGCAAAATTTCACCCAGAGGCACAATCACAGATCACGTTTTGCTATATATGAAAACTAATATCTGGGCTCAACGCAAGAACAAACTTTGGCAGGAGTTAACTAAGATTTCTTCTTTCTAGATTTTGAACACCACTGTACTGTCTGAAAACTTGCCTCAACCTCTAATAATAAGCATGTGCAAACTCTTTGGGCTTTGGTTAGTTCTGGTTATCTTGAGCCAATCAACCTGTTTCTGATGAACCTGTGTGTTTCTGATGAACCTTTGTTTTCAAATCACCTGGTTGTACCATAACAGTAGGAGAAGGTGCATGGGTTCCTGCATCTCTCTGCAGTTCAACATTTGGCTGATCTATGGTTTCTTTACATTCTGTCCACAAAGCTTTAGGGACAATGTCAAAGAATTTTTCAAAATCCGATGCAGTATAAAAATGGTTGAAATTCTCCCACAACTTTGGAAACTGATTAGTGATTGTGAAAAGATCACCACGACCCCAAAGTACAAACACGTACCCACCACCATGCACCTCTCCTAGCGGGTACTCTCTGACCTCTGTATCACTCATACTAACTTACCATTCAGCCCCAGATGTATTCCTCTTTCTTTTCCTGTTTCTTTCCCTTTCTTGACCATCGATCCTTGAGATTTTGGGTGTTCCTCCATTTTCCGATACATCCTACTAACTCCCTGTATTTTGAAAGCTGGTGTTCTCTTTTATTGTATCTTCAGTCATGAACATTCTGTAATTTTTCTTTAAATCCTGACTTTAACTGAAACTCCAAACTCTGTAACCAGCCCTTCAAATTTTTCAAGGGCTTCACAGGCACAGCTGGCAGCTTCCCTACTGAAGAACTTAAGCTCTTTTTCATTATACCCATCTATGAAATCTAACTTGAGATTTCCCTTTGCAAGCTCCCCAGTCTTACTCTTAATTTTACAGTATCTAATTCTCTATGAGGAACTTCTTTTTCCTAAGTTTGAGACTCTGAATCTGCATCAGCATCAACAACTGGAACATTTATAGGACGTACCCCCCCCTGTACGCGATTCTGCTCTCAAATCTAGTGAAGTACTACTATCAGATTCACTAGGGGTTGGAGTGACTACTGACACACTAAGGTTTGCATAAAAGTGATGGATGGAGTATTTAAATTAATGTGAGCCACTGGTAATCACTCAGGCCGCATCCCAGTCCATCGTTATTTTGCACACAATGCCACCTCAGTTTGAACCCAGGATAGGTTTCACCCTAGTTATGGCTCATCAGCCTGGTATAGCTTGGTTTCAATGACACAGCGTGCACGGAACCCATGTCTGGGCATACCCATCCACTTAGGGCGACACACTAATGTATATAAAAGGTAATGGACGAAATGCCTGAATTAATCGCAGCCACTAGTAATTATTCGTGCTGCATCCCAGTCCATTGTTGTTTTTTTATACTTTAGTGACCACAGACGCACCAGTGGTGTTATGTATAACAGTAGTATTAGTGGCTCTTAATGATGGATCTGGAGCGACATGGGGTAAACCTCCCTCTGGGGACCCCTGATCAACAGGCACACTCACACGCACCTTTATTTCCCTGCCCCCAGCTCTCAATGCGGGCTGTTGTCTCCCAGCAGCTGGTAAACAACGTTGTATGGTGGTTGTCGGAAATATAGCAAGTCTTCAAAAAATTCATCAAGTGTATCACTGTAGCTCTCATCTCTTCTCTTTTCATTCTCATGTTCCTCTTGTGATTTCTTTCTTTCCTTCTGTTTCTTTCTTTGCTATTAATGTACACATCCCTATGCCCTCAGTCACATTCTCTTTCCACTACTGCTGCTCCAAATTTCACACTGCCTCCATCCAACTACGGACCTTATTTCTTGTTTGGTTTTAATACTTCTCCCTCTTCTTTGCATGAGCAGCACATTCCAATGCATTCAAAGCTTCATATAAAGCAGGTCTTGGCAGGAGATTTATTCTGTACAACACTTAGGTGGCGATCCGCCCGCCATCGCAATGAGATTTACCCACCGCCAGATTACAATGGCGGTGGGTAACGCGGCTGACGGAAAGTCCGTCCGCCGCTTTTCTGCCGGTCAGCAATCGTCACGATTGCCGGCCGGGCGGAAACAGCCCACAATATGGTGGCGGTGCCTTGCAGGCACCGCCATCCATATTATGATGGTTGCGGTTGGTATGCCTTTCCATGGCGGAGACTCCGCCATGGAAAGGCATGCGGGAAATGACTTTGGGGGCCCATTGCAGGCCCCCGGGTGGTGGGGGGCTGCACTAGGGGGTACCTATGGTACCCTCCGACATTGCCATGCACAAGCTGGCAGGCACCGTGCGGTGCCTGCCACGTTGTGCATGGCAATGCACAACTTGGAATTTTAACATTGTGTACGGTGCTGCAGCCAGCAGCACCGTCCGCAATGTTAATGTACCAGGATGTGCCCGCCAGTGTGGCGGGCGCATCCTAATAGGGCGGGCGGGACCAGCGCACCTATGGCGGACGGTCCCAGCTCCGCAAGGCTGGCGGGCGGACGAAAGTCCGCCTGCCATCCTAATAGGCCCCTACGTTTTCTTTTAGGTTCTCAATCATTCTCACATTGATATGCCATGTGGGGGAAATTGCAAGCGCCCTTCATTCGGCGTGACCCTATTCCATTGGTTGACCCAGAGACAAGTTTGTAAACCAACCTTAGTAATCATATAGGGGTCGATTCCGATTCGGGCCGGAAAAAGCACCGACCGACTCGGATCCGGAAAAAATACCGACCGACACGTACCAGTGGCGCCCGACACGCCAAATACGATGCAAGCCGCGATAAATCCGACCGACACGTCAGGAAACCAAGCCGACCGACCGAGCCGCTCGGAAAATAGCAATCCGGCCGGAAAAACACGCTGAATCCAACCGACCGACACGCACCCGGAACAAATCCGACCCGAATCGTACCCGCCAACTCCAACCCGCAAAGTACGATGCAAGGCGCGAAAAACACGACCGAGTCGGACGGAGGACAAGCCGTACGACCGACACGCATACAAAACCGAGCCGAAGCAACACAATACACCGCGACCGACGCGTACGCAGCATACAAAACTGCACAAACACAGCGTGAACGAAACGGAAAACACCGTACGAGACCAATGCAGGGTCCGACTCGGTCACAAGAACGTTTCCAACATACACAAACAGCACAAAGGAAAAATCACCCAAAAAAGGCCAAACAAGCAATTACCAAGCCAATAAATACTGGGGGGGTGGGGACAGAGAACAAAGACACACCCACAACTCCACCTATATAAAGGACACAAATCACTACCATGAGCCTTTGCAAATGCCATTTCACTGCCAGCACCCAAGAGAAAGCAACCACACACCCACAGCTCATCCCTCACACAAGCCACACACCATCAGCACACCAACAAATACCTACCTCACATACACCCAGCAAAACACACACTCACACACCCTCACCTGCACACCAACACACACATCACTCACCATCACCACCCATCACCATGCCCCCAAGAAGAATCCCAAGTTCCTAGATTGTGAATTGGAAGTCCTGGTAGACGAGATCCTCAGGGTGGAGCCACAGCTGTTTGGCACTCTGGTCCAACAGACCCCCATGTCGCAGAAAACCAAGATGTGGGAGAGGATCATCAACAGGGTGAACGCCCAATCACCATGTCGGCGCACAAAGACGGACATCCAGAACAGGTGGTATGACGTGCGCAGGAGGGTACGGGACCTGCTGAAGATAGACTACACCAACAGCCAACAGACCGGCAGTGGCCCTCCTGCCAAGCCAATATACCTCAGGCCCTGGGAGGAGAAGGTGCGGGCCATCCTTCCGCCAGTGAGCGTATATGGACTAGAGAACATCCCAGAGCCTGGTGAGTACACAACAAATGTACACAATAAACTGCCACAAAACACACACATCACTGTCAAGGGGAGAGTCAAACCATGCACACATAGCAATTACACAGCAACTAGAACAGAATCATCCCAAAATGTGTATGTCAGTCAGATAAACACAACACATGCCATCAAAAAAGTCACATCCAACTGTGCCAACACATGTACAAACACAACCACAACTACAGCTAGGCAGTGGCACAAATAGAACTAACACACACATCCACACATGTAGCCACCACAACAACACCAACACACAGTGAAGACCACTCAAAGGAAGGAATTCTGTGTATGCTGGCCAAGTCAGTGTAGCCAATAGCATCATGGGAGTCGCAGTCACACATATTGCCCCCCCCCACAACTGTCCCATCAACACCACCTGAACCATGCTCACATCACAGGGAGTGGAGAAGGACTCACAAGATGGCTGACACTGGCTACTGCTGTGGGGAGCACAAGGCCCTGCTGCCAACTGTGCACCAACAAACAGCAGGACACCACTGACTGACATCCTGAGAGACAACTTACACTCCCTGCAATGCAAGCACGTTCCATGGTGGGATATCTGGCTGGCTGGGTGGGAAGGGGGACTTGCAGCACTGACCATAGTCACCAGCACCTCCCCCTCACCCCCCCAACACAAACTCCACAGTACCCACCTGGTAGAATGCAATGCCCTCCATCCCAACACAAGATCCCACAAAGCACCACCACCCTGGCTTATGTTGAGGGAAGCACAGGGACACTCTTGGGACTCTTAGCCAAACAACTGCCAGGACAACACTCCCAGCCATCCTGTCAGCACAGCCAGCCCACCCCACAGGGAAGCAGAGTCAAAGGAAGGAAGCATGGGCATGCTGGGAAGGGGGGTGGAGGCAATAGCATGATGGGAGTCGTAGTCACAGACATTGCTCAGCCTCACAACTGGCCCATCAACACCACCCTGAACCATGCTCACATCACAGGGAGTGGAGAAGGACTCACAAGATGGCTGACACTGGCTACTGCTGTGGGGAGCACAAGGCCCTGCTGCCAACTGTGCACCAACAAACAGCAGGACACCACTGACTGACATCCTGAGAGACAACTTACACTCCCTGAAATGCAAGCACGTTCCATGGTGGGATAACTGACTGGGTGGGTGGGTGGGTGGGAAGGAGGTCTGGCTGTCAACCAAACACAATCAATGCAGACCATGTTCACACCCCAGAGAATACATAGAAATGCCCAAATAATGCAGGACAATGTGCCACACCAATATCAACCCCTGACTGTGACGACTTAGGACAATACAATGTACAGGCCCGCACCCCGAGGCACAGTCACAACTGTCAGGTGTGTCAACCACTGATGCCTGCAGAAACATGACATACATTGTTTGTGTCTCCCAAAAACAGGTGATGATAGGGACACAGCAGCAGACGCTGAGGAGTCCCAGTCCCAGGCTCAAGAGGATGCCGAGCTCACTGGCGTCGTACAGCCTCTGTCCTCCTCGGACGATGAACAACCTGGCACATCCGGTGCAAGTCAACATGCTGCACCAGCAGGACCACCAGCTGCAGCACCAGCAGGTCCACCAGCTGCACCCCTGCACCCACCCCTCCAACGACTGTCACCACGAATACCATCCCTGCCGACATGGACAGAATAAGGAACAACACCAGCGCAGTGACCCTGGACCAACCTGGGGCCATGGACACCACCACCACCACCAACCCCCAAGGTGGACCAGGGTTATCTGTGCGTGCAACTGCACACACTGCACATGTCAGCAGGGGTGGTGGGAGGGGTGGGAGACAGAGGTCGCTGCTTGCAGACGTTGCTGGTGTGCATGAAGACCCACAACTGGTACGCATAGCTGATGCGTACCAGTCCAGCACCGGAGAGCTCAGCCAGGTAGTGGGGCTCCTCAGAGACATCAAACAGCAGCAGGCTGCCCATCATGCCCGCTTGGACTCCCACATGTCCCAAGTGGAGTCACACATGTCACGTGTGGACTCCCACATGTCACGTGTGGACTCCCACATGACCCGCGTGGAGTCCAAGTGGGATGTACTACATGAGATGACGGCGGTGCACAGGGACATTTTACAATGCCTCCGCCAGATGAACAGCAACCAGTCCACACCTCCCTGTGTGCCAACAACATCTGGTACCGAACAAACTGCAACTGCCACAGGGAGGGAGGAGGACTCTGGCGGAGAGTCCCCTGCACCGCAGCAGCCTGCACTTGAGGGCCCCCCCCAAGAAGAGGGGTCGTCCGAGGAGGGGAAAGTGAGAGGCTGATGGCCAAGCGCAACTCCCAGGAAGCCTGAACCTGTTCTGGATTTTCGCCTTTGTGCACAGACTGTTCACCCTGTTGATGGCAACACTACTCCCACACATTGCATGGGGAGTATAAGTTGGAACAATGTGTCAGACAACAGTGGCCCCGATACTGGGGATCCTGTCTACCTGGACTTTCTATTCATCTAGGAACTTGGGATTGCAAGATTCATGTACAGCACAATCCATCCTATGCACTATTATCACAATAAACACACTAATACACCATACTTGCCTCTGTCGTGATTCCAACGTGGGTGCTGTTATGGGGATGATGAACTGCAAAATTACACAGTGTATGCGAACTGCAACAGCAAGGACAACACAGGCATGTGAGTACAGGCAACGTGACACATATGAGGGAGACACACCACCAGGGCTACACAACACATACACACCTAGGCCATCTGACTCATTGCCTACACTGATGTTGCCAGGGAAGACGGTGCAATGCACAGACACCACACCCATTCCCAGTTGTAGTCAAGTAGCCCACAGGTGCAGTAAGCAAATGGCAGTCAAATGTGTGACCACAGACAACGCACATCACTAAGTGAAGCACAGGTTTATTACACAGTAGCAACATGCCGTAACCACTACAGATGCAAGGTAACCCCACCTGGTAGCGGGCACACAGTCAACAACTGTAGACAGAAGGAAGTCCATGGGTGTGGCGCACATCACCTGTAGGGACACAACAGCTACCAGCCTGGATGTGCAATCACGTCGTCGGTGGACACAGTTGACCAAACGAATCTGAAAGTACCCTGTGAAGGACAGAAATGACACACAGTCAAAAGCAATGCAGTACAGGACAGAACAGCAAAACTCATGCACAATACATGTTACAAGATACCCACCCAGAACCAAGTTAGCATGTCAACACTGTTGTGGAGTACAGCCCACC